>CM044880.1:11470878-11798378 GCA_024500155.1 Chenopodium formosanum | reverse complement strand
AAGATTAACTAAAAAAACCATCAGTTGGAGATATCAAAGCTTAATCAAATCACCAACAAATATTAATCGTGATTCATTATATAAACATATGGATTTCCAAACCCCAGAAAATAAACTAGTCAAACATGAAAAAACAATAAAAATAAATCTAAAAAAGAAAACATAATTAAATTAAAAGGAATAAAAGATACTTCTAACAATTGAAATCATAAATCCAAGAATCATCCATGGAGATGATATGAGAAACTAGAGCTTTAGAAAAAACTACAACGAATATAAAAATGATAAAATGTAAAACAATAATTCCTTGGAGTATTTATTGGTGTTTTGGGTGTTTTTGTCCCTCGGGAGATTTACAGCTCAGAGATTGGTTGCGCGCGGTCTGTATTTGCAAAACAAGGGAGACTCCGAATGGTTGGAGCTCCGCCTCCGGCAGTCAAGTTAGTACTTGAAGAATAATGGGAGAAAGTGCGGAAAAAGAGGTAAGATCTTCTCGAATTCTGAGATCAGCGGATTTTCTTATGTAAGAGAATGTATGTAGGGTATGCTGTAATAAATGTAGATCTCTCAAAAAAAAGGGAAATCTCCCTATTTATAGGGTCTTTGGTAAATGTGCCCCTAATTAGGTCATTCTGACATAATTATTATGGGCTGCGCTGCATTGCGGCTTTCTCGGGATTTGGGCCGATGAAGGCCGCCTTTTCTTCCCAAGTTCAAGGAGAGACACGTGTCAAAAGGAGATTGGCCCAGTTTGGACCAACTGACATATGACACGTGTCAAGGCTTGATTGGGCCACGTGGCATGGGTAAAATTACCCAAAATATTTGCCCCTCACATATGTGATGTGGCGCGCCACGTGGCATCTGTGACACATGTCACTCTTCCATAGGTGGCTGTTCAAAAGGGTTTTTTTTTTTTTACTGTGAAAATTTTAACTTTTCACATTCCGGGGAAATTACGAAATTACCCTCAAATTTACCCCTTTATAAATACTAACTTTACCCCTCTAGTTTTGGACGTTTCTAATAAAACATTCTAGAGAGATAAAGTCAAAGAGTTTCTAGAGAGAGAGAGTCTACCTACCGTCTTTGTGTGAACATAAACCTTGCATTTCTCCCGCCTGCGTCAGCTGGTTATCGACCGCCTGTGCCTCAAGCAAGCAGGATCTTCTTTTGCAGCAACTCAATCGGACCTCGCCCTTTGCCCCCCTTTTAGAGACAAACGTAAGGTACCGCCTCTACCCCTTTCAATAAATGGACTCATCACCAACACACACGGCACAGCCTTGGTTAGTAGTCAGCCGGTCACCCGGGACGGCTGAGTCTAGGACTGGGAGTGCCGGCTCTGGGTGCTTGGAGCAATATTATACTCTCCAACTGACCATCTATGTGTCTGTGTAGGACACGATGGCCAGAACCAAACAGACGGCCACCAGACGGCGTCGAGGAGACGGTACTTTGGAAGTACCGTCTAGAGAGGTAACCCCGGTTGAGGGGTCTCAGGGTAACAAAGGTTCTAGGGAGTATTCCCCATCTAGCATCCCAAGAACCCCCAGCGATACAATTTTGCATGAGGGTAGAGACGGTGAAGAAATCGTTTCCCAGATGGAAATTGATCAAGCTGACCCTGTACACGAAAACGGGGAAGAGTCCACTTCTGGGTCAGCCGGTGACCAAGGAGACGATGAAGACTCCGCCTCAGGGTCAAGCTCTGAGGATGATAGTGACACTCCCCTCCCTCCGCTTGAGGATACTGAGGTTGAGGAGAGAAAAAATGGGAGGATAAGGACGATCCTTTCATAATTCATGTCTCTGCTAAGGACAGAGACATCATGATAAACGACATAGAGGGTTTTGTAAAGAAACGGCCCTTGGGTAAAGGTTATACCATCTGGGCACCGCCTGCTTATAGCCTAGGAGGATGACCAGCCGAACGCCGACGCCTACTTTGGATGTTATGAGGCAGCGTTTTTGGCAGGTCTCCGCTTCCCTCTTCACCATGCGGTGAGAGCTATTCTTAGGGCTTATGGCTTAGGAGCCTGAAAACTCTCACCAAACTCATGGGGCAATATTCTGGGGTATGTTGCCACCTGTGAGATGCAGAACTTGAACCCCAGCTGGCAGGCGTTTACCCACGTGCATTACTTGAGTCGCAACCCAGGTGGCTGAAGGGCGTGGTACACTTTGACCACCCTTCCAAAGTACCAGATGACATTGGACAAGGTGTCCAAGTACGACGATTGGAAGACGCGGTTTTATTTGTTGTCTGCCCCAACCCATAAAGAGAACCGGGAGATGCGTCGGTATAATAAGAAACCTGACCTTCTGGGTCGCAAGTGCGCTCTCCCCAAAATACCGGGAGATGACTATGACGCAATCATGGGGACAGAGTTTTTTAAGCTTCATCTGTTCTGAGTGATCGAATAGAACGGAAGCATGAGATACTTGTAACAACATCATCATAGCCTAGATACTGGGAAATGTATCTAATTTCATCAAAAACTCTATAATGTTTATTAATAATTGTCCTTGAATCTTGACACAACTTGAGAAAATGTTTGCAATTGCAAATTGATTCAGAAAGTATCAGTTTTAATAAAGAAATATATGAGACAAAGCAGTTTGGGAAATATGCAACTGATATTACACAAACCTGAAGATTTTTTCGGAGGAACTAGAGAGCATGACTAGCCTACCTTCTATCACTACTACGAGTGCAGAGTTATTATCTGCATTTCTCACTGCCCTAAATTGACATAATAAAGATTAGAAACTATTTTAGTTTTTGAATGGACTAAATGACACTTATAGTCAACAAAGGAGTCATATTCTTATGTAAACGTGTTTACCTAGTGTAGACTCGGCATACAATACATTCCATCAAGATGAAAATTAGAGAACAGTCTTGAAAGCTATGAAAAGACAAAGAAAGTGAACCCTTAGCAATGCTCAGTAAGGGAAATGAACATATGATAGGAGAATTTTCATGTACTTATTGTGGAAAATGTGGTCAAGTTAGGGAAAAGTGTTAATACATGAAGGGGTTTGGAAGTGGACATCCAGAAATAGCTAAAAAAAATACTCTTGAGTGAACAATAATAGAGGTGGATTCGGAGGTGGTAGTGGAAATAAAGGAGGAAAAATAGGAAGATTGATAGAACAACTACATATGTGCGCGAGCACGTACTAGCGGTAACTACCTTGCCTTTTAATGAAAGTTAGCTAGTGCAATTTGGTGAATATGTGGCCTAGTGTAGGAAAGTACGCTAGAGGCCTGGAGCAAGTGGAGAAGAAGAAGATGATCAAGAATTAATATATGCAGGCATGGTGAGCTGTCACTATGCAAATACAACAAGTATAACTAGGATCAATGATTCAGGGGCATCTGATTATATGACAAGCAATTTTGAGATATTAGAGAATGCTAAGAAATGCAAAGTAAGGCAAAATTCAGTCTTCCTACAGGCCACACATCAGGGATAACTCACAAAGGATGTGTGAGCCTATAACGAATATGGGATAAAACTCAAAGAAGTTCTGTAAGTTACAGTTATTAAGCAAATAATTTGCTCTTTGTATAGAAGTTGGTGGAAATGAGTTGTGCATAGTAGATTTTCATGCTCACTATTATGTGATATAGGACAAGAAGAGGGAGTGATCAGAGGAATATGCAAGGCTAGAAATGGTCTGTACTATCTTATAAAGGAATTTATGAAAAGTGTAACTAAGAAGCTTGCTGAAATGAAGAAGTATAATGAGAAATTGGCCTTGAATGAAACATCAACAATTAATTGTAAGAAATGTGAACAAGCTGAGCACTCCAAATCTCTATTAGGTCATATCCCCATGACTAAAATCTGAAAAATTGAAGAGCCAAAAGGAATTGATAACAAGTGTATGAACACGAGATACATATCTTGTTGCAAAGTTCACAAAGTCGCCTTATACTTTTTGAGCATCTTTAATTAGGACAAAAACATGCCTTTAAGCTAATACGGGGGAGCTCTTAAAGTGGCAACTAGGTATAATCAGAAGTAATTCTTGACAACAGTAGATGACTTATGTAAAATTACATGGGTGAAATTTCTAAAAGAGAAATATCAAGCATTCAATGCTATAGTCTATAGAAGAGTTTGTTTATATAGAAAAAATCAGTATGGAAAGGAAGTGAAAGCCATAAGATCTGACAATGTATTAGAGTGTGATGATGCAAGCTGTAAGATGGGAATTTTTCATCAGATAAGCTGTGTGGGCAGACCACAATGAAATGAAAGAGTTGAAAGAAAGCATTAGGGGTGAGCAAACCGGTCAAAATTTTAGGACCCGGACCTGGAAGTGGTTGGAACCGGCTCCTAAAATTCGGAACCGGAATTGGAATTGGTTCAACCGGGTCCTAAAATTTAGGACTTGGAATTGGAACCACCGGGTACCGGTTCCGGTTCCGGGTACCCACTTATGTAAATAATTATTAAAATATAATATAAATTATGATACTTATTTAAGTTTATTTTCATTTTTAGCGTTTAACACTTATATTTATATGTACATTAAGATATTTTATTTATGTTAGGTATTAAAAGTAATTTTTTAATTTTACTAACTAGATACATTTAACATAATTTTATTTAAAAAAAACTTATTTAGTGTAGCATATGTTAGTTAACTGGGTACCCAACCGGTTCCGGGTCCAAAAAATCAAGAATTGGAATTGGAACCGGTTGCAACCGGTTCCATAATTTATTACCCGGAATTGGAACCACCGGGTCCAATTCCGGCTCCGGAACCACCGGGTCCTAACCAAATCTAATTCCAATTCCGGGTACTCGGAATTTTTGCTCACTCCTAGAAAGCATAAGAACATCTTGGAAATTGACAGCCAAAATTTTTGTGAATAGGGATGTGAAGTTCTATGAACTCATCTGTATTTACAAAATATTCTATCCTCATAGTAAAATCCGCATTTGAAATTTTAAACATTGGCAAATGCATTAATAGTAGAGCAATAGAAGATAGTAGAAGATATATAGTAAAATTAATGAGGAAATTGATCATGAGGAGTTGATCAACCTAATGAGGTTAATAACTTGATCACACCCTTATTGGCGATGAAGAGCCAGTAAGAAGGAGCTTTAGAGCTCATGTGCCACCAATTTAGCACAAAGAATATGTGATGGGAAGCACCTTATCAAATATTTGTGTTAAGCCCTATCCCAGAAAAATAAAAACCATTGTCTTTGTCCAGAGAGCAACGCTTTAAACAATATCTATCTGAATAGAAAGGAATGGGGTAGATGCAATTAATAAGGAATTAGAAGCACCGGAGGATAATGCTATTTGGGATAAAATTGATTTTCCACAAGGTAAAAGGCAATATGTTGTAAATGGGTGTACAAAACTGGATACAAACCTGGAGAGAAAAAGAGATACGACATATAATTATATAAAGACTTGTTGTTCAAGGAAACAAGCAAATATATAAAGTTGACTATGATCAGACATTTGCCCATGTAGAAAAAATGACCATTGTAAGGTCTTTGCTTGCATTTGATACCCTTGAGAGCACTCACCACAGTGAGTAAAAATATGCTCATGAGCAATTTAATGAGAAAAAAGCATAAAATGCCTCATCTCATCAATGAGCATAAGTTAAAATGCTCATGAATATTTTATAAAATGCTCATACTATAAGCAAAATTTTAGATGAATAGTACGAGTGGGCCAAGGTTGAAATTCATTAATCAAAAGATTATTAAATATAAATATGGTAATGTATAAGAGAGAGAAATAATGTTTGTGGGTATTGAAAAAGTTAGGAGAGAGAATGATGAGAAAAATTATTTTGATCATTGGTGAGATAAAATATGACCACCAAAAATGCTCATGAGGAAAATAAGATTAGAGGAAATAGAAAGTGGGTAGAGAGCGAATGAGGAAACAAAAAAAAAATGATCATTGTTGTGAATGCTCTAAAGATTGGATTTTGCATCAAATGGATGTTAAAAATGCTTTTTTGCATGGTGAATTGCACGCAGGAAGATGTGTACATGAAGCTTCCACAAGGATCTAATGGAATAGGCATCCGAATTAAAGTTCAAGGAGAGGGGAGAAAATTGACTTGAGAATTGGCAGAGTTTGCAAATTGAAGAAATCTCTGTATGGGCTCAAGCAAGGTCCTAGATAGTGGTTTGCAAGGTTAAATGTTTCCTTGAAGAGCAATATGTTCACCCAGTCAAAGTATGATTGCTCATTATTTCTGAAGAAAAAGGGTAGAAGTTTTATAGTCATCTTAGTTTATGTAGATGACTTGATTGATGTCGAAAATTATATAAAGGAGAATACTGAAGCAAACTTGTTTCTTGCATCTTAGTTTCTATCTCATGAAAGACGTGGGTGAATTGAGATTTTTTGTTGGGATTGAATTAGACATAGATGAACAAGGCATTTTATCCCAAAGAAAGTGCATTGCTAATATAGATCCTGTTTGGCAGTATCGTTTAGGCAGTGGTTAGCCTTTGAATCAAGTCAAAACACTAAAAGTAAAATATAAGTGCGTTTGGTAAGATAGTGATTCATGTAGCGGTAGGTTAGTAGTAGAGGTAGCTTTTAAGTAGCTTTTGTCAAGCATTAATAATATTAGCGTTTGAAACGTAGCACAATCGCTTTTGACAAATTTTGTTTACTTTTTATATATTATGCACGAGTTTTTACTATATTTTAACATTTCAACCACTATTTTTCCCAAACACTCATAATATTTACCACTACATTGATAGCTAACTCTACCCACTACTAATTGACAGCTACTCGCTATTCTAAGAGCTACCCACTACTCGACCGCTAAAAGCTAACCACTACCGCTAGTTTTGCCAAACATATACTAGTAGAGTATGATACGATGAATGTGAGGCCTCTCAAGCTTCTTATGGATCCACATCTAAAGTTGACAGTTGAAGGTGGGAATGCTTTAAGTGACGTTGAGCCATACCTGAAGTTAGTGGGAAATCTCATTTATCTCTTACTCACAAGGCCAAAGATCTCAAACTGCTCATTTGCTAAATAAAGTTATGCACAAAACCAACTGATATTCACTACTAGTGTGCCAAAGGAGTGCTTAGATACTTTTCAGGCTCAACTCAACAAGGAATACTTCTTGCCTCAATTGAATTGAAAGCCTACTGTGATAGTGACTAGACAAGGTGTCAAAGCACCAAAAGCTCAAAATCAGGGTTCTACATTCTCCTTAGGAAATCTCCAGCCTCTTGGAAATCAAAGAGACAGTCTGTGGTTGCAAGAAGCACTTTAGAAGCTGAATATAGATCAATGGCCTTGACACTATGTGAAGTGATGTGGTTAAAGCAGTTCTTGAAAGATCGGGGAATGAAAAAGTTGGAAATAACATCAGTGTTAGGTGGTAATCAAGTTGCTTTAGCTATTACAGTTAACCCTGTGCATCATGAGAGGACCAAACATGTTGAAATGTCATTTCATCGGAGACAAGTCAAGTGAAGGGATTATTGTTCCTTCCTATGTTCACAGATCTCAACAAATTGCAGATATGTTCACTCAAGTTCTTAGGTTCTTGTTAGAGGACAAACTCAACCAAAAGGTTAAGCTAATGGTTGAGGCCCAGGAATATGTTTTATACTCTATCACTCCCCCTCACATGAAAGGCCCTTTGAGCTTGAAATGTGGATGCAACACAAGTCCACCCATACCTGGTGCAAATTAATTCCATTTTAAAGGAGGGGCGGATGAGATTCAAACCCATGACCTTTGTGTCACCCTGGCTCCGATACCATGTTAAAGGACCAACTCAACCAAAAGCTTAAACTGACAGAGTATAAAACATATTCCTGGTCCTCAACCATCAGCTTAAGCTTTTGGTTGAGTTGGTCCTCTAACATGGTATCACAGCTTAGGTGAAATCTTGGAATCATATACTGTAACACCCCAATAATTCTCTCTTTAAACCTATGAATACCCTGTACAAAATCCAAGAGAATTACTGGCATGCTACCGCCACGTGTTCAAACGTTAAGGCTTTATCAGAAAATAGTAGCGGAAAAACTAATTCAGCTATAAATAAGTTTCAAAACCGATAACCAAAACCAAATTAAATCATACAACTTGGAATCATTAAGGCCCTTATTAAAAACCCCACAAAAGTAGTAAATAAATAAACTAGAGTTTAATAACATTCAAACTTATAAAAAGAAATAAACTGCAAATAATAACCAACTCTCCACTCAAAATCCCACAACCCTGATGCGAATGTTGCGTGTGTAAGAACCTGTGGTTAATCTGCTCCCCAATATTACAAGTGTAAAAATTGGATCGTCACAGGGTCATTGAAAGGAGAAGGCCATGACCAAAGAAAGACACACACAAAAGCACGCAATCAGCAAAGCTGAGTACATACAAGCTGCGAAACAAATAAGAAATCCATAACATCCTACTAATAATCAATCATCACACATCATTAGTTTATAGACTCGACACATGACTCAACTATTTACATTACTAAGACTCCATTAATTATTAATAGGTAAATCATTATTTTTATTCATTGGATTTAGCAATAGACAAGGTTGTCCAACCCATGCTCCATTTGGAACATCAATAAAAGAAAAACCTCATGCCTCCTTTCGGAAACATCAATAAACATCCAACGACCACGGGCGCGACTCCGTGACCGTAGTTAGTATGAGATCTCACCTAACTCCTAGTTTTAAAAAATTAATATTTGAAATAGGAGACTCGTAGATCAAGCGGCCTCGATAAAAATACACGACTAATACCCCGTCGTGTACCCCAACCCCTCACTAGTAGAAAATACATAATGGCAAGCGGTTCAAACCCCCTAATGGGAAGCGGTTATGAACCGCATGCCCTTAGGGGGCTTGCCAATTGGTCTTTAAAATGGCAAGCGGTTCAGAACCGCTTGCCAATTTTAGTGAAAGGGCAGCGGTTTTGGCGCCAAACCGCTTTCCTTAAGGGGTATTAAAAAAAAAATTGGTTTTTTTCAATTAAATTGATACATAATCAAACCAAATGTAAAAACATTAATATTTTTATTAATTAATTTTTATAATATTATTTAATTTACACCACCAGCCACCACCCACAACAACAGCCACCAAACACCACCAGCCACCACCCACAACAACAACAGCCACCAACCACCAGCCACCACCCCACACCACCAACAACAACAAAAAAAATTACAATTTGTGATTTCCAACCACCAAACACCACCAGCCACCACCCACAACAACAGCCACCACCAAACAACAGCCACCACAACACTAGTAGAAAATACGACCAGACCCCCACCCAAACCCAAACCACAACCCCCACCCACCACGACCCTAACCCAAACCACAACTCCCACCCACCACGACCCTAACCCAAACCACAACAGCCACCACGACCCTAACCCAAACCACAACAGCCACCACGACCCTAATCCAAACCACAACCCCCACCCACCACGACCAGACCCCCACCCAAACAACGACCAGAATACGCCGATTTGGACAAAAAATATTCGACCCACCTTAAAAAAACATACCATCTAACCACAACAACCAGAAAAAGCCGATTTGGGCTTGAAATTATGGTTTTAAAGGTCAAATTCGATCATAAAAACTCTAGATCTAGGGTTTTCATGGTCGAATTTGACCTAAAAAACTTGAACACCAACACATGCACAAATTTGCTCGATCTTGTTCGAAATTTGCTCGATTTTACTTGGGGTTTTGTTCGATTTTGCTCGAAATTACCTGGTTTTGGTTCGAATTTAAGGAGATGAGAAAGAACAAAGAAAAAGAGAAAGTGAAAGAGAAGAAAGGGGCGAATTAGGGAAGAGACGAGGAGAGAGAGGAAAAACGGGAGTAAAAATGAAAGAGGAGAGAGATGGAACTCGGCGGAAATGAAAGAGGAGAGAGAGAGAGATGAGTAAAGAAAGAGGAGAGAGAGAAATAAAAGAAGGGGAAGGTGAATTGCGCGCATTTAGGGTTTTTTTTAAATGGCAAGCGGTTTGGGGTTGAACCGCTTGCCAATATATCTAATGGCAAGCGGTTCAACCCCAAACCGCTTGTCATTATATATATTGGCAAGCGGTTCGCGCCAAAACCGCTTGCCATTTGAAATTACAGGATTTAAAAAAAAAAAAAAAAAAAAGGTTAATGGCAAGCGGATTTTAAAAACCGCTTGCCATTTGGGGCTTCCCATCACTTATTTTCTACTAGTGCCTGATTGTCATTATTCCAGAAGTGCACCAATCCAAAGTTTTATTGCTCATCGATCTTGCACTTTACGTGATTTACAGGTTTAGACTTGGTGATGACTCATATGCAAACAATACAATCAATCCAATATCAATTCAATCAAGTAAAACAACTTTTCAATTCTTGATTTATTAGTTACAAGCAATTCTTGATTTATTATTTATTTCTTTAACTACCTCGGTGTATAAACACCTTGAGTGCATAAGGCACCCCAAAACCTTAACCTCGTCTTATAAGACTTAAATTCTTCCTTTACTCATCCTGCTTGCATAATCATGAATGAGCAATAATTTAATCTTTACACCAATAACATACCATTGCCTTTAAGCGTACCTTGCATAATTAGAGCACAAATAATACCTGTAGTATAAACTAGTACACATCATTTGAAATTCACAATGTATAACCAAACAATTTAACCTAGTCAATCCTATACATGATACTAAGTTCTCGATCCGTCCTTAAACATGCACCTACAAGCAAGGTTTCGTAACTTGTACGTACCTTGAGTAAACGAATTGGTATGCCACTTTACTATCTAGAAATCACCTTCAATAAACTCCTCTCCTAAACCAAACAATAACATCTCAATCAATACTCAATCAATCAAATTTACAGCAATACTAACTTACTTTAAAATAAACCTTCAAAATCCAAATCAAACAACACTTTAAAACCTTCCCTTTAGTTAAAATTAAAGGCTTATATATAGTTCTTTAAATTTTCATCATAAAAACCTTAAAATACACTCTTATACGTGAAATTACATCAAGTTTAAAGTTTAATAAAAAATCTTAAAATTATTTAAAAACCCCTAATAATCTCCCTTTTTAATGGGTGATTAAACCCTCTTTATAAAACATCAAAAGTAGTACTTAGAAACTATTTCCAACACTTAAAACTTCAATAAAAACATATATTTATGCTTAATTAACTTTAAACATAATTAATTTTATTAATCAAACTCAAGGATAATATTTTAAGTATAAAAAAAAACTTCGTTAAAATAAAAAACTGCCCGAAAATCATATTTAAAGGCTGAATTTGGCTACGATAGGGTGGTGCTCATTACCAAAGGTATGAATCTTTCTTAAAACGTTGTTTCTACATGGAAAACTGTACTTTTTTATCAAAATCGGATGAGTTTAGAACCTGATCGGGATTAAAACGGGATTACTATTAGCGAACGAAAATCTAAAAATTAAAACACGAATTTACATGTTCAAAATAATCTGGAATTAAGTTAAACTAATCATTATTTATAATCACCAAAATTTCAAAACATCATTACTATAAAAGCCGTAAATCAATTGTTCATAAAAACCCTAAAATCATGATTTTCAATAATTAAAAACCCTAGGTTATAAAATTTACAAAATCTGAAAATTATGACATTTATAAAATCTGAAAATTCATCAAAATACAATTTGATACTAATTTAATTAATTTCAAACAGTTAAATCAAAATCCATAAATCAATAATTATAATTACACAAATTAATAAAACAAAGGGGAAAGAAAATAAGACTAACCTTTTTGTGTGGGAAATCTTTGGGGATTCATGGGGTATTTATAGGAGATAATTGTAGGGTAAATAGGAAGATTGGGTCTCATAAAAATAATGGGTTAATTAAGTAAACAAATGGGTTAGGCTTGTTTGATTGGACATAAATTGTAGAATAAAGGTGCATAAAATAATTTGTTCAAATAATTTTCGACCCAGATTAATAATTTGAAACTTTTGAAATTAAATTCTGGAAAATAACAAATAAATATTATAAATAAAATAAAATTCCATTTATAAAATATTTAAAAAATACGGGGGATTACATATACAAAAATTCTCACCCTGCTGGTGGGTTAGAAAATTAAACCCACCGGCGGGATATACACAAATTTTTTATGCTTTCGCAAACACACACATATAGTTTTTTTTTTCTTTTCTCAAAGTTTTTTTTTAGAATCTTTATGTAACCTTGCGCCTCCCACCAATAGTAGAAACCGCGAAAACCGCCTCCTGGTGGCAATTGCATACACTATCGCCTCCCACTACTGACAATAACCACACATGTCAACCTACTCCATGTGTCGCACTCTATTTCCACCTCCCCATGACCAACAATGATTCTTACATTCCCCCATTGGTTTTTCTACACATAATCACATAGATTTTATTTTGGTGGTGCCGTGGTGGTATATCAGAATAAGGTCAACTTTTGCACATCTCTTTTGCTATCAAGTTTGGTCCTCTTATTGTTGCATCACTTGGAATTTTTGTAGAGTATTAATTCTTGCCACCTGATTTCTCTTTTGAGAATTGATTGATTTCAAGCGGTGGAAATTAATCTTTTCTTGCGCAATTTTATTTGTTTTTCTTCAAATGTGATTTCACGTAGTAGTGTAGTGTCTTCTCCCCGATGATGGTTTGATCCCTTAGATTAATCTTCTCTGGATCTGCAACTTGGCCCAAGTATATGTATGACTCTTCTCCTTCTCCGGCCTAAAAGCGCATATCTTTACTATACGTAGGTCGTGGTTGTTGCTTCTCATCGTCATCACCAGCATATGTCTACTACTCCCTCCGTGTTTTTTCAAGTGTTACACTTTCCATTTCCGGCCATGTTTTTTTAAGTGTTACGCTTCCTTTTTTGGAAAAAAATTACATTAAAATATTATATCTCTCTCCTCTTATGGTCCCCACCCAAACCCACTACTACTTTTTTATTACTTATATTTCCTCTCACATTCATTATTTTTTAATAAACTATTAAACCCACTATCTTTCTTTTACAATTTTTTAATACTCTAACTACCCTACTTACCTCTTATTTTATTTAAGTTAATTAAACTGCCTAAAACTATGTGTCGGTCAAACTGTAACACTTAAAAAAACACGGAGGGAGTACTTCTCTTTTGATCATGGGTTACTATACTATCATTAACGTTAGATGCGTGATTCAGATCCACTCTAAGCATAAATATTGATCAATGGAAATCACTCAAATCAAGGAGTTTATGTTATCTAAGAGTTCTAAATATTGAACAAATGAATCAACTCATGACCAAGCTCGGACTTCAGTCTCATTCTTCACTCTTGAGGGGGAGTGATGAAATAGAGAATATGAATATTTTCTTTATGTTGTTTGTCTGTTAATAATGTTGTGCATCTTTCCTTCTTTTTGTCTATTTTGTATGAGCTAGAAGATAATTGGTGGTGATGCATGGCTTTACCTACTAGGATTTTATCTAAAGGTGACTTATATAAGGTGAAAAAATCATTTTAGTAGTCATTTAGAAATGATACAAAAATGCTCAACGAAAAGATCTTGCTTAAAATCATATTTGTTGCTGTCCTGTTTTTGCTAAAATAAAGATCGTACATTTATACTTGTCAATTTGTCATCATTCTTTCTCTCTCTCTAAGTAAGGAACATGATCCAATAATTATTATTAGATCATATCTAACATCAGAAGAACATATTCCTACACATTAGTTTATAACTAACCACTAACAATTTGTAGCAAATATTCCAAACAAATATGTTAACTTTTGTGTTGATTGGTAACAGGATTCATAAGCATTGATTGTGGGACGAGTGCAAGCTACACAGATAGTTCTACAACATTGTATTACACACCAGATGAACATTATATTGACAGCGGAATAAATATGGACATTCTTCCAGAATACAAATCAGACAGCTTCAAGCAGCAGTACACAAATCTCAGAAGCTTTCCTGAGGGAACAAAGAACTGCTACACTCTAAAACCATCTCAAGGGAAAGGCAAAAACTATTTGATCAGAGCTTATTTTTTGTATGGAAACTACGATTCCTTGAATAAACCTCCAACATTTGATCTACTCCTTGGGGTTGATTTATGGGACACTGTGAAATTTGATAGTTCATCTGACAGAGTGAGGAAAGAAATCATACACACACCATCCACTGATTTCTTGTATGTCTGCCTCGTGAACACAGATTCAGGAACACCTTTTATATCTGGATTAGAACTAAGGCTTCTACCTGACTCCATCTATAAAAGAGAATCTGGCTCGCTTGATATTGTTTGTCGACATTACTATTCATTGAACTTGGATAAAATAAGGTAAGTTTAGCATATGGGTTTCTTTTTAATTTTTTGACTATATAAATTGCATTAAAAATGGATGATACTCACTTTGAACAAGTACTAGTAGAGTTTATAACCTCAAAAAAGGAAACTATATAATATACCTATAAGTCTATAACCTTCATTATATTCTATGATTTTGGGGCTAATCTTTGTTTCAGATACAAGGATGATGTCTTTGACCGCATTTGGACACCTAAACGCCTAACTTCCGGGAGTTTCATTCAGACCACGTCCAAAGTTGTCTCGGATAACTATTTATTGCCATCACCAGTTATGAAAGCAGCCTTTGTAAATCAATCTATAAATTTATTCTACGAGCAAAAAAATGATATAAGCACAGGATTTTACTTCTTCCTCTATGTCGCTGAGATTTCAGAACTTCGTGAAGGTGAAGTAAGGGAACTTGCTATCACTTTAAATGGTGTGCAACAATCCAACACTGTGAAACTGCCTTACTTACAAACTATAACCATTTTCAGCTCGAAACCAATTACTGACTCCTATCTTAATATTACCATCCAAAGTACCAATAATTCTACCCTTCCTCCAATAGTGAATGCCATTGAAGTGTTTAACGTCGTACAAATTTCAGAACTGTCCACTGATGCAGCAGATGGTAAATTTTTTACTACATAATCTATCATTATTGCCGAATGATTAGTGAATGTTTGTCTTTTGATATGAGGTCAATTGGTTACACTTGTATTTGTTCATGCTCTCAACCAAATCAAGTCATTCTATAAAAGGATGAACGATTGGCAAGGAGATCCATGCTTTCCAAAGAGATACTCATGGGCTGGTGTGGTCTGCAACTATAACAGTTCCAATTTCTGCAGAATAACATCAGTGTAAGATTTGAAGCTAGCTGAGAAATTATGATCGTACTTCTTGTTTTAGTAGCTTTCAGTTATTCGTACTGTTCAATAGGTAATTAACGAGTTATGAAGTTAATCCGTTTAATTTTTTGATCAGGAATCTTAGTTCAAAAGGACTTACAGGACATATTGCAGCATCATTTGCTGGTCTTACATCGTTACAAAACTTGTAATGTTTTTTAAATCAGTGTTTTGATTTGAGGTTTGCATGCTTTCAGTCATTTCAAGCTTCTTATTTATGAGTAATATCGTCAATTTCAGGGATTTGTCAGACAACAACCTCACTGGAATGATACCTGAGTTTCTTGCAGACTTGCCAATGTTAAAAACTTTGTCCGTTTACTTTTCATTCCATCTTTCGTTTTCTTCTCCTCTCAGCTCCCACCGTCTGAAATTAATTGTGACTATGATGGTGTAATTGACCAGCAAAGTAACAGCTAAATTCAGACAGGGGTACATAATATGTTCAAAGTATGTGAAAGTATTAAGACAATCATTGTTTGCAGAATCATTTCAAAAAATAACTTCACTGGTTCAATTCCTGAGCTACTGCTAGAAAAATCTGCAGCAGGAACTCTGTCTTTAAGGTATTATTAGCAAAAGATATTCAGGAGCTTATAGCTTTCTCTCTTTGACAATTCCTCTTCCCATAAGCATATGTCTCTGACTTGTTTATGTTGTTTTGGCCGAGTTAAGTATGGAAAACATTCCAGCTCTATGTTTGAGCAAATCCTGTACTTTGCAGAAGAAAAAAAGTAAAGCACATGTAGCTCATGTAGCATCAATTTCTGCTCTACTGGTTCTACTTGTTGCAGGTTTCATCATTTGTTTTATATACAAGAAACGTATTGCCAGGTACAATTCCGCATATGTTAAGTATATTACTAAATGATGATGTGATTTAAATCATGAAACTCTTCGAATTCTTTAGTTAATGAGTGAACCTTTATTCACAGACTTTATGAAAGACCAAGTCCATACCATGGCAAAAGGAAGGGTGAATTCACACGGTTTACTAATTCCGAGTTAACAAGCATGACCAATGCCTTCCAAAGAGAACTAGGAAGGGGTGGGTTTGGAGTAGTTTACTATGGTTGCCTAAATGATGAAACGGAAGTGGCTGTTAAAATGTTGTTCCAATCAATCGACTCTTCTGAACAATTCAAAACAGAGGTTTGATCAGAAAAATTTGGAAACTGACAATCTATGGTCATGGATGCTTGTTTCTTTTTTTATCCTTATTGATCCGCATTCATTTTAACAACAGGTTGAACTCTTAATGGATATTCGTCATAAAAACTTGGTCTCTCTAATTGGATACTGTGAAGAAGAAACAACCTTAGCTCTAGTTTACGAGTATATGGCTGGTGGAAACTTGCAATCTAATCTTTCAGGTATACCTTGCTAAATCTGTAACATTCATGGTATAACATTTTGTGTTAAGGGATATTCATGGTGCTCTTTATTACTTCTTTCTACCAGCTTCGAAGCCATTAAGCTGGAAATTGAGGCTCCAGATAGCATTAGATTCTGCACAAGGTCAGCAAGCAGTATATGTATATTTAAATTTTTGTTTGGAAATTAGAGGTTATATCAAGCTATGTTAAATCATGACATTGTTTAAACATAATCTTAATTGTAGGACTGGAATACTTGCACAACGGTTGCAGGCCCCCTGTAGTCCACAGAGATGTGAAAACCGAAAATATCTTATTGGATAAAAATCTCCAGGCAAAGATAGCAGATTTTGGTATGTCCAAAATTTTCCCAGATGAACCAAGAACCCATGTATCAACAAGAGTGATCGGTACACCAGGTTATCTCGATCCTCAGTAAGCACATCCTAAAACCCAGCCCTTCATTATGCAACGTTTTTGGGTAAAAAATGCTAGGCAAGATAAAAATTTCCTAGAATTTTGACAGTTTTTTGGCTATTACCAACGTGCAACGCTATTGCCATTAGTAGTTATACATGCATGTATAACCTTTACATTGCTATTACACAAAACTCAACCGTTTATGGCATTAGCAGTTCATTTATGCATAACTCATACTTGTTTATTAAGGATATGTGTTCTGATTCTAATCTAGTGCATATGAAAAATTTAATGAATTTTGAAACCAAAGCATGCTAGGAATTAACAATTGAGAGTGATGAGAAAAGTAGTATATTAACAATTCTCTTTGTTTAGGTATCATGAAACAGAGCATTTGAATGAGAAAAGTGATGTATACAGTTTTGGGGTGGTTCTATTGGAGTTAATCACAGGTAAAGAGGCAATGGTAAATATTGAAGAAAAAGTTATAAAGTTGGTTCAATGGGTGATTCCCGTTCTTGAAACGGGGGATATGAGGGAAATCTTGGATGAAAGGTTGCAGGATGTTCAGAACACGAATTCTGTTTGGAGGGTAATAGATATAGCTATGGCGTGTGTGAAGCGAACTGCTATGGAAAGGCCAACAATGAGTCAGATTGTCACTGAATTGAAAGAGTGCTTAGCTATGGAGATGAACACTGAACATGATACAACAGTTCCTGATGATTCAACAGAAATGTGCCTAGTGACCGCGAACACAGAAATGGCTCCAGAAGTAAGATAACAATAAGAGACATAATTTGTTATTTGCTTAATTGCGTTCCAGACATATGTCTTCCTATTTCGGCCTTGTTGCATAACTTTCATTGCTTTGTGTAAAACACAATTAGTACTATTTTCATTACCTATAGTTTTTGTGATGTGGAATCAGATTACAAAAATACATATGATGGTTTCTTTTTTCTTTGGTGGTTGTGCAGGCTTAATAGCTATTTAGATCTCTGTGATAGATTACTAAACGAGTGGCAATGTCACGACAGTGGAAGCTGAAAGCTTTCCATTTCAATAATAGAATATGATAATCGTTCAATTGAGCTGAGCCCGGCTATTACTTACACAACATAGCCCAAATGAGGTATCGTCAAAATTTGCGAATCTTGAAGGTCACCGTTTAGAATTGCCCATTAATAAAAAGAGCTCTTTCCCAAAATAATGTTGGGAAAAACTCCAATTCCTAAACTACAGCTACTTTTTCTTTTATTCCCAAATTACCGTCCACGTAAGCAAATTAGAAAAAGCCGATTTTTTTTTGGCCGGTTAAGGAAGAAACCGCTAGTTGAAGTAGCGGTTTTGGGAAGTGAAAACCGCTACTTCAAGTAGCGGTTTTCAGTTGTAATTTTTTAAAAACAAATTATACATTAAAAAGCTAGCAACATAATTCTTTCAACAAACAAATAATCAAAAAAGAAAAACAAGTTCGCATGATTATAATTCTCCAAGATTAATAGTTATACTTAGAAGAAAACAAAACAGAGCCCATTATGATTGCTAATACTCCAAATCAACAAAACTTAAAAAAGGATAAAAAAATAAATAAATAAATAAAACTTAGTATGATTAGATCTGGAATACACAATTACAAAAATTGAATAAATTAACAAGTGAATTGAAAAAAAAATGAAATTAGGCCTAAATTGACAATTGAATTGAAAAAATAAAATGAAATTAGGCATAAACTAAACTAACCCTCCATTACCCCTAATTTAAACATTAACAATCTCAAGCGTGAAGTGCGGCTCCGAGGACGGAATCAGGTAGGTGGAACAATTTTTTTCCATGTTTGAGCAGTGTGAGAAGTCGGAGAACAAATAATGGCGGAATCACGCTGATTTTTTTTGTTTCTGTTTATACTGGAAGCTAAAAGTGAGAAGATGGGGGAGAATGAAGTTTAATGTGTTTTTTTAATTACTCAAAGACCTAAAACCTCCACTTGAAGTGGCGGTTTACTAAGATAAAAACCGCTACTTGAATTAGCGGTTTATCTTTGTAAACCGCCACTTCAAGTAGCGGTTTTCACATAAAACCGTAAAAATAAAAAAAATGCTTGAACCGGTGATGTGGACAGTATTTTGGGAATTTATTAAAAAGTGACCGTATTTGTGGAATTGAATTTTTTAGCAGCATTATTTTGGAAAAGGGCTCTAATAAAAAGGAAATTTTGTCAGAAAAAACCATTTAAAGCAACTATTTTGTCAGGAAAAACCTTATAAAAAATTTTTGGCAAGGAGAAACCAGATTATAAATTTTTTTTTTTTGTTGAAGAAGACCAAAGGTGAGAATCCGGCATTGACTTAGTGTTTTCCGACGTTGACCCAACATGTGCCGATCACGTGCTCGTTTTTTTTACTAACTCCACCCAATTACTCCTAAATCCCCCCACTAATTTCCCTCTAAACCTCTCATTTTAATTTACCCCCTTATTTCTTCTTATCTCCATTCTTCTTCTCTCTCCTCTCTCCTTTGTCGAGGTAATTTATTTGATCTGCGCCTACTGCCATGGCATCACTCCTCTAGCAAGAAATCAATCAAACAACTTAAATTCCACCCACCTTTAACAGTAAGTTTACTAAATGCTTTGTTTTAATTGAATTGGGTTTCCTTTTTTGGGCAACATATTGTTCTGATTTTTTTTCTTACTCTGGTCTACAATGGTGAAGAACAAATCAACGAAAGGGGGAATTGCTGGAGTTGCGTCTTGTTCGAACAAGCTAAAAGGAACCACAACAACATCTGATATCCTTCAATGGAGCCATGAACGCTATGAATTTGAGATCAATTAGGGAAAATTACAAAAGAGGGGAAAAAGACCTAATTTTTCAAACACCTGCAAATTCGATGAACTGGGCAACAATTAAACACCTAATTCACTGTATACTTGCTCGACTTTAATTGAACAAGATTATTTATGGGATTAGAGGGAGGAGATAGCAGATCTCAGAGAGTGAGAGAGGAGAGAGAAGAAGAATGGAGATAAGAAATAAGGGGGTAAATAAAAACGTGAGGTTCAGAGGGAAATTAGCGGGGGGAATTAGGAGTAATTGGGTGGAATTAGTAAAAAAACGAGCACGTGACCGGCACGTGTTAGGTCATTGTCGGAAAACACTAAGTCAATGCCGGATTCTCACCTTTGGTTTTCTTCAACAAAAAAATTTTATAATCTGGTTTCTCCTTGCCAAAAAATTTTTATAAGGTTTTTCCTGACAAAGTAGTTGCTTTAAAAGGTTTTTTCTAACAAAATTTCCTAATAAAAATGAATACCTTCAAATTTTGGGTTATTTAAAATTGATCCAAAGTTGAAATTATTTAAAACAAAACTGATCAAATTTGAGATTACTAAAACTAATTTTTTTTTTTCCTTTTTTAATTAAAGACACCTAAAATAAATAGAGGTATTATTGTTTTGGGAAGGACGGCTGGACGAGTAGTACAACTTTTCTACCAAATTTAGTCGCACCAAAAACAAAAATTATTTTGGTTCAAGTTGGTCAAGTTGCATGCAAATTGGTGTGACCTACAACAACCTAAAACAAAAATTCACAGGTTGTATCTTGGGCCATTCTAGTCCTTGGAAATTTACTCATTGACTCAAGGACATGACTTCACTTCTCTTGCAGCGTGTAGCTTTCGCCAGCTTATAGATGTTAAGCCCATTCCCAATTTCTTTAGCTATTAGTCTATTACTGAACTCCATAACAAATTGTTATTACAAGTTCATCAGCTCTTATACAATGCTTAAACTCAATATTATAAGCTTGATTCTATTTCTTGGAACCACCGCAACCACTGTCGTCACCACTACCAAACCACAAGGCATTCATCTATACCGGCATCAAAGGAGGCACCTTACAAATGCACGGGACACAACTGGTAACTCATTTATTTTTCCATACCACGGAGTTCTCCCTCCATCTCATTATTAAATGATTGGATTCCTGATGTCAAAAAAATTAAGTTTTTATTTCTAAGAAAATGTACATAAATTGTTATCCTAATATATCTATTTTTATATATATTTCAAATAAATTATCCCAATATTTCTCTAAATTTTATGTCATCAAATACTTTTTTTTTTCTTAAAAAACCTTTTCCATATAGGAGTATAACACCAACTAAATCTTTATTAAATGTTATTGTATTTTTTTTTTTCCCTTTACCTTTCCCATATAGAATTCCAATACTTTAAAAAATACGGAGTACAAAATATTCTCTCCACCATTCTTAATTCCCTTAATGAAAAAACGAGCACTTAATTATTGGACAATTGGAGTACTTCCTTAGTTTCAAATAAGTGGCACAAAAATTAGTTTTAATAATCCGATCTTCATGTCTAAAATCACGAGTCATTCGGTGTAATTAATATTAGTTTTACTCAAATATTTTTATTTTTAATTCTCTTATCTAACGCCCCGAAGCACTCATTAGCTTTTGCTTTATTTAAAATTTAAAATAAAAAAATTAGGCGTAAACATGTGTTAAGGAACCACGTAAAGCAGGTTTGATAATTTGGCCCAACAAAATCCAATACCCTTAAATTTGAGGTGCTAGAAAATAATTAAATGTTGGGACTATTAAAATCAAATGGCTTAAAGTTGAGGTCATTAAAACCAAAAAATTTTCCTTCCTTTTTTTATAAACCCTTTTAGGGCTTGTTCCGATTGACTGAACTGAACTGAATTGAACTTATTAATTAGTGATTTTTAACTACGGATTAGTGATTTTTGATTATTTATTGATTATTTATTACTATACATATGTGTATATACAAATGTACATATTATTATTAATATTATTATTATTATTAATTATTAATTATTGATGATTATTATTATTATTTATTAATTATTATTATTATTATTATTATTATTATTATTGTTATTATTATTATTTATTGATGATTATTATTATTATTTATTGATTATTATTATTAGTATTATTATTTCAATTATTATTGTTATTATTATTATTATTTATTGATTATTATTATTATTATTATTATTATTATTATTATTATTATTTACTTATTGATTATTATTATTATTATTGTAAATATTATTATTATTATTATTATTATTGTAAATATTATTATTATTATTATTATTATTATTGTTGTTGTTGTTGTTGTTGTTGTTGTTGTTGTTGTTGTTGTTGTTGTTGTTGTTGTTGTTGTTGTTGTTGTTGTCGTTGTAATAAGAGCTTAAAAGAATGAAATTTGGCTTTATATCATTAGCAATATCATTAGACGTAAATTAAGAGCTGAACTGAACTGAACTGAACTGAATTGAACTGAGCTGAACTGAATTGAACTGAACTGAATTTCAACGGAAGAGAACAGGCCCTTAGTTAAAGTGTTTGAAATACCGTTATTTATTCAATTCCAAAACATTAAAGCAACATAATTCCCATTTTTATCCTAAAATCTTACGCTAGAAAGAATGGTGCAAATGTGCAATTATTTCAAAATGGAGATAAACCTTATTCTCTTTACCTGATTTTTTTTCTGATTTTTTTTTAAATTTAAAATATTTTTACTAAAATTATTTTTGTTTAACTTAAATAGATTTATACTAAACTTAAATAATTTTATTGTCTTGCTGTTACACCGTGTTCTCTTTACCTTAATAATATTCAATATAAATAATTTAAGTTTAGGAAATTAATTTCAATTCATAAAAAAAAAATTTCACTTTAATAAAAGTAATTGTTAATCAGTATAATCAATAACTTATAAAAACAAATATAATAGAGAATTAATGAAGATAAATTTTAATAAGTAAAAATAATTCACAAAGTATTGGTTGCGGCTTGATGTTTCGTCAGTCGAGACTCAAGAAAGTATTAGATCACCGTCATCTTCTTGCGATGAAGAACAAGTTTTCACCCGATGACAAGTTAGTGGTGGTTACAAAGAAGGAGAGTAGCGAAATCATCCATGGCTGAAGAGAGAGAAAGCTTGAGATTCTCGGATTTTTTTAAAAATACCCAAAAATCAAATTGGGGCTTTCTTATGTGATGTATAATTGTTGAAATTAATTGTTCCATATGCATGTATTTTGAATTGTATGTTGAATTGTGAGAATTTTGATAACATATGCATGTATTTTGGCTGAGAAAGGAGCAAGTTATGTTATGCCCATGACCTTAGTACGAGCACTTCATCAATGGAGGTACCACCATTGTTATACATATTATCAAACAAATTATATATATCTTCAAACAAGTTATACATACATATCCTCCATTGGCTAGATTATATCCTCTATTGCCTATATGATATCATGGTTGGATGATATCCTCTATTAGCTATATGATATCGTTTATGATTGTGTCTATGATATCCTTTATTGGCTAAGTGATATCCTTTATTGACTATATAATATTATGATTGGATGATATCATCTATTAGCTATATGATTTTGTTCATGATTGTGTCTATGATATCCTTTACTGGCTGGATGATATCTTCTATACCATATAGCCAATAAATGAAATAATCTAGCTAGTAGAAATATCATCCAATCAATATAGGATATCATATAGTCAATAAAGGATATCATCCATCCAATAAAGGATATTATATAGACAATAAAGAATATCATCCAGTTAGTAGAGGATATCATCCAGCCAGTAGAGCATATCATCTAGCCAATAGCAATATCATTCTGCCAACAAAAGAATATCATATAGCCAATAAAGGATATCATTCCGTTAGTAGAGGATATTATCCCCGCCAAATGAGGATATCAAAAATCTGTATTTTGTCAGTTCGGACTGAAAAACATTTCGTCAGTCCGAACTGACACAATACCTACTCAAAATAATTTTAGCTCAGTAAATTTCAATTTAGCGAAAAATAAGGTGAAGTGAACAAGGCCTTGTATTTGTTCTTTCAATTTACTTATTTTTGTTGAGATTAACTTATTTTTATTGAATTTGTTTTACTAAATACCATATTATTTAGGTGAAGAGAATAGAGTCATAGTATAATATATTTATATATGCGCGCAATGTACGAGTGGTATGTACTTTTTTTTTGTTTCTAAATAAATGCATCATTTTAAATGGAGGCCGTCCCAATTTTCATTTTTTTTTGTTATATAATCACTTCAAGTAGTAGTGATTTAGTATGTAATATTACTAATTATATATACCCACCCTAATAAACAGTCTGGGCTTGTCCGCGGGCTAACAGACTCAGAACTTCTTATTGCAAATTTTCTTCTACAACAAGATTTATTTGCAACTCTTACACAAAAGTACTCATACATTGAGGAGGATGATTTAGATTGATAACTCATGGTGTTAAAAATTTATGGTTAAACAAATGAGAGGGATGCTATGTATCGAGTATTTATGCAAAATAAGGGTGAGAATCAAAACTAATGACTAGTTTCCTTAAATTTCAAACTAGACGTTGTATTTTCCAAAAATAAGGGTATTTTGTGTAATTATTTAACAAAGTTAGGGCATTTGATGAATTAAATTTTATTGCTAACGGAACTTTAACGTCAAGGGTATTTTAAGGTCACGGTGTGAATATTAACAAACGTCAGTGGTATTTGGTGAATTTTGAAAAACTTGAGGGTATTTGGTGAAATTTTGAAAAGTTCAAGGACATTTGGTGAAAAAACCGAATTTATTAACCACTTTACCATTTGAGAAACATATTTTATTTATTAATAAGAGGAATTTTTATTTTGAATGACCCACTTGTCGATACATCATAACTCTTATTAATAAATATTATGTAAAAAGTTGATATTGCAAAAATGTATCCAACAACAGTTTTTGTAACACGTTATCTATTTTATGTTACTTGTTACTTTATGACTTTTATGCTCTATTTTACATTACTTGTTACTTTCTGACTCTTATGTTTGACAATAATAATGCATTAGTTCAACCATTTACAACTTTAGTTACTAGTAAGTAAAAATATAATCAGAATATATCAATAAGTAAAAATTTTAACAAGTCTAACAAAATTCCACTTGAAAATATTTTGATTCAAGTATTAATCACAAAAGATGGTCAAAATATGTTACAAATGGGGAGAGTGTGAGTAATTGATATCTTTATTAGTTAGATTTTTCCTCTCGATTTAAGGAGAGGATAATTGATTCTCATCATTGTCTTTTGGTTCTTTAAACATTAAAAAAGAAAGAAAAAAAAAAGAAAAAAAAAAAGAGAGAAACTAGATGTAATTTGTGGGATATGGTGACAACATGTATACAATGTTATTATAGGCTAGACTCATGGTGAGTTGGATCTCACATAATACTTTCTTTGAATATATATGTGAATTAAAGATTGTGATAAAAAAAAAAGGTAAATGGAACAAGTGAACAAAAACATGGGAAATACTAGGTTTCAAAAAAAGAAAAGATATATATATATATATATATATATATATATATATATATATATATATATATTATCAAACATGCAAACAATCGGAGATTGTATCCAATCATAAATGTTCTTCTAAGTGGAAGTGAACTGGTTTAATTAAAAACAAAAAATTAATGTTTGTGGTAGCTAGATCTAATTTAAATCCTGTTTACATCACTTACATATTGGCCATGTCATATGCAATTATGCATGTGGCTCTATCTACAAAAAGAGAATAGATGCATTGTTGCAACTGGATGACTGTACGACTCAAATCTTGTTAAAATTATTATTTCCTTCGTACTATAATATAGTTCTTATTTGTGTTTTTTCACAATATTTAAGAAATAAAAGAAGAAAGTGGATAGAGTATATTAATAAATGTGAAAATATAATCATAGACAAAAGTTAGAGAAAGAAAATGGAAAAAAGTACAAGATATGTGCAAAATTCAAGGGTAAATTAAAAAGTACAACTAATAAAGTTAAAAAATTGAAGGTATAATGGTCTTTACATATTATCCAAAAATAGAAGCAAGAATAATATTTTGGTTATCTAAAATAGTAAAACGGGAACTATATTATGGGACAGAGTGAGTATTAAAGAAAGAAAACCAAACTTGTATTCAATCCATTATAATAAACGAAACACACAACAAACGGAGTGTGCAAATATATATAGTGCAAAATTAAGCTAAAAGAAAAGTAACATGATCCCATGATTATTATCATGCATAACGATGAGTTAGTAAACACCCTACTCTTATGATTCTACTAACACAAACTATATTATCACTTATTAAGATAACATATTCCTATAGAGTCCTATAGAGTAGGAGTTAACTAACTACTCCCTCCGTCTCTTATTTTTAGCCCAATTCCAAATAAAAGGGTCAAGCTTATAAAAATTTGACCATGAATCCTCATTAATTTGTAGTGATAATATTTTTATGTGGGTATTTGTTAGAATAATTTCATTGTATATTTTTATTAAATTCAAAATTTTATAATTTTTATTCAAATAGAAATAGAGATATATACGTTCAAACACGTGTTTAGGAGACCATGAAAAGTCAAATGAAGCAAAAAGATTATCTAGGACAAAAGGAGTACTAACAATTGGGACAAATGCTAACAATTTGTAGCAAATATTTTAACAAATCTGCTGTTAATTTTATGTTGACTGGTAATAGGATTCATAAGCATTGATTGTGGGACAAATGCAAGCTACACAGATAGTGTTACAACATTGTATTACACACCAGATGAACATTATATTGACAGCGGAATAAATATGGACATTCTTCCAGAATACAAATCAGACAGCTTCAAGCAGCAGTACACAAATCTCAGAAGCTTTCCTGAAGGAACCAAGAACTGCTACACTTTGAAACCATCTCAAGGGAAAGGCAGAAACTATTTGATCAGAGCTTATTTTTTGTATGGAAACTACGATTACTTGGATGAACCTCCAACATTTGATCTACTCCTTGGGGTTGATTTATGGGACACTGTGAAATTTGATAGTTCATCTGACAGAGTGAGGAAAGAAATCATACACACACCATCCACTGATTTCTTGTATGTCTGCCTCGTGAATACAGATTCAGGAACACCTTTTATATCTGGATTAGAACTAAGGCTTCTACCTGACTCCATCTATAAAAGAGACTCTGGCTCGTTTGATCTTCTTCGTCGGAAGTACTATTCATTGAACTCGAATAAAATAAGGTAAGTTCAGCATATGGGTTTCTTTTTATTTTTTTTTACTATTAACTGTAATACATAAATTGCATTGAAAATGGATGATAGTCAGTTTGAACAAGTACAAGTAGAGTTTATAACCTCAAAAAAGGAAACTATATAGTATAACTATAAGTCTATAACCTTCATTATATTCTATGATTTTGGGGCTAATCTTTGTTTCAGATACAAGGATGATGTCTTTGATCGCATTTGGACACATAAATACCCAACTTCAGGGAGCTTCATTCAGACCACGTCCAAAGTTGTCTCGGATGACTATTTATTGCCATCACCAGTTATGAAAGTAGCCTTAGTACCAACAGATCTTAATCAATCTATAGAATTATTCTACAACCAAGAAACAGATCTTAAAAGCACAGGATTTTACTTCTTCCTCCATGTTGCTGAGATTTCAGAACTTCCTAAAGGAGAAGTCAGGGAACTTTTTATCACTTTAAATGGCGTGCAACAATCCAAAATCGTTACACTGCCTTACTTACAATCTACAACCATTTTCAACCCGAAACCAATTACTGACTCCTATCTTAATATTACCATCCAAAGTACAAAGAATTCTACCCTTCCTCCAATATTGAATGCCTTTGAAGTGTTTACTGTCAAAAAAATTTCAGAACTGTCCACTGATGCAGCCGATGGTAATTTTTTAACCACACAATCTATCATTATCGCAGAATGATTAGTGAATGTTTGTCTTTTAATATGATTTCAATTGGTTACACTTGAATTAGTTCTTGTTCTCAACAAAATCAAGTCATTCTATAAGCGGATGAACGATTGGCAAGGGGATCCTTGCTTTCCAAAGAGTTACTCATGGGTTGGTGTTGTCTGCAACTATGACAGTTCCAATTTCGCCAGAATAACTTCAGTGTAAGATTTGAAGCTAGCTAGCTAGCTGAGAACCTATGATTGTACTTCTTGTTTTAGTAGCTTTCAGCTATTCGTATTGTTCAATTGGTAATTAACGAATTCTGAAGTTAATTTGTTCAATTTTGTGATCAGGAATCTTAGTTCAAAAGGACTTACAGGACATATTGCAGCATCATTTGCTGGTCTTACATCGTTACAAATCTTGTAAGTTTTTGAAAATGTGTTTTGATTTGAGGTCTGCATGATTTCAGTCATTTCAAGCTTCTTATTTATGAATAATATCGGTTAATTATAGGGATTTGTCAGACAACAACCTCACTGGGATGATACCTGAGCTTCTTGCAGACTTGCCAATGTTAAAAACCTTGTCCGTTTACTTTTCATTCCATCTTTCGCTTTCTTCTCCTTTCAGCTCCCTCCATCTGAAATTAATTGTGACTATGATGGCGTAATTGACCAGCAAAGTGACAGCTAAATTCAGACAGGGGTACATAATATGTTCAAAGTATGTGAAAGTATTAAGACAATCACTGTTTGCAGAAACATTTCAAAAAATAACTTCATAGGTTCAGTTCCTGAGCTACTGCTAGAAAAATCTGCAGCAGGAACTCTGTCTTTAAGGTATTATTATCAAAAGATATTTACGAGCTTATAGCTTTCTCTCTTTGACAATTCCCCTTCCCATAAGCATATGTCTCTGACTTGTTTACGTTGTTTTGGCCGAGTTAAGTATGGAAAACATTCCAGGTCTATGTTCGAGCAAATCCTGTACTTTGAAGAAGAAGAAAAGTAAAGCACTCGTAGCTCATGTAGCATCAATTTCTGCTTTATTGGTTCTACTTGCTGCAGGTTTCATCATTTGTTTTATATACAAGAAACGTATTGCTAGGTACAATTCCGCATATGTTAAGTACATTACTAAATGATGATGTGATTTAAATCATGATACTCTTCGGATTCTTTAATTAATGAGTGAACTTTTATTCACAGACTGTATGAAAGACCAAGTCCATACCACGGCAAAAGGAAGGGTGAATTCAAACGGTTTACTAATTCCGAGCTAACAAGCATGACTAATACCTTCCAGAGAGAACTAGGAAGGGGTGGGTTTGGAGTAGTTTACTATGGTTGCCTAAATGATGACACGGAAGTGGCTGTTAAAATGTTGTCTCAATCAATCTTCGCTTCTGAACAATTCACAACAGAGGTTTGATCAGAAAAAGTTGGAAATTGAATATCTATGGACTATGGTCATGGCTGCCTTTTTTTTTTTCCTAATTGATCCGCGTTCATTTTAACAACAGGTTGAACTCTTAATGGACATTCGTCATAAAAACTTGGTTTCTCTAATTGGATATTGTGAAGAAGAAGCAACCTTAGCTCTAGTTTATGAATATATGGCTGGTGGAAACTTGCAGTCTAATCTCTCAGGTATGTTGTATACCTTGCTAAATTTGTTGCATTAATTGTTATATAAGTCTTATAAATTTTGTGTTATGGGAAATTCATGGTGCTCTTCATTATTTGTTTCTACCAGCTTCGAAGCCACTAAGTTGGAAATTGAGGCTCCAGATAGCATTAGATTCTGCACAAGGTCAGCAAGCAGTATATCAGTATATGTATACTTAAATTTTTGTTCGGAAATTATTGTTTATATCAAGCTATGTTAAATCATGACATTGTTTAAACATAATCTTAATTGTAGGACTGGAATACTTACACAACGGTTGCAGACCCCCTGTAGTCCACAGAGATGTGAAAACGCAAAATATCTTATTAGATGAAAATCTCCAGGCAAAGATAGCAGATTTTGGTATGTCCAAAATTTTCCCAGATGAAAATAGAACCCATGTATCAACAAGAGTGATCGGTACACCAGGTTATCTCGATCCTCAGTAAGCACATCCTAAAACCTAGCCCTTTATTATGCAATGTTTTTGGATATAAAAAAGGCTAGACAAGATAAAACCTCCCTGGAATTTGGACAATAGGATCAAACTGATGACTGATCACATTTAACCGTTTATGGCATTAGCAGTTCATTTATGTATACCTCATACTTGTTTATTGATTTACATATTAAGCAGCTAATACCATTAAGAACATGTGTTCTGATTATAATCTAGTGTATATGAAAAAATTAATGAATTTTGAAACCAAAGCATGCTAGGATTTATTGAGAGTGATGTATAAATATATTAACAATTCTCTTTGTTTAGGTATCAAGAAACCCAGCAGTTGAAAGAGAAGACTGATGTATACAGTTTTGGGGTGGTTCTATTGGAGTTGATCACAGGTAAAGAGGCAACGGTGAATATTCAAGAAAAAGTTATAACGTTGGTTCAATGGGTGATCCCCATTCTTGAAACGGGGGATTTGAGGGAAATATTGGATGAAAGATTGCAGGAAGTTCAGAACACGAATTCTGTTTGGAGGGTAATAGATATAGCTATGGCGTGTGTGAAGAGAACTGTAATGAAAAGGCCAACGATGAATCAGATTGTCACTGAATTGAAAGAGTGCTTAGCTATGGAGATGAACACTGAACATGATACAACAGTTCCTGATGATTCAACAGAAATGCGCCTAATGACCGCGAACACAGAAATGGCTCCAGAAGTAAGATAACAATAAGTCACATGATTTGTTATTTGCTAAATTGCATTGCAGACATATTTCTTCCTATTTCAGCCGTGTTGCATAACTTTCATTGCTTACCTATAGTTTTTGTGATGTGGAATCAGATTACAAAAATACATATGCTGGTTTCTTTTTTCTTTGGTGGCTGTGCAGGCTTAATAGCTAATTAGATCTCCGCGATAGATTACTAAACGAGTGGCAAAGTCACGACAGTGGAAGCAGGAAGGTTTTCATTTTACCAGTCAATTTGCATTGATCCATAGTACAATCCTCTGCATTCCCAATATGCACCACAGACCCTAAAGATGTCACAGTTATTAAGAGGTTTCGAAATATTCGAATGTTACCCTCTCTTAATGAAATGTTATATTTACACAAATAGTACATCTCTGTCATTGAAAGCGTATGCCTGAAGGTTTTAGAAGCATCTAATAGTAAACCAACCATCTTAACAAACTAGACACAATTATGTGATCCATTCAAAATTTAAGCCTGCAAAACTTAAGCCTTGCAAAATTTAAACCTGCAAAACAACTGAAAGAGGGGACATTTGGAGCATCGTCGACAAAAGACTGCAACATGTGCTAAGCTGACTGCTGTAGAAAGACCAACAATGAGTCACATTGTTACAGAATTGAAAGAAACTCAATAATAGAATCTGATAATAGTTCAATTGAGCTGAGCCCGGCTATTACTTACACAGCAAAATTTGCGAATCTTGAATCCTAAAACTAATTGTCAAAATTTGCAAATCTTGAAGGTCACCATTTAGAATTGCCCATTAATAAAAATGAATACCTTCAAATTTTGGGTTATTTAAAATTGATCCAAAGTTGAAATTATTTAAAACAAAACTTTGAGATTACTAAAACTAATTTTTTTTTCCTTTTTTAATTAAAGACACCAAAAATAAATAGAGGTATTATTGTTTTGGGAAGGAGCCAAATTTAGTCGTACCAAAAACAAAAAATATTTTGGTTCAAGTTGGTCAAGTTGCATGCAAATTGGTGTGACCTACAACAACCTAAAACAAAAATTCACAGGTTGTATCTTGGGCCATTCTAGTCCTTGAAAATTTACTCATTGACTCAAGGGCTGACTTCACTTCCGCCAGTTTATGAATGTTAAGCCCATTCCCAAATTCTTTAACATATCGATTTTACAAGTTCATCAGCTCTTATACAATGCTGAAACTCAATACTTGTATTATACGTTTGGTTCTATTTCTTGGCACCACCGCGACCACTGTCGTCACCACTACCAAACCACAAGGCATTCATCACTACCGGCATCAAAGGAGGCACCTTACAGATGGACGGGACATAACTGGTAACTCATTTTTTTTACTTCTTAATCTTATATACAACGGAGTACTCCTTCCGTCTCATTATTAAGGGCTGGTATGGGTTCTTAATGTCCCAAACTAAGTTTTTGTTTCTAAATAAAAAATTACAGTACATTTTCCATATAAATCATCCCAATATTTATTTAAATTTCATGTCATTAAATATTTTGTTTTTTAGCCTTTACCATATATAACACCTTTTTTTTTAATAGTACCATATATAACACCTAGTAAAGGCATGTTTTGTTAACTTTATTTTCTAATAAGAGTTACCTAAGTTCAAATTACAACTAAAATAAGTTTTAATAAGTTTAGATTAATGAAAATCAGGTTAGTAAAAAACACCCTAAATCTTTATTACAAGTATTAAAAAAAATTAAAAATTATTAAATATTACACCTTTCATTTCATAACATTATTCTCCGTTACGTACAATATTGCAAATCTTTAATTGCAAATATGTTTAAGTTCACACTAGCAAAAATTATATAAAATACTGATATTAATAATATACTCATCCACACAAATTAAACTAGAGCTCATTATATTTTTTGTTTTGTTTTTTTTTTTTTTTTTTTTTTTTTTTTTTTTTTTTGCCTAAAAATAACAACTATATAGAGAGAAATTTAGAAGACTCCATCCAATATTTAACCGTTAAAAGATTTTTTACTTTACCTTTCACAGGTTAACATATAGAATTTCAATGTTTTTAAAAAGTACGGATTCTACAGAGTACTACATAGTGTCTTTTTTTTTTTTTTGACAATAAGGATGCATTCATTAAGTACTAGTTAAGTTACAGGCCAAACTTGGTGTTATATCACCGGTCAAAAGAGGAGAGTTCTCAGCACAAAAGTTAAGGTCTTTCACATAAGTAGCATTACAAACAAAAGGTGGTTGATTCCAAATACAAATTTCATTCAATCTTTCCAAGTTGGCTCTTGCATCTTTAGCTAGTTCATCAGCCAGACAGTTGCTGCTCCTACTTTCAAAGAGCATATCCTGATGGAGCTCCATTCTGAGGTCCCTGCAATGAGTTAGTAAGGAGGGAGCATTAGATACACAATCAATGGAGTTAACTTCCAGCACTGCTTGTCTAGCATCTGAGCATATTATCACATTGATCCATCCTCTTATTTTAACTAGCATAAGAGCTAGTTCAATAGCTTTTAATTCGGCATCATGACTTGTAGGCAGGTACCCTTTCCAGGTTTGTCCTTCAATCCATTTACCCGAATTATCTCTACACACAACAGCACACCCAACCTCCTTGGAGGAGGGAAGAAAGGAAGCATCACAATTAATTTTGAAGAAGTTGGAGGGAGGAGGAAACCAGTGGCTTGAGATGGGCTTTCGGCTTTCAGAATTAGACCTCAAGGAGAAGTAGAATTCTGAAGCAGCCCAAATACACTGATTGATTGAAGATGGGAGGGGTGTGTTTGTGTTTAAGATTGACCAAGCATTTCGCCTCAGCCAAATGTTCCAAAGTGCAAAACAGAATATGACATTCCAAGGGATCGACCATTTGGTGATTTTGTTATTTCTGAGATTGGTAGAGAGCCAATCAATCCATCCTAAATTGTTCCGAATGGTGAATGGGCAAGGAATTTTTTCCCATAATTCTTTTGCTCTCACACATTCAATGAAGATGTGATTACAGTCTTCATCCTGGTCTGGGCAGAAGGAACACTTGGGGGAGGTGGCTGCCTTTCTAAGGTGCAAATTTTTCCTATGGGCTATTTTATCCCAAGCTAATAGCCACATAAATGACTTTATCTTTGGGAGAGTAGTTGCTCTCCAAATGAGGTTCCAGTCCATATCAGGAGAGAGAAGATTAGCAGCTCCTTGAATAAACAATTTTTCTTTCTTAGAATCAAATTTGCCCTTGAAGGACCAGGTTGAGAAGTGAGTGTCTGGACTTTGAGAGAATGAAACAGATTGTATAAGCTCGAATAAATGATCAGAAATTTCAAAGGAAAGGAGTGTTTGTAATTGGCTTTTTGTGACTTGTTTGATTACAGAAAGGGGAAGATTAATGGCATGAAGGTCGATGGGGCCCACCAGGAAGTGCCTTAAAGGAAGATTAAGCAGCCACCTATCATCCCACAAGTCAATACTGGTCCCCTCCCCAACATTCCAAACAATGCTTGATTGGAAAATAGACCACACTTTTCCTATTCCTTTCCAAATGAAAGAGCCCTTGCCGAATGAAGAGGGATTTCGTTTGGAATCAATGTATATTTCTCTAATTAAATGAGCTGCCCAACCTTTGTTATTATAGACTGACCAACACAATTTTGTTAGAGATATTTTATTCAGCTCATCATGCTTCACAAAGCCCAGCCCACCTTGCTCTTTAGGCCTGCAAACCTTATCCCACGAAACCCAACTTATTTTTCTTTTTTCAGACTTACTCCCCCACAGGAAATTTGAGCAGATGGAATCGAGTTGCTTGTTCATATACTGGGGAAATAGAATGCATTGCATGGAGTACCTCGGGATGGACTGAAGGGAAGATTGAATAAGAAGTTGTCTTCCAGATTTGGATAGAGTATTACTCTTCCACGCAGCAAGCTTAGAGCCTAGCTTATCAACCACCAATTGCAGGTTTCTCTTGGAAGGCTTCTTGGAAGATAGTGGAAATCCAAGGTACTTCCCTAAGTCCGAAGTGGCAGTGATATTAAGTTGCTGCTCGAACTCATCAATCATCGATTGGGGGGTGTTAGGAGAAAAGAGAATGGAACTTTTTTGATCATTCATTTTTTGCCCGGAAATTCCAAAGAAATGAGAAAGAGTTTTTGACAAGGAATGAAGGGTTTTCTTATTTGTTTGGCCAAATAAAAGGACATCATCCGCAAATAGTAAGTGAGAAATGCTTGTTTTCCCACCTCTAAATCGGAATGGACTCCAATGATTGTTTGTACAATCTTTATGGATTAGCCTCGAAAGGTATTCCATGCAAATAATAAAGAGGTAGGGAGAGAGGGGGTCACCTTGTCTCAACCCTCTAGAGGGGTTAAAGGATTGAGACAAGCGCCTATTAATAAGGAGTGAGGAGGAAACCGAAGTGACACAACTCATGATAAGATCAATCGTTTTGATAGAAAAATTGAAATAGAGAAGGCAATGTCTAATGAAGGGCCATTCCAATCTATCGTAAGCTTTCTCAAGATCAATTTTTAGAGCGAAAAACCCTTTTCTCCCCTTTTTCTTTTTTCCCATGGAATGGATTATTTCGGAAGCAATAATGTAATTTATTTCCGTACCACGTTCGGGTAGAAAACTATTCTGATTCGGGGAGATGATTGAATGAAGATGGGGCCTGATTCGATTGACCAAAATTTTTGACACAAACTTGTAGCAACAATTGACTAGGCTTATAGGGCGAAAGCTTGAAATATTTGTGGGATTTTGGATTTTTGGAATTAAACAAATAATCGTTTTATTTAAGTGATGGGGAACAACTTTTGAGGTGAATATTGAAGAGATTAATTGGAAACATTCATGATGAATTGTGTCCCACATTTTTTGGAAAAAGATGGCGTGGAAACCATCTTCTCCAGGAGCTTTCAAAGGCCCAATGGAGAATACAGCCTCCGTGAGTTCGGTGAGAGAGGGAATGACAGAGCAAGAGATAGCTTCAGTGGAGATAGGAGGAGAAGGAAGCTGAATATTTTCAGAAGTGAAAAGTGATTTGAAATGATGTATTATATGATCATGAATTTGGAGGGGCTCGGCAATCCATTCCCCCACCTCATTTTTAAGAGCTGAAATTTTACTGCTTTTTTTTACGGATAGTTGAAGAGAGATGGAAAAACTTAGTATTTCTATCTCCGTTTATTAACCAGTCCGTTCGGGCCCTAGCAGCCCAAAACATTTCCTCCTGCTCTAAAAGACGATATAACTCATCATTTAATGATTTTTCCAGATCAAAAAAGAAAGCATTGAGAGGGTTATTTTGGAAGGCCAATTGGGCCCCCTCAATTCTTGCTTTTATTCTCCTAATTTTCTTTTGGATCGAGCCAACATGAATGGCAGCCCAATTAGAAAGGGAGATGGCCAAATCATTAAGTTTAGAAGGCAAGGAGGAGTGGATCACAGCCCACTCATTTGTAACAAATGGCTGAAACTCCGATTCATACAACCACATGGGCTCAAAATGAAACGGTTTCTGACCCGGTGTATCAACCCGTTTTTCAAGGGTTAAAATAAGAGGGTTGTGATCCGAGGACATTCTTGGCAAATTTTGAACTACCGATTCTTGAAATGATTGGATCCAAGAAGGGGTTGCCCAAAATCTGTCAAGTCTTTCGAAAATAGGAGAGTTTCTCCTTTTGTTGAACCAAGTGAATTTATGACCCGTATACCCGAGATCAATTAAATTACATTTGTCCATAGTTTCCTTATATGCTTGCATTTGAGCTATGGGATGTGGATTTCCACCCCATTTCTCGTGAGCAAAAGCAATTTCGTTAAAGTCGCCACAGACTAACCAAGGGAGGGAAATATGAGGCGCGAAATTTAAAAGATCATCCCATAATTCTAGTCTAGCTTTAAAACAAGTACTTGCATAAATGACCGAAATAAAAAATGGGTGTTTATTTTGTACCTGGACTACGGCGTGAATGAAACGCCTATCTTTTGAAACAGTGGTGATGTTATTCACCCCGCTATTCCAGAGGATCAGAATTCCTCCCGACAGCCCAACAGGATCGACTACTTCGAATGAATTGAAAGGCAGAGTGCGAATTATCTCCTCCACCCCTGATTTTTTCACTTTTGTTTCGGTAAGAATCACTATCTCCGGGTCGTGGTCCTTAAGAAGTTGTCGGAAATTCTTTTTGAACCCCCGACGAGCGATCCCCCTAGCATTCCAAAGGAGCATTGACATCCCGGGTTTCATGGCAGGATATTTCGTCATCTCCACCTTCGTCTCGAAGGCAGCGTCGTTGTCTAGAGTCACATACTGACCGGAGTAATGGCTGAACTTCTCCAGGGTGTTTTTCTTCACCTTGATGCCCGACATTTCGATGTTGGAGTTTTTCTTCGTCCCCCACCCACAGTGGAGCTGGATTTGGGTCGCCTCCCGAACAAGATGGAGCCATTTCACATTGTTTGTTCCGTTTACGGACTGAACCACTAGCCAATCTTCGGTAATCGACAGCGCCTTTCTTTCTTTGGGAAGCACGGGCTCCGGATCGGCTAGCAATTGGAGTTCCCAAGGCATGACCATCCCGGAGTACACTTTTTGCAATTCGTTGATCCACCACTTGAGCAGGATCCCCAACGGCTCGCACATCAGTGTGACATCTGCTATGGATGGCACGTGCGCCGGTACCAGGACACGCGGGTCGGATAGGTCCCCGGTCTTCAGATTGGTAAACATCGGAGCAATTCCCGCTGGGTCTAGCAAGATTTGTCTCACCACCCCCGGCATCAGAGAGTGCCAATTTCCGAGAATATCCTGTACAAAGAAGGATTGCAGGTTGATTAGCGATTCCGCTACAGAGAATTTGGGTTTGGTCCAGGTGATGATGTTTCTCTCCGGCGATGGTTTCACGGTGATTGGACTGTGTTTTGTGTTGTGGCGCTGAATTTGTCTGATCAGAGCGGCTGTTCTCTCGTTGTTTTTGGTTTTTTCCATTTTCTGGGTGATGGTTTGAGGGATTCAAGATGAGAGGGTTTTTTTGAGAAGAAGGTAGAGTTATCTGGGTAAAGAGGAGTATGGGTTTTGAAATTTGAATAGAGCCGGTTATGGGGAAGGTGAGAGAGGTCTGGTTGAGAAGACATTGGAGATGACAGGGCGAGAGTAGGCGGCGTTGCTCAGCGAAGAACCTGAAAAGAGCTTCGGTAAGGGTTAAGGATGGATTTTGGAAAGATTTTTTGTTCAGAAGGGTAAGGGTGGAGTCAGAGGGAATGAACTCTTTAGAGGCCCCACTCTCTTCATTTTCTATTTGCAACAAATGAAAGGAATTTGTCGTTTTTGTTGGTGTTTTCTTATTTACCCCCGAAGAATTGGGATTCTTTTTCCGGGGGTCCCACATTTGCTACCCTGGATATCCAGTGGATAATGGAGCCAAAGAATTACTTTTTTTAGTAACAATCTGCCATTGTTCATTTGACGACGTCTGAGCAACATCATTGCCTACAATTTTCCGGCTGCTTTTTGATTGAACAACCTTGCCTGATGAGGCCGCCGTAGCCAAGTCCTCTTTATTGGATGGAGTTGTACTATTATGCTTGGAGTTTCCTGATTGCCTTTGCTGAATTTCCTTGTAGGAAATCCCCTGTTTTAAGTTACCTAGCCAAATGTGGCTTTTCCTGGGCTGATCATCGTTTATAAGAACCAGGATTTTGGCCATCCGTAGACAGTTGATGCCTCTAGAAGTATCTCTCTTTACGAAGGTACCAATGGAGTTTCCAATTTTTGATAGCATCGCGTGATTGTTTAATTCCGCTGGCAGCTCATTTAATTCGACCCAAATTGCTGTCTTATTCTGGGCCGCAAGAGACGGTCTGAATCCTGGCTTCCATTTTTCGATTGAGATAAATGTACCGTTTAGAAACCAGGGTCCCGAATTGAGGATTCGATCAAAGTCCTCAATGAGGCTAAATTTGGTAATGAAGAACCCCTTTCCAATGGGAAAGGAGGGAGCTTTTGCTTTTGGTTTCCACAGATTGGTGATACTTTCAGTAAAGAATTCAGTTGAGAATGATTTCCCACAAGGTTTGGAAATGATTGAGGTTGACCAATCGTCACAAAGGGCTTCATATTCACTGGATTCAATAGGGATGAATACTTCCTTTGAAGCATCAAAGGAGTCAGGAGGGGTAGTGGCTGCAAGGGATGTGGAGATAGGAGATTTAGATTTGGATTTTAAAGCATCTAAAAAGGATAGAGTTGAAGATAGTTGAGGGGCAGGAGGAGGAAGGTGGATTGTTGGTTGCGGCAGAGAAGACAGTGGGGGATTGGTGGAAGAAGAAGACAGTGGGGGATTGGTGGAAGAAGAAGGGAGTATGATTAGTTTTAAAATAGTTGCACATAATGTAGTGTTAATTATCTGATCTTTATGTCATTCATTAATGATACTAAACTTTAATTATTTTTTTAACAACCTGTACAATTAGGAGTATTCGCTTTATTTCTTTGGTCCCACTGATGACCTGTTTATTTCTCAACCTTTTTGACTATTGACTGGCATGTTCTCATTTATTGAACTGAGTTGAAATAATTGTTTATGAGAGAAAGGAAATTAGGAAATAAACTGAATTAACTAAACTAAATTGAACTGAGCTGAATTGAATTTTGCTTAATTAAACTGAGCTGAAATGAAATGATTTGAATTGAGCTACCCTGAGCTGAATATTATATATATTGTTGCAAGTATAAGTTTAGCTTAATATGATGATGCAAGTATTCTATATATTGTTGTATTTATTTGCAATTAAACAATACACAAGTTGCAGTTTCATGAATCAACTTTTATTAAATGGATAAATAGAAAGAAATATAGCTAAGTAAAGTTTATAAGTCATACCAATATAGCAACTACCCACTTGAGCTCAATATGTAGTCCTCAAGCTAATTAAACTCGTGCTTCAATTCACAAATCTGTTAAAAAAAAAAAACAATATACAAAAATTAGGTTAAATAAGAGGTATGTACTATTTCTTTCTCATAACATGTCAATTCACTAATTTATTTATAAGCTAAAACACATCATTCATTGAATTAACAATTGCTTAACTAACAAGGTTACTAATCTCTAATTTTTTCAAAATTACCCATCAAAACAACTTAAAGGTAACCATTCACCCATTCCAAAATTCATCTACTTTAGTAACAAGCAAGGTTACTAATCTCAAATTAATTCAAATATACCCATCAAAACAACTTAATATTAACCATTTAAACATTCCAAAATTCAACTAATTTAATAACAAAGTTAACTAATCTCTAACTTATTCAAAATAATCTATCAAAACAACTTCAAATTAACCATTAAAAGTAAAATACCAAATTTCACCTATTTAAGTACCAAGGTTAATATATTTTCTATAATTGTTTCAAAATTATCCACCAAAACACATTAAATTAACCATTAAAACATAATAAAATCCAACTAATTGAGTAACAAGGTTACTAATCTCTAATATTTTCACAATTTCCCAATTATATTCAAACCTAAAATTGAGAAAAATTATATTCAAACCTAAATTTTAGTTTACTAACAATGGTTCAAAATGCAAAACAAATTAATATATATAATTATATAATTGGAAAATAATGTAAAAAAAAAATTAAAAAGAAACCTTGAATGGAAGGAGACAAGGAGGGCAGCGGCTAGGAGGAGACAAGGAGGGCAGCAGGTAGGAGGACGACCCTAGTAGTGGAGGAAGCAGCGGTGGTGCGCAATGGTGGAGGCAGCGCTGCGGTGGATTAAAAAAAAATTAGAAATTAAATTGGGAAGTAAGTGAGTAAGGCAGTTCAACATAGCAAAAAGAGGAAAGAAGCAAGTTAAATTCATCAACAATTGGGTCAATTCAATTATTATATAAACAGGCAAACAACAACATTATACTTCATTACTTCAAATCTTCAATTCAATTAATCAATTCAATTATTCAATATTTCAATTCATAATTTAATTCATAATTTCATACTCAAAATCTCAAATTCTAACCAACAAAAAACAGAACCTTATTGAAAGTTTGAAACAAATTAAAAGAGAAAGGAAAGAAGGGGACCTACGGTTTGAGGCTTTGGAGCGTTGGAGGAGTTGGAGCCTTGCTGCCTTGTAGGCCGACTTGTCGCCGAGAAGGGTCGTGAATGGGTGAGGTGTGAGACCGTAACTGAGCAAAAAGAGGAACTTCAAGCTTCAACAAAGAGGCGAATTGAAGAGGGGTTAGGGTGACTACTGACTAGCCGTCGCGGCGTCGCCGGTCGCCGGACCTGGAGACGGGTATACCGAGGAAGGAGAAGGGGCGAAGAGAGAGAACGAAAATGGTGGTGGCCTGAAAATGGAGAACGAAAATGGAGAGCTGCACTTTAGGGCTGGAATTTGAATGAAACAGTGAATAAGAACGAAAGAGGGAAGGAATAAGAAAGAAAGTTTAACCGGTTTTTTTTTTTTTTAAATTAAGGCACCGGTTAAATGGCACCGGTTCAAACCGGTGCCCTTTTTATTTTTGGCACCGGTTTGGTCTGAACCGGTGCCTTTTATATTTGTGTAAAATTGCGCCCAAATTTGGGCCGGTTTAGGACACCGGTTTGGCCTGAACCGGTGCCTTTATGGGGGTGCCTTATTGTATTTTTCTACTAGTGTTGTCATGGTGGTTGTCCCTTCATCTTATTACTCATAAAACGAAACATGACTTGTAATGCATGGCTCAATACCACCCTCTCTCTCTCTTTCTCGATCAACCTAAAACGTCTCTCTCTCTATCGATCGACCTATCATGTCTCTGATACCAGGTTGAAATTATAAATAGAGATGAGAGAGGGGAAGAAACCCAAACTTGTATTCAATTCATTGAAAAGGAACTGCATAGCAACATAATGTGTATATATATAGTGCAAAATTAATTAAGTTAAAAGTAAGGAACATGATCCCATAATCATATTATACATGCCTAAACCCATATTCCTATGCATTAGTTTATAACTAACCACTAAGGGTCTGTTCTAATTGACTGAACTCAGCTGAACTGAACTGAGTTGAACTAAACTGAACTGAATTGAGCTGAACTGAACTGAACTTAGCTGAATTTCAACGTATGAGAACAGGCCCTAACATTGTAGCAAATATTCATCAAATCTACTGACTACTTTTAACTTTTTGTGGTGAATGGTAACAGGATTCATAAGCATTGATTGTGGGACAAATGCAAGCTACACAGATAGTTCTACAACATTATATTACACAACTGACGAACAATATATTGATAGTGGAATTAATATGGACATTCTTCCAGAACACAAAACAGAAAACTTACAACAGCAGCTCACAAATGTCAGAAGTTTTCCTAAGGGAGCCAAGAACTGCTACACTCTGAAACCATCTCAAGGGAAAGGCAGAAACTATCTGATCAGAGCTTATTTTATGTATGGAAACTACGATTCCCTGAATAAACCTCCAACATTTGATCTTCTCCTTGGGGTTGACGTTTGGAGCACTGTGAAATTAGATAATTCATCTCAGATAGTGATGAAAGAAATCATACACACACCATCCACTGATTACTTGTATGTCTGCGTCGCGAATACAGATTCAGGAACACCTTTTATATCCGGATTAGAACTAAGGCATCTGCCTGACTCCATCTATAAAAGGGATGACTATGGCTCGCTTGATCTTCTGCAACGAAATTATGTCACAAATTTGTTGAACTTTAATGTAATAAGGTAAATTCAGCATAGCATATGGGTTTCTTAATTATACAGTATATATGTACTTTTGACTACTAATTGTAATATATAAATTGCATCAAAAATGGATGATAGTCAGTTTAAACTAATACAAAGTAGAGTTATATGTGATGATCCAAATTGATTTTGGGGCTAACCTTGCTTTGTTTCAGATACAAGGATGATGTCTTTGACCGCATTTGGAGACCTGGACACCCAACTTCACGGACCAGCTTCATTGAAACCATGTCTGAAGTTGGCTCGGGCGACTATTTATTGCCATCATCAGTTATGAAAGTAGCCCTTGTACCAAAGATTCTTAATCAACCTATAAGATTATACTACAACCAAGAAAGTGATAGAAGCACAGGATTTTACTTCTTCCTCCATATTGCTGAGATTTCAGAACTTCCTAAAGGTGAAGTCAGGGAACTTTCTATCACTTTAAATGGCGTAAAAAAACCCAACATCTTTACACTGCCTTACCTACAAACTAAAACCATTTTCAATAACCAGAAACCAATTACTGACTCCTATCTTAATATTACCATCCAAAGTACCAATAATTCTACCCTTCCTCCAATAGTGAATGCCATTGAAGTGTTTAACGTCATACAAATTTCAGAACTGTCCACTGATGCAGCAGATGGTAAATTTTTTTCTACATAATCTATAATTATTGCCGAATGATTAGTGAATGTTTGTCTTTTGATACGAGGTCAATTGGTTACACTTGTATTAGTTCATGCTCTCAACCAAATCAAGTCATTTTATAAGCGGATGACCGATTGGCAAGGAGATCCTTGCTTTCCAAAGAGGTACTCATGGGCTGGTGTGGTCTGCAACTATGACAGTTCCAATATCATCAGAATAACATCAGTGTAAGATTTGAAGCTAGCTAGCTGAGAACTTATGATCGTACTTCTTGTTTTAGCAGCTTTTAGTTATTCGTATTGTTCATTTGGTAATTAACGAGCTCTGAAGTTAATCCGTTTAATTTTGTGATCAGGAATCTTAGTTCAAAAGGACTTACAGGACATATTGCCGCGTCATTTGCAGACCTTACATCATTACAAATCTTGTATGTTTTTGAAGACAGTGTTTTGATTTGAAATCTGCATGATTTCAGTCATTCCAAGATTCTTACATGTGGATAATATCATTAATTTCAGGGATTTGTCAGACAACAACCTCAGTGGGATGATACCTGAGCTTCTCGCAGACTTGCCTATGTTAAAAACCTTGTATGTTTACTTTTCATTCGATCTCTCTGCTCCCTTCGTCTGAAATTAGTTGTGACTATGATGGCGTAATTGACTAGCAAAGTGACAGCTAAATTCAGACAGAGGTACACTATATGTTCAAAGTATGTGAAAGTACATACTAACACAATCACTATTTGCAGAAACCTTTCAAAAAATAACTTCACTGGTTCAGTTTCTGAACTTCTGCTAGAAAAATCTGCAGCAGGAACACTGTCTTTAAGGTATTTATAGCTTTCTCTCTTTAAAAATTCCCCTTCCCATAAGCATATATATCTGACTTGTTCATGTTGTTTTGGCCAAAGTGTGGAAAACATTTCAGGTCTATGTTCGAGCAGATCCTGTACTTCGAAGAAGAAAAGTAAAGCATACCTAGCTTATATAGCAGCAATTTCTGCACTATTGGTTCTTCTTGTTGCAGGTTTCATCATTTTTTGTATATACAAGAGACATACTGCTAGGTACAATTCCACATATGTTATGTTACCTATTTTCAGTATATTGCTCAATGATGATGTGATTTAAATCATGATACTCTTCGGATTATTTAGTTCATGACTGAACTTTTACTCACAGACTGTATGAAAGATCTAGAAATGGCAAAAGGAAGGGTGAATTCACACAGTTTTCTAATTCCGAGTTAACAAGCATAACCAAGAACCGCCAGAGAGAGCTAGGAAAGGGTGGGTTTGGAGTAGTTTACTATGGTCGCCTAAATGATGGCACGGAAGTGGCTGTTAAAATGTTGTCTCAATCAATCCACGCTTCTGACCAATTCACAACAGAGGTTTGATCAAGTTGGATATTCAATATATATGTTTTTTCTTCCTAATTGATCCGCATTCATTTTAACCACAGGTTGAACTCTTAATGGATATTCGTCATAAAAACTTGGTTTCTCTAATTGGATACTGTGAAGAAGAAACAACCTTAGCTCTAGTTTATGAATATATGGCTGGTGGAAACTTGCAATCTAATCTCTCAGGTATGCTGTATACCTTGCTAAATTTGTCGCAATAATTTATAAGTGTTATAACATTTTGTGTTGTGGGAAATTCATGGTGCTCTTCATTTTTTGTTTCCACCAGCTTCGAAGCCACTAAGTTGGAAATTGAGGCTCCAGATAGCATTAGATTCTGCACAAGGTCAGCAAGCAGTATCTGTAGTGTATAATTAAATTTTTGTTCGGAGATTAGAGATTATATTAAGCTATGTTTAATCATAACATAGTTTAAACATAATCTTAATTGTAGGACTGGAATACTTGCACAACGGTTGCAGCCCCCCTGTAGTCCACAGAGATGTGAAAACCGAAAATATCTTATTGGATAAAAATCTCCAGGCAAAGATTGCAGATTTTGGTATGTCCAAAATTTTCCCAGATGAACCAAGAACCCATGTATCAACAAGAGTGATCGGTACACCAGGTTATCTCGATCCTCAGTAAGCACATCCTAAAACCTAGCCCTTTATTATGCAATGTTTTTGGATATAAAAAATGCTAGACAAGATAAAACTTTCCTGGAATTTAAACTGATTGATCACATTTAACCGTTTGTGGCATTAGCAGTTCATTTATGTATAACTCATACTTGTTTATGTATAACTCATACTTGTTTATGTATAACTCGTACTTGTTTATTGATTTAACATATTAAGCAGCTAATACCATTAAGAACATGAAACCAAATAGTGTATATGAAAAAATTAATGAATTTTGAAACCAAAGCATGCTAGGATTTATTGAGAGTGATGTATGTATAAATAGTATATTAACAATTCTCTTTGTTTAGGTATCATGAAACCCGGCAGTTGAAAGAGAAAAGTGATGTATACAGTTTTGGGGTGGTTTTATTGGAGTTGATCACAGGTAAAGAGGCAACGGTGAATATTCAAGAAAAAGTTATAACGTTGGTTCAATGGGTGATCCCCATTCTTGAAACGGGGGATATAAGGGAAATCATGGATGGAAGGTTGCAGGAAGTTCAGAACACGAATTCTGTTTGGAGGGTAATAGATATAGCTATGGCATGTGTGAAGCGAACTGCAATGGAAAGGCCTACAATGAGTCAGATTGTCACTGATTTGAAAGAGTGCTTAGCTATGGTGCTGAACACTAAACATGATACAACAGTTCCTGATGATTCAACAGAAAGCCTAGTGACCGCGAACACTGAACTTGATACAACAATTCATGATGATTTGACAGAAAGCCTAGTGACCGCGAACACAGAAATGGCTCCAGAAGTAAGATAACAATAAGAGTCACATAATTTGTTATTTGCTTAATTGCATTGCTGACACATTTGCTTTTCTACTTTGGCTTTGCTGCATTCTATGCATGCATTTACAAACTATTAAGTCTGATTGTAACTTCCATTCCTTTGTGTGAAACACAATTAGTACGTCTCTTTCTCATTTAAGTGTATACCTGAAGGTTTTTTTACAAGCATCTAGTAGTAAAACAACTATCTCAAAAACCTAGACAAAATTATGTGATCCATTCCCAATTACACCTGCAAAACTTTCAAAAGAAACAGTTGTGGGTATTCCCAGGCCTCAAGGAAAGCAGATTTCGGTTTGTCCAAAAATTTTCTTGATGAAATAGATCCTATGTATCAACAAGAGTCATTGGCACAACGGAATTGAATGCATTTTACCAACCTATATGACATGTAGGCGCATTTTGTTTAGGTATCATATTGCACAACAGCTGAATGAGAAAAGCGATTTATACAGTTTTGTGGTTGCCGTCTTGGAGTTAAACACAGGCTAAACAGCAATCATGAAAAAAGATGATGAGCAAACTAGTTTAATTAGATGGGTTAGTCCATTACTTGAAAGAGGTGACATTTGGAACATCGTCGACAAAAGGCTGCAAGAATTGCACAAAACCAATCATCTTTGAAGAGTCACAAGCATAGCTCTGGCATGTGTTACGCAAACTGCAGTTGAAAGGCCAATAAGTCACATTGTTACAGAACTGAAAGAGTGCTTAGAAATGGAACTGAATGGAATAAACTGAATAATAGAATCTGATAATAATTCAATCAAGATGAACCCGGCTATTACTTACACAGCAGCAATGGCTCCTGCAGCTCGTTAACATAGCCCAAGTGAGGTTCCATCCTAAAACCAATCATCGGAATTATAAATTAATTTTTTTAACTTTGTATTTCAATGTGTGACACTACTCACACACTTGTACCCAACAGGTTGGCATAAATTGTATAATTTCCCAGTTTGTTTTGATTTAATTTTGCTTTTCCTTCAAATGATAATGTTTATGATACAGTAATTATTCATTGAACAAGAAATATATAAAGGGTTTTTGAAATAATGCAATAATATATTTATTGGAGAAAAAAGATCCACAATTTCACTAAAAAGAATTGAATTAATCAGCCCAATGAGTACATCAAATTTCACCTAACAAAAGAATGAACCAAGAGCAACCTAAAAGAATTTCTACTAAACAAACCACAAATCAACATAATAACTTAAACATATAAACAAACACCCTATATCAGTCCTTAAATTTCTCAAGCAGAACAACATTTCTGATTGTTGTATCGATAAAAGGCGCGCTTCTTCTTCTTGGAATTGTTCTTAACAGTAAGCACAACCTTCCCAGGCTCATTGTTTCTGAATGAATTTCGAACCGGCTCTTCGATCGAATCTATCTTCTTCTCCTTCTGGATTATAATGGTGTAAGACCCTTCATCTGTTGGAATAAATTCCTCCTTATAACTCACTTCCCCTCCCAAAACAGCCAAGTCCCATACCAATGTTGCACCAGCCTGTTACAGGAATAAAAATTACCAATGTCAGACCAAAAAAATGACAGCAAATCAGTAAAAATGTAAAATTAAGAAAATAGGAACTTTTTTTTTTCTCATACTTCTTCTGCAGGGATTTCAATTGTTTCTGTTGATCCGGGTTTCAAGCAAATTTCTGTGACTACACCCTCTTCCGAGTTGAATTCAATATCATTTTCGCGGTTGAAGCCACCATACTGAATTGGAATTTCATCAAATGGGATGTACCTAAAAACAAACAATTATGTTAAGCATCTTGTAAAATTTGTGACAAATCAAGAAAACTATTTAACAAAAAAATTAAAGTTGACTCACTTGAGAAGAGTCTCAGTAACTTTAGCTGGCCTTGCAACAACAAACTTGCTCTTACTTCTTTGAGTCAAGAAAGGTGAAATAAGGGAGTAAAAAGCATAGTACCAAAATGGCACATTAATAAATACCTGTCACATAAAATAAACCATATAACATTAGCAAAAATTAGACCATATAATCCTACATCAAAACGATGCAGTATATAAATTAACAAATTACGCGAAACTATTAAGACTCACATTTCTAGCAACCAATTCAGGATAATTATCCTGAAGAAGTCCAACAGCCTTAGAAGTAGCACTTCTAATTTCCTTCTTAAAAGGACCAGGACAATTCTTAAGATCATAAACTTGAAGAATTGATGTAACACCTCCTGGCCTAAAATCGAGCTTTTCGATACCTTTCTCCATAAACTGAATCCTCCACCTTAAAAACTGCTCACTCTTCTCCTCACTCCCAAAAGTCTTCTGATACAACTCTTGATTACCAAACACCCCAAAAATATTGTAGCAAACCGGGTGATTTTCGCGGTCTTTACCATTCATATAAGCCGCATTCGCAAGATCCTCCCCTAAATCCTCCCCTAAAATGGATTGAATCTTGAAATCTTTCCTCCAAACAAGGGTTTTCTTGATCATTTCAAATGCATCATTAACTTTAAATTCTCTAGCTCTTAAAAATTTCAATAAAATTACATCAGTACCTTCTGAGCCTTTACTAGGCAATATAGGTACACCCCAAATGGAAATATTACCCTCATAATCTCCTTCGATCTTTGTCTCACCTTCCTCTTCTTTGCTCGACTCCTCGGCCGGGTTATCGACTTTCTTCTCCTCTGATTTAAATAGGGAATTGGTTGAAATGGCTTCTTCGAGTTTTGATTTGAGGTCGGATAAGGCCTTCCTTTCGCCGTCTTTTAGGTCGGAGAGGTAATTACTCTCCTCCCTATAAGATGAACTCTTTTCAACCAAATTTGGCTTAGGAGTATCCTCTACATTTTGGGTATTTTCCTCAACTTTTTGGGGTTCTTCTAAATCGACTAATTTAGCATCTTTTTCAGAGATTAAAACCTCTTCTTTCTGGGTTTCTTCGACTGATGAAACCTCAACAGTCATATTGAAATTTGAAGAACTAATCTTATAAATTAGAAGGGTAAAATTTGATGAAAATGAAGGGAATCAAAAACTCAGATGAAAATGTTGGGTGTTCTTGGAGAAAAATGAAGGGTTTTGAGTTGGAGGAAACAGGGGAATGGAGGATGTAACGGTTATATAATTTGAAAACGGTACAATTTTAGTGGTCCCTTAATTCAACGGTTACTTAAGGTGGGTCCATGAAAAGAGGAGTCGTTGATAAAATAAGAGGATTCCTTTGCCTAGCGCTTGGTTGGCTAGGCTGGAGGACAGCCTTCTTTTGGGTCCACAAACTCCACATGATTTGTGTTTGTCTCATAAGTTTAAGGATACAAAACGGTAAACATAAGCTTTGTTCCCTCTGTCAAAAAATGAAAAAACTACTCCTCTAATTAATGTACCTTGTATAGTGTTAAAAACTGACTCAATTCACCTGATTTACTCCGACTCGAAAAATATTCGATTTAGATTTTAATTAATATGAACATGATAATACTGTATAATTGTACTTTAAGATATATTCGAACGGATCTGATTCTAATCAAATCTGACCAAAATACCTGGATTGACATCTCTACTACCCAGTTATTGTAATCTCGGTTCAAGAACATTAAAAGTGAATCAGTCAAACTTGATTCGTTGTTCATCGAAAATACTTCTTAAATTGTTTTTTTTTTCTTTTTTCTTTGGATGGGAAGTAATAATATCTTTAAATTTTACTTCGTATGAATTTGTTAATATAAAGTTGCAAAATTGAACATATTTTACGATTAAAAAGTGCATTGAAAAGAGCAAAAGAAAACAAGTACTCCATAGATTTAAAAAAGGTAATGAACTGATTAGAGATGAACTGAACTGAACTGAATTGAGCTGAAATGAATATTTTATGAGAGATGGAAATTAGAAGCTGAACTGAACTGATTGAAGCTGAATTGAACTGAACTGAACTGATTGGAACTGAACTGAAATGAACTGAAATTAAATATATATGAACAGGACCTTAGAGCCTGTTCTCTTACGTTGAAATTTAGTTCAGCTCAGTTCAGTTCAATTCAGCGCAGTTCAGTTCAGTTCCACTCCTAATTTCCTTCTCATATAAAATATTCATTTCAGTTCAGTTAAGTTCAGTTCAGCTCTGCTCAGCTCAGTTCAGTTCAGTTTAGTTCAGTTCAGCTCAGCTAAGTTCAGTCTATGAGAACAGGCCCTAATAACTCTTGAAAGTTGTAAAATTAATAATTCATAACAAAAACACGCGTAAATCAGTGTACTTAGTGTTCATATTTTTATGATTTCTTAACTTTGCACGATTCATTATCTCACTTTGATATTAATTCACACTGTTTCTTTATTTTAAGATATACTTTGTATAAATTTATTTTTGAGAAGAGTGAAAAAAAAAAATTTAAATGTTTTTGTAACGTAAGCTCGAAGGACAATAAAAAGGAATTCACACCTTTAAAGCGTCTCTATTCGAAATTTAACATTCATTCCTTACCACTAGACCAACACTTTTATTGGTATATAAAGTTACTTACTGGGAGTTAAAGAACAATGATTAAACATATACATTGTATTTGCAAACAAGATAAATGAATTAGATCAATTTAAAAATAATAATTAAAAAAATATATAATATTGTTGTATAGATTGGGAGTTTTGGCACATTGCCTATTTTCCTACAGTCTACAGAGATGATTGGCATTTAAGCCGCTCGAATATAATCCATGCCTAAATCACTAACAGCAACTTGGATATCTTGGTTGGATCATACCATGTGCTCCTATACTACTATTGATAGATACAACTATATGATGATGATTTGTCATATTCCTCAATGGTAGAGATCAATTGTTTATTTTGTTAAATTTAATGGCTGTCATTATCTTAGAGCAATAAACTAGTAATTTTATAATTACTACCTCTAGTTCTTATTACTCGCAACAAATAAATATTTTATATATCACAAATAATACCCCTTTGTTGCAAGTAATAAGAATCGGAGGTAATATTTTAATAGTTTAATAATATTGATATCCGTAAGGCGTAAGTTACGTATATCATTAACCATATATTTATGGTGTACTTAGGGCCTGTTCCGATTGACTGAACTCAGCTGAACTGAACTGAACTGAACTGAACTGAACTGAACCGAGCTGAACTGAACCGAACTGAACTGAACTGAACCGAGCTGAACTGAACTGAACTGAACTGAACTTATTAATTAGTGATTTTTAACTACGGATTGGTGATCTTTGATTATTTTTAACTAACTGACTATGAAAATTAGTTTAAGTTGTGTAGTACTCTAATTTTCTCAATGAGATTAACATTAGAAATATGTTTCAAAAAAATAGAACCATTTGAACAATGAATTGTATCAATATTATTATTGTTATTATTATTATTATTAATTATTGATAATTATTATTATTATTTATTGATTATTATTATTAGTATTATTATTATTAATATTATTGTTATTATTATTATTATTATTATTATTTATTGATGATTATTATTATTATTTATTGATTATTATTATTAGTATTATTATTATTATTATTTCAATTATTATTGTTATTATTGTTAATATTGTTAATATTATTATTATTATTATTATTATTATTATTATTATTTTTGTTGTTGTTGTCGTTGAATAAGAGCTTAAAAGAATGAAATTTGGCTTTATATCATTAGCAATATCATTAGACAAAAATTAAGAGCTGAGCTGAACTGAACTGAATTTCAACGGAACAGAACAGACCCTTAATTTACTGAAAACCATCCATAATTATTACAAAGTTGTACTGGTCCAAATAAAATTCCAGTACACTGGATAAAATTGAATACTACTCTAGTTAGCATCAATAAAATTTGAAGCTATCTTCAGTATTTGACCAGGATTGGAAAAACAGGACAGCGAAATGCCGGTATGCAAGTTGCAGATATGATATCTCAACATATCTGACAGTCTGACATGGTCTATTGACTAGCAGCTCTCAAGTCCAAGAATATCTTACTACTATGGCTCCATTATGCTCATGCTATGTCCACTGTTCATCTACTTACATCTGATTTGATCTAACCAGGTTTAATACAATTAATTAATCAAATATTAATCTTAATTGTACAATTCTACTCTAATGCTTGGGGAAAAAAAAAGGTTTGGTGTCCGTAAACTGAGTCCCCCACCTTCAAATTAAAAGTGAGTCCACAAAAATATTATTGTAAGGTTTATACCCACGTAACTAACATTATATGCAGATAGTGACCCTTAATTTTAATATAGTAACCTTATTTTTAACATAGTCACATTTTTTAAAACTTGTGTGACCTTTAATGTTATTATGAACTTAAAATACGACATTATGTTAAATAGTGTAACCTAATTTTAATATAGTGATCTTTATTATTGATATTGACCATTATATTAAAAATTTCATAACAAATATTCTATTTAAGAATTTGTACTCCGTACTTATTACTGATAAATACAAAGTAAAACAGATTTTTAAAAAAATACAGAGTATGATCTAAGCTTAATTTGAAATGATCAGGACATCAACTATGAAATAAACAACATTTTCTGAAATAAGTTGAATTATACATTGCCTTAATTGCTTTAACTTAAATAATTTGAACTCATTTTTGTTATAGCTAAACATGTTTTCCCCGAACATAAGTTAGAAACATAGTTTATAAATTTCTTAAAAATTATTCTTACAATAGGATAGATTATTTACCTAAACTTTTTTTACCTTTTTTGTTTTTTGAGAGAAAACTTTTTTTTACTTATTTTGTTTGAACTTGCATAAATCTATTTTATCTGAATTAAGTCAAAGTAGGTGATTATAAGTTAATTTAATTTGCCAAATACTACCGCACGTTAATACTACTTTGTAAATTACTATCGCAAATTAAAAAAGTTGTGAATTACTACCGCAAAATTTTTTAAGATGTTGCGATTACTACCAAACCCTCATTAAACCCACTATGACGTCATTATATCACTTTAACCCATGGTTAAAACCCTTAACCATGACGTCATTATATCCCTAACCCATTTCTTTTTTTTTTTGGGCTGGTTAAAGCCTTAAAGCCCTTAACCATGGTCAAACACAGGTTAAAGGGATATAATGACGTCATAGTTGGGTTTAATGGGGGTTTGGTAGTAATCGCAACATCTTAAAATTTTTTGCGGTAGTAATTCACAACTTTTTTAATTTACGGTAGTAATTTACAAAGTGATATTAACTTGCGGTAGTAATTGGCAAATTATGGATCCTAACATCTTTCAAAAAAAAAAAAAAAAAAAAAAGGATCCTAACACCAGACCAAAAGTTATACAAACCACATTTCCTCACCAATGGAATAAATAATATTTGCATTAACGGTAGCAAGAAAAATGAGGTCATATACATGACAACAAGATGCTATCAACACTCGGAATTTTCAATATACCTCCATCAATCAATAAGCCAATTTTAATCTTTTTCTTTTTCAGCCATTTTCTTTTCTGGAGCGTGATTATAAACATAAAAAATAAGCAAAATGTTCAAAGCGCCATCTCAGCTTGTAATGCAGCAAGTTCATCATCTTCCTCAGAGTTCTTTTGAGGCGTCCGTCTTGGTGGATTGCCAGCTGGAACTTGAACTGGTGCCATAGGGGCAGTTATAGCTGGCTGTAGAAGTTGTTCTTCCAACTCAGCTCCTTCAAGTTCTTCAAGCTCGGCTTCCAATTCATCCTTCACAAACATTAAAAAAAAAAAAAAAAAAAAAAAAGTGAGTGTTGGTAAATACTACGGAGTAAATGAAATACAGCATTTCTTGAGCTATACCTTTTTCTACAAGTACTTTGTGATTATAAAGACTAGAAAAAACCTTTACCTCATCAAAATCAGCTACACCACCAATAGGTGAAGCTAGTGCCTCCTGTATCTGTCTCAAATTATCGGTCTGCTCATTGATCTCATCCATTGTCTTGTCGACATCATCAATGTTCCTGCAACATAAGATGAGCAACTTCCTCAAAACCACAACCACGCCAAAATTTAGAGATAAAAATTGCAGTTCCGCCTAGAACTTCTTTTACTAATGTACCGAATCCCATAATCTATTGCATCTACAGGAAACTGTGTCGTATAAAGGAAAGATCACTAACTAATTTCAGTTGAAAGCCAATATATTGAATATTGACTATGGAACATCTTCCGACTTGGTTTAAGCTCATTTTGGACAATTTTAAAACTTGAATCTAAATCAAACTAGCTGAGTTGATTATTATTAAAGTATGCCTGAAAAAAAAAAAAAAAAAAAAAAAAAACAGACACTAATTGTTTTAGACAATGGCTCCTAGGCCCCTTCGACACATTAGATCTAGAAATGACAGTAACAATCCCTTATTCAAGACAAGACATTCCCTTAATCATCCATTTACAATTTGCAGAAACCCTGGCCCCAAAGAGGTTCGTGGAGATAGATACATCATACCAAATTCCACCAAACCTCAAAAATTAGTTAACTGATAGGTTCTGTCTACTCTATAAACGGTACATCAAACAAAAGCCCACAACCTCAATTAGCCAGAAAAAGGTTTGAAATGATAACCACCAAACGCACAAAAACATTTATAGTGAAAATTACTGGATTAACACATAAATGGGACAGCCAAGATACAGTAAACACATGCAAGTGCACACACAGCTTGCTCAGAAAAATCAAGACTCCATTGGCTGGTTAGAGATATAAGATCAATGTAATGACAGTAAGCAGTGTAACAAAAAAATATAGCTAGCCTCCTATTTCATGAAAACATTAGTACCTTCAATCCAACATTGCATCAAAGATGTAATCCACAGTGGGGGGGCTGAATTTAAGGAAGATCCAGGTTATATCAACAATTATCTTTAACTAAAATTTCTGTCACTGTCTTTTGGACAACGGGCTTATTTGTCATAATCAAACCGCTTCACACTTAAGTATAGTGCATATAAAACGATTCCACAGTGAGGTTTAGAGACTTTAGACCCACCCCAAGAAATAGAAATATAGCTCAACTTTGTAAATAGATATGAAAATTAGTTGGTGAAGAACTAAAGACACAGGCTAGCTCTGACTGTCAAATCAAATCTGGATGTGCGATGTGCCCACATAGTCACACTCAACAGCCTATTCCCTAACCAGCCTCTTTTACCACATAGCTAGTAAAATCAGGTAATGATAATAAAAATAGAATGGGACAAGCATGGCTATAGCAGATGGCAAGAACAGCTCTTTATAGATTCCTATCCTTACTCTTTTTGAGGGTGGGGTGAGGTGGGGAGGAAGAAGGGGATTTGAACTTAACAAATGAAATGCCTTATATAGTTATATCCACCCAGTCTGGCTAAGGAAGCACCAGGCTGACTAGCTAAGCACCATGCTGATTTAGATTGGCACACCTGGCTCTTCATACAAGGTGTGCAAATCTAAATCTAAGACACCTGGGCCAATAAGACTAGCCAAGCTCGGACTGAGCCTTCCCAGTGTATGATTATACCTAAACCTAGTTAGATACTTATATAACTGATTTCGAGCAGAGATAAACCTCTTCGTCACCACTTCTTAATCTAGGGCTAAACAGTTCTTCTAAAAAGGGGTTAAAATGTCAAAGCTCTAACTTGTAAAGTTGCAATGACATTTCACAGGGCATTTGTCCAATCACAAACTTTTTGTTTGCGAGGGAATCGGTAGGGGCATCAGACTTCCTAATAAGTATATAATAAGAGCAAACGGTTGGAGGAATGCTAGAATTCAGATTGAAGGAAGCTGGAACTTACGTTGCTTTCTGCATGGCCTTCATAGCACTAGCACCAGATCTTAAAGCGGCAACGGTCTCTGTCGTTGCCTTCGCAGAATCAAGCATTATAATCTGCAAGCCAATAAAGCAACAGAAAAAATCAAAAATATGGACTAGTCATAGCATGCAACTCAATGAAGCTATATGAACAATTAAAAAACAATGACCATATCGGACAAGAGAACTGAAACCTTTAAATAGTACAAACATTTATACGCAACACAAAAAATTTAATGAGTTGTACACTAAGCAGTGGAGAAAGAAGTAAAAAAAGACTGAAAATAATAAGAGAATGTAGCTATGTACTAACCTGATCATGAATTCGCAGTTGAAAATTTCCAACCTGCTCTACTTGCTGTTCATATAACCTTTTCCTCTTTAAACATTGTATGGCAGCTTCACAGAATAGAAGCAATATTGTCAGAGACAAAAAATGCACAGAGCCAAAGACCATCACAAATGAGGGCATGGATGCTCTGCTTTAGTCATTGCATAACCAATAGGTTGTGACCAAAAATAAAAATTACCAATCCATCCTGAAGCTCCAATTTAAAAGTTCAAAGGCATAATGTTAATATGCTCAAATTTTAATTTTATCAGGACTATTCACAGGCCATGAATCCCAGAAACAAGAACCAATTCTAAAAATGCTAGGCCTAAATTTCAATGACAAACACCACTATATAAATATGAGAGACAGCATTGCAGCTATGTAATTAGAGAGGATAAAATCAGTAGATTACATAGATAATATTTCAATCTTGAAAAGTACTGAAATTTCCAGGAACATACCTCGTTTATTCTTTGCTCTTGTGAACTCTTTTGCCTTTTCAACCTCTGCAGCAGCCCTTTTCATTAACACCTGCTCTTTCTTCTCTAGCATCTTAAGTGTCTGCAGAAAATAATACAGCAAAAAATTAATCAGCCAAGAGTGGGGAAGGAGCAAAGCCAAGATCAAAGTTTCAATAAGACATGCAAGCAACAATGATATACAAACTTTTCACACAAAAAATCACAAATTCACAACCTTATTGCTTGTAACTTTGGAAGTAGCAATATAATTCATTCAGATGTTTCAGTATAACATCTGTAGAAGGACTCCTAGGCAAACAAAGAGGAAAGGCAGTGCATAACACATTGAATATTGTGATCAAATAAAGGATTATGTTCTCGCATAATCAGCTTCAAATTGCAGAAAGTGAAAGCACTCCCCTCATCCAATAATAAATTTCTGACTTTACCACGAATTCAATAGTAATTGTTGAATTAAAATTATTAAACCAGTAAAAGCGTACAGACTACTGAGACAAAAAAATGATACTTAGTAAAAAAAAAAAAGATATGATGTGAAGAAAGAAGAAAATGGAAAATAATATGAGTGCAAGAGCCAAGTTCTTTGTTGAAAAGACTGGTGGTTCAAAACTTATGACACATATCCTGCATACATTAGAAGCTTGCCCCTCTGATGGAACTCCCCTGATAGGGGCAAGAAAACGGGCGTAGAGCAAAGTTCTTGGGAGTACAGAAGACCCCAAACCTCTATTCCACCTCTCTTCATAGTGCTTCCCATCCATAAAAACTCAAGAAGGCAAATGTAACATGAAATAAAGTATAAAGCTATAACAATTAACAAAAGGGTATAAGCAATTGAAGTGATCACAAGTCAACCAACAGCTCCATAAATGTTCCAAGATAAACAATTTTCTAATCAAAGTCAGCAAGCTTGTAGAATTTCACAGTTTCAGCTTCAAGGAATAATCACAATTGACAATTCCACTACTCAAGCTAAGAATGTCGTAATCACAAGTCTACGCGACTTAAATTAATCAATGTCACTTCAACCCGAATCCTCTCTTTAAAAAGAAGCATAGTCACAACACTACTACTGAAGCTACGAAACACCAGATAGCAACCGCAACCGGCCGTGTCGCCTCGACCCAATGACTCCACAAATAACAAACACAATTCAACCATACATTTCAAAGGAACACATAATTAGTTCCAAGATCATCCTCTCTAATCAATTTTAAGCTCTTTAATAAATCTTTCAACATCATAATCCCTTATTTCATCACATTTCATCACTATATAACAATAGTTCTTTCAAATTCATCCACAATAACATAAAGAGTATAAAAAATTCTTATACTACATTTGATCAAACAATATTTAACTTTTTTCTGCATAAATTGACAATTGAAGAGCTCATATTACACAAAGTCATAAAATTAAAAAACAAACCTCATCTAATTTCTCCAACGTTGACAAAGTACTCTCAGTATTAGCTGCCTCCCTCGATTTCGCACCAAAAAGCCTCGAAAACACACTTGACGACATTTTAATTTCCCCTAAAACAAATCAAACACAGCAAATTAAATTCCAAAAACCCTAAAAACCATCAAAGAACATTAAACCCTTTCAAAATCAAGAAATTCAAAAAAAAAAAAAAAAATTCGACGATCAATTCAAAATTGAACAAACCTGAATCACCAGAAAAAAAAATGAGATAATAATCAATTAAAAAATCGATTAACTAGATTACGAACAGAAAAATTGGGAGTAAGCGAAGATCGAGAAGAGAGAAAATTGGGATTTAGAGGAGAGAGAAAGTGTAGTTCGTCTCGCCCTCTTGTGGGGGGACTTGAAAGTTTCTTCCTTTTGTTATCTTTCTCCGCTAATAAACTGCTTTTTTTTTTTTTTTTTTTTTTTTTTTTTTTTTTTTTTTAAATTTTGATTTTGTTGGTGATTTAATTTGGATTTATTTAGGTGAGGAGTGTAAATGTGATATAACTTCGTTAGGAAGTAAGAGGGTGTCGACCACAAGAAAGAGTCGATCAATACAAAAATCATTTTCACCAACATAAAATAGTATCCAAAACAATTGAGATGAGAAATTGGGAGAATGGAAGATGGAAGGAAAGTTCTTGATTTTTGAATGGACACAACATAAATTATCTTCTTCTTTTGTGCAGGGTTATTGAACATTACTCGTTTTATATAATGTCTCTGTTTCATATTATTTACAACGATTTGATATAAAATAGAGATAAAAATGTTTAATCGTTGCAAATAATATAAACGGAGGTAGTATTTAGAAATTAATGTAAATTAAATAGACTATCGAAAAAAGTAGTATTTGATTTAGTGATTAAGAGTGTTATTTTATCATCACGAGATCATAAAATCAATACAATTAGAGAAACGTTGAGGGTGGGGATTTTTTTACCCTCCCAGCCTCCCCACCGACCCTCCCAAGGGGTATTGCCCGAGTAGGTTTGACTTGTGATTATCAGTGTCGGTCTGGTAGAACGTCACGACACATTTAAAAAATTATTTGTTAAAAGTCAATTTTAAGTTGACTGAAAAATGTGAAAATATTATTTACTAATTAAGTAAGTAACATTACATTTGCACAATCATCTACGTCTACTTTTTTTTTTCTTGAAAAATGCTCAATCATCTACTTAAAAGTATGAAATATTTAATGACAAATGGTTTAAAAAAAAACCAAACAAATTAATGACTAATTGACTCAAGAAATGCTAACCTAATATCAATGTCGTTGACTTTTTTTTTTTTTGAAAGAGTTGACTTTTAAAATTTTAATTATTAACAAATATATCAAATTAAGGTCCAATACCTCTCAATCTTTATTTGTAACCTTATTCTATCAACAAAAAAATTAAGAGTTCTACAACGACTATATTGGTAGATAGCTTGTGGAATAAACGAACTCATGGTTCGAGATTGGGGTGGTGTCTAGAAAAAGAAGAGTTTGGTATTCATGGAATGTTGGGGGGAGCGGTTCACGATTTGGCTCAATCGGCCTTACATGCGGAAATGAAAGCTTGTCTTGAAGGTCTTCGGTTGGGAGCAAAACATTTATTGCAAGGTATCACAATTTACACGGACTATGTTTCTCTCGTAAAGATGCTCGGGGAGGAAACTGTAACTGATGTCAGTCTTAGATTGACGATGGATGATATTCGCCGAACTAGAAACGCCTTTACATGGTGTAGCATCCACAATGTTCAAAGAAAACGAGCTCACAAGGCGCATATCCTTGCTACCAGTCTACCACGGCTAATAATAGTTTATCTGAATATTACTCCCAAAGAAAAAATTATTGATCTATCAACTTTGATTAACAATAATGAACCTTCAACAAATTTGTTTGATCTTGATTACAACAATTTGGTATATACAGGGTCGTTGCAATGATTTTGGGGCCCTGTTCTAAAATGAAAAAATGGGCCCTTAATAATTTGAAAACATACAAAATTTTAATTTTAACCAATTATTTACGCCATACACACTTAGATAACCCTTATATATTGGAAAATTATTTAGTAGCTTGATAAGAACAATTATGAAAAATTAAAATTAATTGCTTAAATGCTTTGTTGTTGTTACGGAATACGAATCGTTTATTTTTACTTTGGTTGAAATTAAATTTTTTTATGTCGAAAATTTTGAAATGTAGAAATATACATTATAATTTCATGGAATGGAACTTATGTAATTGTGAAAATATACTAATTTGAATTGATAGAAGAATATGAAAAGTGTTAGAAATTAATATGGGAGCTTGGATTAATAGAGGGAATATGTTGTGCATTACAAATAAGGAGCCTCTTGAGAGTTGTAGTATTAAAAAAAATTAAATAAGAATTGAAAATAAAACAATAGGCTCTCTAATAACCGGGGCCCTGTGCTAGGGAGCACTTTGCACTCGCTATTCTACGCCCATGGGTATATAGTCTATATACATTGTATCACACCAGCATTATTGTGCGCATAGAAATTGTACGGGATATACCGGTAAAAGAGTGTTGTGCAGTTTAAGCCCTCGTTAATCGGTGAATAAACCATGTCCTTACCGGCATCAGTCTATGCCACGTGGAGAGTTGCTTCTCGTCACGTAGCATGTCCCTCTGGCACGTGGAGAGTTGTTTGGTGCCGCGTAGGCACCTGCTGCCTATAAGGTCAGTGTGCCACCTATCTGTATAGGTGGCACCTGCTTGGTTGTGTTTCTATAAATACCCAAGCAAATCCCCATTTCAAAGGTAGAATCTCTCTCTCTCTCTAAAACACTTTCTCTCTCTTATTTCACTTTCTTCTCACAAAGGTACTGACTTTAGCATCGGAGTGGTTATTCCCGGATAACCCCCGGGCTAGCTAATATGTATTGGCTGTGTAGGTGAGCAATTGGACGGTAAACCATTACCAGCCCTCGGACATTGACGAAAGCAGAATTCAGCAGGAACAATTGGCGCTAGAAGGAGGGGATAGTAATAACTTCTATCGTCCAACAGAATCTCTCACAGTCATGGAAGGAAGTAAAGAAACTACAGAACCAGTACCAGAAGTTGAAAACCGACAATATGATAACAATATCTTTAATGCTAACGCGAATAAAACTGTAAACAGCCTACCAGAAATCATGGTCGAAGATGAAACTCATCTTCTTCAAGGCAACACAACAAACATGCCAATAACGCCTGACCGCAATAGAGCAGTAACCCCAGATCCTTTGGAAGGGTTTACCCCGGAGGAACTGGAGATAACAACTAAGGTTATGCGGGCTATGTCTAAGAAAAGAAAGGAAGTCGAGTTAACGGTAGGGGAGGTATTGGGTGATGTACTGCCAAAGCCGCTAATAGTGAACCTTGAGAGTCAGTTCAATCAAGCGGGACAGCAACCCCCGTCAAGGAGCCGGGGCCGAGAGACCATACCGGCTGAGCGCCAAATCACACGGGGCGCGCAAGTGGGGGATTCAGGTTCTTATCGGCATGAGGTTTCCAACGGATTGGAAAGGCGGACAGCCAGGGCGATCATCAGGCCCAGGATATCCCCGTTCACACAAGTGATACTTGACCAACAGATGGAGAAAATAAAGATGTCATCTTGTACTTACGACGATAAGGGGGACCCTAAGCGGTATGTAGCAGCTTTTGAGAGTCACATGTTGCTATATACCGACACCGATGTTGTGTGCTGCAAAGTTTTCCCTACCGGTGCAGCTTCGGATTGGTTTTCCAATTTAGAGTCGGGGTCAATTGACTGCTTCGAGACTCTGGTGGAGTTGTTCACGGGTCAATACATAAGTAATAGTGCAAGACAAAGGACATTTGGTGAGGTCATGGCCATTCAGCAACGAAAAGAGGAATCGCTCAGAGATTTCATTAGGCGCTTCAACAATGAGGCTAATACCATACCAAAGTTACAGCAAGAAATTGCTGTGATGGCATTGATGAATGGGCTGGGTGACAACGATTTCAAAAAATACATGTCGCGAAAGTCTTTCCCAAATTTAGGGGTAGCATTTGCCAAAACTCACGAATACATAAAAAGTGAGGAGCTGCTGAGAACGAACCGTCAGATATCGTCAGCAGAGCCCTCCAGAAGGCAGAATGATAATAGCCCAAACGCCCAAACGGGCGGGGTAAGCAGGTTGCAGCCGCAGAGCCAACAAAGATCTGGAAGACCGGCAAGAGGATTGGGCCGTTACAGCAGCTATACGCAGTTAAATACCCTGAGAGCGGCAATATACTCGGTAAACCAGAATAAAGAAGATTGGAGTCGGCCGGCGCCGATGATAACAAAAGGCCGGGACGTGAAGAAATACTGCATGTTTCATAGAGATGTCGGTCATTACACCGAAGAATGTGTTTAATTGAAAGAGAACATCGAAGATCTAATAAGGAAAGGGCGATTGTCTAAGTATCGTACTCAAACAGGTCCAAGCCGGCAGCAAAGTACACAACCCAGGCAAACCGAGTACCGAAAGCAGGGAGATTCATCAATGCAAGATGACACCTATAGACAGAATCATGCGGAAACATCTAGACAGGGAAGTATTCCGACAGGGCGCAAAATAACAATCGATGTCATTACCGGCGGACCAGTATATGGGGGTTCCATAAGCGGAGCGAAGAAAAGTTTGTCGGAATACCAGCACCTAGTGAACGAATTCAGCGTAGAGGAACGACCTCGACCTTCCCCCATGCTTTCGATATCCTTTTTAGAGGTAGATGCTAAGGGAATAGTCTTCCCTCATGATGATCCATTGGTACTGGTATTGACGGTTAATGGAGCAGATATCAAGCGGGCACTCGTTGATGGCGGAAGCTCCGCCAATATCCTATTTGCTAGAGCTTTTGATGCCATGAGAATTGGCCGAAAATACTTAACGCCAGTTGTAGACACCCATTTGTGTCTCCCCAAAACCAAACCCAGTGATGAGTACCTTTCGCGTCGAATCATAATCAAATGAAACGAAAGTGTGGAAAATCTAGTGTTGCGGATAGTTTTAATTCTTTTCTCTTTTCTCTGTTTTTGAAAACTTATTTTAAGAAAACAGCCAATCCAGTTTGGTTGGTCCATGATATGGGTCCAATAATGGTGTAGTTGGATGGGGCTTGTAAAGACCTTTCCAATGATATATTATAAGCCCAATTCCGATGAATATTGAAGAAGTTATGGCCAATTTACTAAACTGGGCCCGTTTTGAGCTTTATGTACGACCCAATGATCTAGGGGAGGGCCTAATATGATTTATCATTCCTAATGCAATTAGGATTGGTTTTAGTCTTCTAGATTCTTCTAGAAGGTTCTTTTCATTCCTAATTCAATTAGCATTGATAAGTTGACTTTGTTGACTTTTTGTATGGGGGAAGGAGCAATCCAAGGCGTTACAAGCCGTGAAGAATCACTTGAGGTCCTTACCCACTGTCGCAAGACCGGAACAGGGAGAAATATTATAGTTGTATATCTCCGCGTCAGCAAAGACGGTAGCAGCGGTGCTTCTAGTAGAACGACAAAAAACCCAACTGACAATTTACTTTGTGAGCCACGTCTTAAACGCTGCCGAGAGACGGTATCCGTTAGTGGAGAAAATAGCATACGCAGTAGTTGTGGCTGCGTGAAAGTTACGGCCTTACTTTGATGCACATACAATTGATATTCTGACGAATCAGTCGTTAGAGAAGTCTTTGTAGAAGATGGAAATATATGGTCGCCTGCTTAAATGGGCGATTGAATTGTCTGAATACGTTATTACGTATAAACCAAGGGTATCAATCAAAGCCCAAGCCTTGTCTGACTTCATTGTAGAAACATCTTATTATGAAGAAGAGGAGGGTACCGGCACATGGAAGGTATCAGTTGATGGCTCATCTGCTTCAACCGGCTCAGGGGCTGGAGTAATTATGATCTCTCCCCAGGAAGATGTGTTTGAGTATGCTGTCAAGTTCAAATTTAAGGCCTCGAATAACGAGGCAGAGTATGAAGCAGCCTTGGCAGGGATACAACTATGCATATCTGCGGAAGCAAAGCGTATTGAGATGACAACTGACTCGCAGCTGGTGGCAAATCAGTTCAATGGCACTTACGAAACTCGAGAGCCGACCATGACGACTGTAGACACCCATTTGTGTCTCCCCAAAACCAAACCCAGTGATGAGTACCTTTCACGTCGAATCATAATCGAATGAAACGAAAGTGTGGAAAGGTCTGGTGTTGCGGAAAGTTTAATTTCTTTTCTCTTCTCTCTGTTTTTGAAAACTTTATTTTAAGAAAACAGCTAATCCAGTTTGGTTGGTCCATGATGTGGGTCCAATAGTGGTGTAGTTGGATGGGGCTTGCAAAGACCTTTCCAACGATATATTATAAGCCCAATTCCGATGAATATTGAGGAAGTTATGACCAATTTACTAAACTGGGCCCGGTTTGAGCTTTATGTACGGTCCAATGATCTAGGGGAGGGCCTAATATGATTTATCATTCCTAATGCAATTAGGAATGGTTTTGGTCTTCTAGAATCTTCTAGAAGGTTCTTTTCATTCCTAATTCGATTAGGACTTTTCAGAGTTTTAATCAAGATCAAATAGCATTTTCGAAGAAATTATATTATTTTATCTTCCAGTACGGTAAATTTATCAGATTTTCGAAAACGCGTTGGAATTAAGACTGGCGTCCAACCCCAGGCCTTGGCGCCTGGAACCAGGCTTGGCGCCAGACGCTAGCCATTGGCGCCAGTTAGCCAAGGTTGGCGCCAATACTGTTTTGTGATCGTCAGACTCTGTTTTGTTAAATTATCTTTTTTGGCTGATTTTTCTCTATAAATATCGTATTAAAAACTCCGTTTTCATTCACCAACGATCTTCATCATCTACATCTATCATTCATCAACTCTCTTCATTCACAAGTTTTCATTCATCAATTCTTAATTAAAAACATTCTTTCTTTTGCATTCATTCTTTCTTGCTTTTTCATGCAAAATTCCGTATTCACAAGATCTAGAAACACCTAACCATATTCGAAGTTGCCTTCTCCCTAGACGTGAAAGATTTTAATTTCTGAGGGTTTGGTCCCAAATCTCTCTTTCAATTATTTAATTTAATTGTTTTGTTTATTATTTTCCTTGAAGTTACTAACGTGTGTATTTTGTTATTAAAAAGAGGGACGAGGCATCAAAGTAAGTGCTTTAATGGTTTTAATTGATTTATGATGTAGATATCATGTTTATATTGTTATTATGATTCCTAGTATCATGTCTAGGTTAATTTTAATATTAAATATGATTGTTATGATGCTTCCTATTTTCTTCCTAATATTTATGATTGTTAGTATCATGTTAGGGTTAAAGATTTGATTTTTATCGCTTAGTGACATGCTAGGGTTTGTTATTAATCTTGTTAGTATCATGCCTAGGATCTTGCTATGCTTTAACATGATTATGATTATCATTAATTATGATTGATATTATTATTATTGACGTTGATTATTTATTATGTTGCTTGATATGTATTATATTTTATATTGTTATTGCTTGATCACCTTTATTGCATGTTTAAAGGGAATTTGGTATTTGCAATCGCGCTTAATAAGATAATTAATAATCTTGTTAGGATTAATGTGATTATAATTCAAGTGATCGCCAATAATAGATTTATCCGTGCATTATATTCAACCAACATAGATTAAACAGGTTTAGGATTAATCCTATTGATTGTATGTTAGTCAGAAAGCGCACATGAATACGAGCAGAATAAAGTAGAGGCCTATTATTAGGGCAGGTTCAATCTCTTTTAGGTTGGATTTGTACCTTCATCCCCGAACCCTTATTTGGTTCATGACCTTATGGAGTTGACGATCTCTTGGATCGTTAAGGGGTGTAACCTTCACCTCGTGAACGGTTTACAAGTTCCTTAAAAACTTGTTGGCAACTCTTTTTCTCTATCTTCTTCCCTTTTGGACGCCACCGTACTTTAGTGTATGATCACAGTGGGGTTCGAGCTAGTGGGATTTTAAAGGCTTGAAACTATTCCCTACAGTTTTTGGCGACTCCACTGGGGAGGATTTCTATTTTAATTCCTGAATTTGTTTCGGCAATGATTTAGAATGAGTGGATGAGACTCGAAAAGTTCTAAGTATTTCATGTGCGTAATTTTGATTAACATTATTGTCATATGTATAAAAAGGTTCTCATTGGAAAGACCATCCGTAATGAGTCAAAAACATAGGATTTTACACGTAGGAAATTTGAGAAATGTCTTTCACAACTAGGACTGAAATAACACCGCGCGAAACTGGATGATTTTATTGAGCACAGAAAGCTGCTGAGGCATGTGGGAAGTAGCGTCAGGGGCCAGAGGTTGGCGCCAAACTTTTAGCCGTAGCGCCAGACGCCAGTATTGGCGCCAGGAGCTACAGTTAAAAGTTGGCGCCAGTCTCTGTTTGCTGGCGCCAATTTCCCCCAATACCGAGCCAGAAATATGCGTTCTAATTTCGACCGGTTTTTCGTATTGTTTGCTCGATCCTGCTTCTTGATTGAATTTTTTCTCACTTTTCTGAAACCCATATGTGTTCTACATATGGACATAACCCTCTGGGAATTCATGCTCCATCTACCCGATTGAACGCTCCTGGCAACAAAGGGTACATCTGAGATGTTGAATTCAACAAACCATGGAAGTGAGTTTTTTTTAAAACTCGCATTGTCCCATCCACACGCGCTAACCCTTCACGGTTAGGCTTATGTGCGGTGCATCCAGACAATTAACCATGGACCCTCTATTGACTAAACCATATCCCGAACTTTAGAAAACTAGAGCCATGGTTAGGTTGCGAACTCATTGCATCATATTGTGCCTACTTGACTAATTGTGCATTATTTGTTGTGCATGTATATTCTATGTTCCTCTTAACCGTTTGTTGATTTGTGTTGAGACTAAAATTAATGACTTAAAGAACTTTGCCTAATTAATTAATTAATTAATTTGAGTCAATAAAGTTTTTTTTAATCGAAATTGACCTAGTACGACTTTAGGCATACCCCAGTTGACTAATAATACCGAAAACAGTCCCTGACCGAAGCTCCAATATTGGCGCCAAAGTCTGAGCTGTAGCACCACAGTATAGTGTGTAGCGCCAGACATTAACTAAATTGTCTGGCGCCAATCATCATATTGTGACGCCAGTCCTGTCGCTTGGCCGACAGTTCGAATTATTTGTCGAGTCATCACCTAATGTCTAATTAATCAGTTTTCTATTTAATTCGGTTAATTTTGCTGACCATTAATGATTAATTGAATTAATGTTCGAGTTTAGGCACTAAGTCCCATGGTCTTACACAAGAGTCCAAGCATGTCACCACACTCAATGCACACACCAACACACATGTTTGACCATGATTAAGAGATCTTGTGTGCGCGCTTTTTTTCGTCATTTTTTTTAAGGGGGTAAGTCGGATATTAATCCTCCAATAAATAATAATACTTAGTTCCCTAAAAATATGTATATTTTTTTTTAAAATAAAAAAAAACATAAAGTCAAGTTGATTCGAGTCAAGTAATTAAAACGCAAATTGGCTTAATTTACAGCGCGTGGTCAAGAAAGGAAGGACGATTAATCAAAGATAACCTCTTCGTATAAGTCCAACTTTTCGACAAACCTATAGCCCGCAAGAGGAAAGCAAGAGTCATAATGGCAACTCAAGAAGAAGTCAATGACCTCAAGAATCAACTGGCTACTGTAACTGAGACACTAAAGCTTCTCGCACTTAAGATCGATGATCCCGTGAAACAACAACAAATGGACCTCGTGCAAGAGAGCCTAAGCAAGTTGTCCAGCGACTACAAGTTTCAAGAACTCACATCCCAAGGGGTCTCGGTGGATAAAGATCTTCTTCCGCAGAAGTTCAGCGCCAACGACATCCCAAAATTTAGGGCAATTGACAACCCTTACTTCCATTTAAGAGCATTTGAAACAATAATGAGTATCAAGGGTATCGATAAGAAAGTCTTCCCTTCTCTGTTCTCACTATCTCTCGAGACTGTTTGCCAACAATGGTTCTTTTCTCTCGAAAAAGAAAAGACCTCTACCTGGGAATCCATAGCAAATGCTTTCGTTGATAGGTACAAATGCAACATTCAAGTCGAAACTGACCATAGAGAACTTGAAATCCTCAAACAGAAAGAGAATGAAGGCTTCACTGCTTTCTTTAACAAGTGGAGAGAAACCTCAGCTAAAATGATCGAGGTACCAAGTGAAAAAAAGTCCGTAAGAATGTTCATTAAAAATCTCCAAGAAAAATATTCCAAACATCTTAAATATCAAAATAACCTTCATACTTTTAAGGCCGTTTATGATATTGGGATCAATATTGAAGATGACTTGGTTAAATCTAAAGCTGCCAACAATAATTCCAACAGTGGCTGGAAAGGAAAGAAGAACGACAATCCTTCTTCTTCCAAAACCGCCCACTTAAATAATGTTAGCACCTTTAATCTAGGAGAAGTCCTCGCCATGAACAATCAAGGACAAAAGAAACCATTTAGGAGGAACTTTCTCCTATTGGCATGAGTTATGACACCGCATTTGATAGATTAAATGCAAAAGGTCTTATAACTCCCATTGGACCATTCAGGGATCCACCAGTTGAGAAGAGATCGCCTAACTGGAACCCCGATGCACATTGCAAATATCACCAAGGTAGGGGCCATTCTACTGAAAGCTGTTGGAAATTCAAGGAAGCTATCCAAGACCTAATTGACAATAACAAGCTGCCGTTGCCCCCTGCCAGTAAGAAGCCAAGTATTGACAATGCACCTCTAGCTCATACTTTGGCTATCTCCGATGAAGAAAGCGAAGTTGACCCCTCATCTCTCATTAAGCCTGTCAAAGCAACCAATGTCGAAGAAGGAGAAGAAGAGATCTTTTTCGATGTCGGAGATAACCTTCCAAAACCAGCAAACAAGGAAGACATACAATTGCTCACACTGTTTATGAGGGAGACATCGCAACTATTACGTGAAACTCTCAAAATTGTGAACGAACTTCACAAGAAATACGATGAACTTCCATGTCCAAAGGATAAACCTAAAAGAGAATTCACACCCATAGGAATGACCTACGATGCTACTTTTGATCGCCTCTATGATCAAGGACTAATAAAACCTATTGGTCCAACAGAGGATCCAACACCAGAAAAGCGATCTCCAAGATGGGATCCCAAATCCTACTGCAAGTACCATCAAGGAAATGGTCATACCACAAATGAATGGTACAGGTTTCAAAACCTCATTCAAGATCTTGTGGAAGCTAATAAGATCTCTTTACCTCTAGCTAGCAAGGGAACGACTTATGAGGCAAAGTATTTTCCCTTACAAGTCACTGAAAAACCCAAGAAGAGCAATAGAGTTTACACTCCAATTGGGATCCCATATGCACAAATATTCGAAATGCTCTCCGAGAGTGGCAAGGTCAAACCTCTCGAACCGAGACCATTTGAATCATTAAAAAGGACAGATAGATATTACTGTCAGTACCATCGGTCAGGAGGGCACACCATAGAAAACTACTTCAAATTCAAGGATTTGGTGCAGAAAATGATTAATGAAAAGGAGTTAATCCAAGTTCAACAAGAAGAGGACATAACTGTTAATGGAGTATGGGACAGTGATGAAGAAGATGTCTACCTAAAGGACATAATAGGACCTTCACCTTTTGTATCATACACCACAGACGACATTTGGGCTGAAGAAGACTCATCAATAGGCGTCCTCACAAGATCCAGGAGAATGCAACCTCCCGTTTCAACACAACCTATGCCTACTATACAACAAGTTCCCATACCTATCATCAAAGACAACGACATCATTAAAAAATTTAAGAAGACAAAAGTTGAGATGAATGTATGGAAGCTCTTGGCAACATCTCGAGAACATAGGTTGGCTGTAATGAATGCCTTGGATAAAATCGGGATAGATTCTAACACCACTCCTGAGGGACTAGATAACTTCCTCACAAGTGACCTCCCTAATCCGATTAATCTAATCACCTTCTCTGATAAAGATTTACCCCCAGAAGGTGACAAACACTACAAGGCGTTAAACCTCACGGTAGTCTGCAAAAGGATGAATGTTCCCATGACTCTTGTAGACAATGGATCATCTATCAATGTCTGTCCACTTAGGACTGCGAGGATGCTCGGCATAAGGGATGAGGATTTAACTCCGTCCACACAAGGAATAAGAGCTTACGATAATACTCGTCGTCAAGCTCTTGGCAAAATAACCCTAAATGTGACGGCAGGAGCAATAGAACATGCTACTACTTTTCAAGTGGTAGACATCAAGGCCTCATTCAATCTGTTGTTAGGACGCCCTTGGCTCCATGATCTAAAGGCCGTCCCTTCATCTCTCCACCAACAAGTGAAAGCCATAGTTGGAGGAATTCCAACCACTATTGACGCTTCGCCGATGAGAATCAAATCAATAGAAAATCCAATCATCAATGTGGAGCACGACGAAGATGACGAAGACCTATGGGGCTTTAACGAAGAAGTCTCCTTAATCCAAGAGGATGAAAGGACATCTCTTTGCCACGACCCCCATTCTAACATGATTATCAACATCATGCTGAAGAAATAAGGAACTTCCCTAGGATGACCTTAGGAAAGAAGAAGGGGATAGCAAAATCGGTGGAGTCACCTGGCCTCCCTAAATTAGATACTTTCGGACTTGGTTTCGAACCGGTTTGGAAAGATCTCAAGCGAGCCCAAGACAAGTTGAAAGGACGTAAGGACGCTCGCATTCAAAATAAGGCAATTCTAATGGATCAGTACCCTCTTACGCTTAATGGTCAGTTTATAAGAGAAGGAGAGGACTATCCATGCTATGAATTTCCCGAACCATTTGTTTTAAATGGCATACGACAACCGGGATTAGAGATTTTCTTGGATTGCTACTTCACTAACGAAATCCCAACTCCCGTCCATAAGGAGAAAGCACCCCCATGCTTTGACTTTAACGTCATAGGATTACTGTTTGGGCGAGAAAAGAATGAGCCAGCTTATGAGGAAGATAACTCCTCACTCATTCAAACGGTCCTACAAAGCAAAAGCTTCGACCCCTCGAAGCTAATTACTCCAGCCGAAGGATCACTGCAAGGGTGGCGTTAGACTATCAAAGTGACTACTCCGAGTGGAAGGAAGATATCGATCACGACAGGGCAAGGGCCGATGTTCGAAGAGTCGTCGGAGTCAGAGTCAGAGTCTGAGTCTTTCCCTTTAGAATCATCTAGGTCTTTAGCAATAATGCCTCCCCTTCCTATTTCTTCTCCTAGGATAGTTAGTAATCCAGTCCCCGAGGACATATCACTCTTTGATGTAATGATCTCAGAGTATAATAGTATTTCTCATTCTCCTTACTTCTCGTGTTCTTCCCTAACCCAAGATGACGAACATTGCTTAGCTAATGATGAAAAAGATAAAAACATTATTAAAGCAATGGAAACACTTGAAAAGAAAACACCAATAATTGAAGAGACGAAAACAATTGACATCTCGAATGATTCAACTAATAAAAGAGAAGTTGAAATCGGACTAACATTGAATAAGCAAGAAAGAACCGATTTAATTAACTTACTTAAAGAATTTATCGATGTATTCGCTTGGTCATATGAAGATATGCTAGGTATTAACAGAGAAATAGCTCAACACACTATACCATTAATCCTAGGAATGAAACCTGTAAAACAAAAGTTGCGTCGAATGAAACCCGACGTAGCACTTAAAATAAAAGAAGAAGTTCAAAAACAAATAACTGCAGGTCTCATCAAGGTATCCAAATACCCCGAATGGGTCGCCAACGTCGTCCCAGTTCCAAAGAAAGACGGAAGGGTAAGGATGTGTGTCGACTATCGAGATCTAAATAAGGCAAGTCCAAAGGACGACTTCCCTTTGCCACACATCGATATTCTGGTAGACAACACGACAAATCATGCACTTCTCTCATTCATGGACGGATACGCAAGGTACAATCAGATTCTCATGGCAGAAGAAGACATGGAGAAAACAACCTTTATCACACCGTGGGGCACTTACTGTTACACGGTAATGCCATTTGGGTTGAAAAACGCAGGTGCTACTTACCAACGTGCAGCAACTGCCTTACTCCATGACATGATGCACAAAGAAGTTGTAGTATATGTCGACGACATGATTGTAAAATCAAAAGACCGTCCAGGCCATCAAGTAGCCTTAAGGAAATTTTTCGAAAGGCTAAGAAAATATAATATGAGGTTGAATCCATCAAAATGTGCTTTCGGAGTCACCTCAGGCAAACTCTTAGGATATGTCATAAGCTCTAGAGGAATAGAGATAGATCCAACCAAGATTAAAGCAATCATGTCGATGCCACCGCCCAAGACCGAGAAACAGATTTGAGGATTTATTGGCCGGTTGCAATACATAAGTAGGTTCATATCAAAACTGACAACGATATGCGAACCAATCTTCAAAAAGCTCAAGAAGAATGTACCAGTGATATGGGATGATGAGTGTCAAAAAGACTTTGATAGGATCAAAGCCTACCTCACAAACCCTCCTGTATTAGCGCCCAGCACTTCTCGGAATACCTCTTAGGTTATACTTGACGGTTACCAAAGAGACAATGGGAGCCATGCTAGCACAAGAAGTAGAAAACAAAGAGAATGCAATCTATTACCTAAGTAAGAAGATGCTTGAATACGAAACACGCTATACACCACTCGAGAAATTGTGCCTCGCTTTGGTGTGGGCCACAACCAAGTTGAGACATTACATGTTGGTGCACACCGTTTTCGTAGTATCCCGATTGGATCCACTCAAATATTTGTTCGAGAAATCAACACTCAATGGACGTATTTCAAGATGGATAGTCAATTTAGCCCAGTTTGATGTGCGGTTTATGCCACAAAAAGCTATTAAAGGATCTGTGGTGTCAGACTTTCTGGCAGACTTTCCAATAGAAGACTCGACACCAATACAAGACAATGAATTTCCAGATGAAGATTTGATGGTCATCGAAGATGATACTTGGACCTTGTATTTTGACGGAGCCTCAAACCAAAAGGGATGTGGCGTCGGAGTGCTACTAGTATCACCTAAAGAAGAACACGTCCCAATCTCAATAAAGCTTGATTTCGACGTTACCAACAACGCTGCTGAATATGAAGCATGTGTGGTAGGCCTTGAAACAGCCCTAGCATTGGGAGTAAAGAAGTTAAGGATATTCGGAGACTCATCTCTGATTATCAATCAAATATCTAAAAGGTGGAAAGTAAGGAGCGAAAGCCTAGCCCCTTACCAAACCTATCTGGAAACTCTTACCGATCAGGTAGAATATACATATCTACCCAGAGAAGAAAACCAATTTGCTGATGCCTTGGCAAGATTAGCCTCAATGGTCAGGATTCCCACGGAAATCAAGCAAATGCCTCTAACTATCGAAAAAAGGCATAAACCAGCATATATACAGGCTATAGAAGATGACGACTCAGTCCAAGACGAAGAAGAAGAACAAGAAGAAGAACCATGGTACACAGGCATACTCAACTATGTCACCAATGGAGAATACCCTCCTCATGTTGACAAAAGAGCAAAACGAGCATTGAGACTTTTGGCTTCTCAATATGTACTCATAGACAACGATCTACAAAAAAGGGTACCTAAAGGTCGAGCTCTCCTATGCGTAGGAAAGCTGGATGCACAAAGAATAATGAGAATGGTTCACGAAGGAATTTGTGGAACTCATGTAAATGGCAAAATGTTAGTCCAGAAAATAATGCGAGAAGGGTATTATTGGACTACAATGAATAGGGACTGCCATCAATACGTGAAAAGATGCCCTAAATGTCAAATTTATGCCAATTTACAACATGTTCCTCCATCCTTGCTCTACACCTACACATCACCATGGCCATTCTCTACATGGGGAATTGACATAATTGGCAAAATCACTCCTCCAGGGACAGGAGGCCACGAACTTATTCTGGTAGCAATTGATTACTTTACAAAGTGGGTTGAAGCGCAATCATACGCTAAACTCACTGCAAAACATGTAGCACTCTTTATCGAGAGAAATATCATTTGTCGATATGGAGTCCCACATGAAATGATAAGTGACAATGGAACTCACTTTCAAGCCGAATGTGAAGAATTTCTACACAGATATGGTATCCAACATCATCATTCGTCCCCTTATAGACCTCAAGCAAACGGAGCAGTTGAGGTAGCTAATAAGAATTTAAAAACTATTATCGAGAAAATGACAGAAAATTATAAGGATTGGCCTGACAAGCTCCACTTTGCACTGTGGGGTTATCGCACGTCAATCTGTACGTCAACAGGAAATACACCATTTTCTTTGGTATATGGAATGGATGCCGTACAACCTGTCGAACTAGAAATACCATCTCTACGCATTGCGCTAGAGAGTAAACTTGATGAAGTTGAATGGACTAGGGCACGATATGAAGAATTGATCCTACTCGACGAGAAACGATTAGAAGCTCTACATCACACCCAGTGCTATCAAACTCGTATGGCTAGACATTTTAATAAGAAGGTCAAGACAAGAAATATCAAAGTAGGAGATTTGGTATTAAAAGCACTAAGGAAAAATGTTTTAGATCCTAGGGGAAAGTTTAGACCTAATTGGTCCGGCCCCTACATTGTCAAAATAATCCTGTCAGGTGGTGCGGCAAAATTAACTGATATGGATGACAATGAATTCTCAAACATGACCAATCTTGACCAACTTAAAAAATACTACCCATAATTACTTGAGTAGGATACTCAAGAGAGCTACGTTCGGCCTGATTCCTTAGGAAAGGATATGTAGGCAACCCTTTACGGGTGCGGCCAATTTATTATTCGACATCTCCACATTCCAGAATCAACTAAAAGTCAACAAAAGTCAGCAAATTATTGGCGTCGCAGAACAGAGTCTGGCGCCAGCAATAAGCCATTAGCGCCAGCCGATGGTATTGGCGCTTGGCGCCAGACCTCAATAGCTGGTGCCAAACTGCAATTACTGGCGCCAATTCAGCAATAAATCTGGGCGAATTTCGGTGTTTTTTCGGAAAATTTTCGACTTCCGTACTCGAGGAATTTCTGGAAAATTAATTCTTTTTTCGATTTTCATTGCTTTAATAAAATAAATTTAAAGTAACAATTTAATTGAAAGCTGAAATTTCATAAATAAAATAAAATTACATTGTTAATGGAATTTAAATAAGGCTAAAATAAATTAACTTTAAATAAAAATTAACAATCTAATAAATCTAAAGCTAAGCAATGTTTTTAATCTTTCTTCTCCTTTTTAGCCCTTTTCCAATTCTTTTCTGTTTCCTCCTCTTCATCCATTACTTTAGCTAGTAGGCATCCTTTAGAGGACCTACATTCAATTTTGGAATAGATTGTTTCCCCTTCAGCTAGCACCCCATGCTTCTTTTCCACCCAAGCCTTTTTGTCTGTGGTGTTAGCTTTCCTTTTCCCTTTGTCTTTAGTAGTATTCTTCTTCTTAGGCATTGTAGGTGTTTTGAATTCAATTCTTGCACCTAAGCGTTCTTTGGCCGGTGTCACCCTGTCACCTAGACGATTCTTTACATCGGTTCTACCCTGATCAATTAAAGATTTCTTCAGCAACCACTTCTTTACATCATTAGGTAAAGAAGGGGGAACCTTTTGGGTAATCACTTCCCATAAAGGTCTAGCGCTCCAGTAAGTGTCAAATCTATCTACTTCCTGAGATACGGGATACTCATAGGGAGGACGAAGGTCCCCGGAAGGAATATTTTGAAGCAGGTCGTATTGTCTTTTTACCTTGCAGGGATAATAATATGTTACACGAGACAAGCTTGGGAGACGGCAGAAAGGTTGCTTGTTAACACCAACCATCCTTTCTATTCTCCACCATGGGATGACCCACTTGATAGCAAAATCACGTGATTCAAAGACTTTTCTCCACCCATGGCGCCCAATTTTAGGGATACGCTTCTTCCTTCTCACGAAGCAAGTGGGAGTATATTTTTCAATGTCGTCCGGAGGGCTAATTAATCCTAGCCTCTCCATTAGCCACATCTGTAAAAAAAAAAAATTGCAATGCAAATAAATTATTATTACAATACAAAAATATATTTTTTGATTTCTGTAATTAAAAATATTATTTTTCTACCTGTAATAAAATTGGAGAGCCGCGAAGAGGCGCTTTTGGGTCCCTTTTCAATTCATCTAGACTAATCATAGTCTCTCCAACTATCAATGGCATTGGATTTCTCCCTGATTCAATTTGTTCTAGTACAGTGGTTATAATTGATTGACCCTCGTTATTTTTACCACTACTAAGACAATATTGATTGAGCATGCAAAATAAGAACGCCCTTCTTCTATATATATGAAAAGATTCAGAAAGAGGTTGATCAAAATAATAGCGCGCGAATTCTTTCAAGTTAACTACATTGCCATCTACTATTTTTGATAAATCCCTTTCCTTCAAATTAAAGAAGCGCTCAAAATCCTTATAGTAATATGCATCTACTCTAGGGACTACTACCAGGTCTATTGCAGGGAAGCCTAAGATAGCACCAAATTCCTCTAGCAAAGGGCTAATTTCATTATACCCTATTCTAAAACAATGTGTATCGATATTCCAAAATTCTAAAGCGGTATGTATGAAGTCTATGTCTAAATCTACCCCTTTGATGCCATAAATTCCCCCCAAGTGAAATAAATCTAATTCTTTTATTTCTCTAGCATTAAGAGATCGACACCGTTCATGAGAGTATTGGGTGAAGGTTTTAGTGGCTAAAGACATGATTATTATTTTTTCTAAAGAGGAGAATAATTTTTTCGCTGGAATTATGAGAAGATTCGGCTGAGCAGGGGGCTATTTATGTACAAATTACGAAGAATTTCAATCTGAATGAAATACGGAGTCAACGTCAATTAGCGTCAAAGTCCCGACATTGGCGCCACCATCTAGTGCCTGGCGCCACATGCTAAGTGTAGCGCCTGGCGCCACGCGCCACAGTCTGGCGCCACGCGCCACAGTCTGGCGCCAGCTGGCGCCAAGTCAACAAGGCAGCCGCGCGTGCTTAGCTTGCGTTTTGATATTAAACTTGAGTCGGTTAATGACTTTATGGCCCCGTTTAATTTTTTCTACATATTTTTTCTATCTTAATTAATTAAATATAGCAATTATTTTTAATTAATTTTATTTCTTTTTCGGATTTTATATTGATTTTCAAAAAAAAAAAAAAACAACATTTTTTCCGTTTTATTTTTTCTTTTTGAGGGAGAGAGTCGGATAATATCCTACATCAATAATAAAAATGACGGAATTTTTGCGCAAAATTGTTATCACACTTCTTTTGCACACACTAACATGCACTAACATAATAATAAACAATCAAATAAATTTACAATAACATAGATAAATACAAAGTGTCTAAATGATGAGTCAAAGGCAAAAGTTCTATAAGTCAAAATAAAATACATATACAGAAAAAGACTACGGCGCCGGAGGACGTAAGCCCATCATGCCATAAAACTGCGCCGTACGAGGAGTCACCTCTCCACCAGCTCCAGCCTCAGCACCAGCCCCAGTCTCTGTAGGAGGAGGAAAATTCAAGACAGGACCACTCCAGCCAAGATCAACCTGAGGCTGAGACCGCGGAGGCTGCTGCGATGACGAGCCAACCTCGTACATCCCACCACCTCTGAAGGCTGAGGTAGCCTCTCCTACCGGTGCAGCAGGAGCACCCTTAGAAGAAGATCCTGAGCCCTTAGCAACGTCGGCTCGAGCAACCTCGGAACGACCACCTCTACCTCCTGACGAAGTACGACGACGTCTCGAGCTAGACCTCGCCGGATCTCTCCGCCCCTCAGGCCTCGTACGGGTGTGAGAAGCGATAGGCTGACCCTGCAAAAAGGAATTAAATTAGAAACAAAGTAAAACTGAAGCCATAATGCAATAATAAGTGAAGAAAGGTTACCTCTCGGACAACATCGTCCCGACGATAGGTAGCCGCGTTCCTCATCCGGACGAGCTGGCTCCGGAAGGCATCTATGCATCGTGACATAGCCGAAACCACCTCGCGTGAGAACTGTCAGAAAAATAAGTCAGTGAAAATACATGATAACTGAATACAAAATTCTGAATTAAAACTAGGCCTACCCTGGTCTGGTGGCGAGGAATCGACCGCTCCACGAAGCGCTCGCCCTCGGGAGCTGGAGAAATCATCTCCTCGATTGGCCCGTATACCCCCTGGTAGTGAAGAGACATACGGGTCGGCACAAACTCAGTGGGACCATCCTGATAAAATAGAAAGAAATCAGTCAGGTATTACTTGGGGGCTACTTAGCGAAAAATAAAAAGCTAAGAATCTTACCCTCACATCCTCAGCCGGAACAGGGGATGGAGCTAATAAAGGTAGCAGCTCCTCATCGTAACACCGCCTAAGGATCACATGGGACCGCCAGAGGGAACCAGATCCTTCAGCCATGCTCGACAATTGTCTCTCGTCGAACATATGATGTGGTGGAGGAACAGGAACGACGAAAACATCAGAAGAGTGTTGTCTAGAAACTCTCTCTCCTAAATACACAACTGCTCCGTAGGTCCCCAGGAAATAGCGACGCTCAGCAGAGTACTGTGCAGCTAATCCAGGGACTGTCCAACCGCCCCACGGTCGGTATACTACCTCGGGTCCCTATAAAAAGCACCAGTCAGGCCAAAACCTGTCTAAAACACCACAGAAGAGCAAGATAAACACTAAAAATCGTACCGAGATGATCCGACTCCGGACACGTGCAGTAGACATATCCACATGGTGGCCGCCCCAAGAGGCGCTCACTGGATATCCCCTCGGCGATGGTCTCGCCGGCGCAACGGAAGGAAAGTACTCATAGAACCAGATCTACAAAAAGTTAAAAGCGTGAGTAAAGGCTAACTAATGTGTAGGACTAAACTTTATAGGGAATAATGTTTACCTCTACGACCTTCCAGAAAGCAGACAAAGCGACGTTCGTCCTAAAGGACCGGTGACGACACGAGTCCCTCAGCGCACGAACGAAATCAACATAGGCCAAGCTGGCCCAGTCATAAGTCCCGATCCGCTGGAGATCACGGACAGCAGGGAGGTAGTAAAGCAATGCCCTACTACCCCTGTCAGGAGAGAATGTCCCTGACAACAACATCAGCACGAAGATACGCACCCGCTGCTCTTGGGTGGTCGCATCATCATCGAGAGCCGCTGCCAGCGTCGAACGGCGAATCCCTCTAGCACTGAACTGAGTCGTCTCAACCTTAGCTCGGGCCCGAATAGCAATCGGCCCCAACAACTCCTCGACTTCTGAAGAAAAGACGTCGATCCCACCGTCGAACGGCAGCGGTACAGAAGTAAACTTCAGTCCTGTGATTAGACTGAAGTCTGTAGGGGTGACCATCATCTCACCCCAGGGAAAATGAAAGGTGTTGGTGGTGTCCCAGAAGAACTCCACCAAAGCGCGTACTACGTGGTGACCACCGCTGGAGGCGACCATAGCCTCGGAGGTCTCGAACAGAGTAACTAGTCCGCAGGACTCCCATAGGAGTCTCGTCTCACGATCTCTGTCGACGTGCATCCTGTACAAATCGCCTAGACCATCACAGCCAGAGCCGTGATGCCTTTTCCTTCCAGGCTCAGTTCCCCGTCTCACCCTCTTAGAAATGTGGTGGACAGGGGCAAAGAACAAAGTCTTCTCATCCCACTCCGGGAACTGACCCAGCGAAATGGACGGTGTGGTGTCGTCCTCTACGGGCTCATGCTCCCGTCTAGTGTTTCGGGATCGTGAACCTAAGCCTTGTTGTGTAGCCATGCTACATTGTGCAGAATCATCATAAATTAAGGTTCTATAGTATCTAAGGTTCGCCTAGCCGCATGATACTATGTTCGCAAAAAAATAGAGTACGTAGTACTAAAACAGAGCACAAATTCAAATTGAGCATGACAGTATTTTTTTCAAGCAATCAAACAATTTCTTGCAACACTATAGTGATTATTGTGACAAATTGAACAAAAATTGCTAGCAAAAACGTCAAGAACAAACCACATTGTTCTTCACGACCTTGAGAGGTCCAACAATGGCAGATTGCTCATTTCTTCACCAAATTGAGTCAAACAAGTCTCAAATTACTCCCAAGGCAATATATAAGCATAAACAAACAATTTCATGGCATAAAACTTGATAAACAAAGCAAATTGAGCATCATAAAATTCGAATTTTCACGAAATTCGTCAATAAACATGCCAAGAATTCATAAAAACCGGTGTGGGTTTGAGGAAAACTTACATAGATCAGGAATATAGATGAAAAGAGCTTGGATTTGCAACAAATTTGAGCGAATTAGGTTGAAAAACGAGCAAGCAATGAGCAATTGAAGTTTCGGAATTCTTTCGAGCAGTTTCGCGACGAACAGAGCAGCAAATGAAGATGAAACGGGAATTTAAAGAAAATCCCGTGCTGGCGCCAGACCCTAGGCATTGGCGTCGCAAAATGGGCTTGGCGCCTATCGCCAACATCAGTGCCTGGCGCTAACACAAAATGGCTGGCGCTGATGGATTTTCAGCGACGCCAAAATATCCAGCCACCTGATGAAGTTGTGCTAGCCTTCTGCAATATATTTTTGGGTTCCTTGCTACGCCAGTTAGCCCCTCCAAGCAATTTGACATGATTAAGTAATTAGCTTGATTACGTAAAGTGATCGACCTGATAAGAGATCGTCTCACTTAGCTTAAAGGCACCGACATATAGGTTCAAGAGCAAAAAGCATCGACATATAGGTTCAAGAGCAAAGGGCACCGACATACAGGTTCAAAGCAAAAGAGCGCCGACGTACAGGCATAGCGGAGGAAAAGTACAGGCGAACTTTTTAAAGATCGACAGGCGTGGATCTTCGGTAATTTCCTTTGGAAAATTATCGTATCAATGCAACTGAAGTTATTTTGAGAGAAATTATTTTCGATAGTGTTCCCTTGGACGTGGAATATTATCAATGCGGATGAGGTTTATTTCGAGAGAAATAATCTTCGATGATGTTCCCTTGGACGTGGAATCATTTCAGGGAGGATAGTTTCAGGCGAAGCAATCTTCTAATTTGGAAGCAGTTACGGGCGTAGCGGTTTTCAAGCGGGATGACATTCTCTAGCTTGTAGGAGGTCATCAAAACAGCAAAGCAGCAAATCGGTTACTTTCAGAGACGTGTGCTCGACGGTGCAAGATACGCGTTTCTTAACTCTTCTATCTGTTTAACTAATGCTAGTTTTGCAGGTATCGGCGTTACAAGATTGATTTAGGATCGCAGAACGTTCTGAATCATTCTCCGTCCCTATCGATACTTTGACTTTTGTTTTCGAAACTTGCGTTTCTCCAAACTCAGTCAAAGTGGGGGCTTCTGTAGACACTCATTTGTGTCTCCCCAAAACCAAACCCAGTGATGAGTACCTTTCACGTCGAATCATAATCGAATGAAACGAAAGTGTGGAAAGGTCTGGTGTTGCGGAAAGTTTAATTTCTTTTCTCTTCTCTCTGTTTTTGAAAACTTTATTTTAAGAAAATAGCTAATCCAGTTTGGTTAGTCCATGATGTGGGTCCAATAGTGGTGTAGTTGGATGGGGCTTGCAAAGACCTTTCCAACGATATATTATAAGCCCAATTCCGATGAATATTGAGGAAGTTATGACCAATTTACTAAACTGGGCCCGGTTTGAGCTTTATGTACGGCCTAATGATCTAGGGGAGGGCCTAATATGATTTATCATTCCTAATGCAATTAGGAATGGTTTTGGTCTTCTAAAATCTTCTAGAAGGTTCTTTTCATTCCTAATTCGATTAGGACTTTTCAGAGTTTTAATCAAGAACAAATAGCATTTTCGAAGAAATTATATTATTTTATCTTCCAGTACGGTAAATTTATCAGATTTTCGAAAACGCGTTGGAATTAAGACTGGCGTCCAACCTCAGGCCTTGGCGCCTGGAACCAGGCTTGGCGCCAGACGCTAGCCATTGGCGCCAGTTAGCCAGGGTTGGCGCCAATACTGTTTTGTGATCGTCAGACTCTGTTTTGTTAAATTATCTTTTTTGGCTGATTTTTCTCTATAAATATCGTATTAAAAACTCCGTTTTCATTCACCAACGATCTTCATCATCTACATCTATCATTCATCAACTCTCTTCATTCACAAGTTTTCATTCATCAATTCTTAATTAAAAACATTCTTTCTTTTGCATTCATTCTTTCTTGCTTTTTCATACAAAATTCCGTATTCACAAGATCTAGAAACACCTAGCCATATTCGAAGTTGCCTTCGCCCTAGACGTGAAAGGTTTTAATTTCTGAGGGTTTGGTCCCAAATCTCTCTTTCAATTATTTAATTTAATTGTTTTGTTTATTATTTTCCTTGAAGTTACTAACGTGTGTATTTTGTTATTAGAAAGAGGTACGAGGCATCAAAGTAAGTGCTTTAATGGTTTTAATTGATTTATGATGTAGATATCATGTTTATATTGTTATTATGATTCCTAGTATCATGTCTAGGTTAATTTTAATATTAAATATGATTGTTATGATGCTTCCTATTTTCTTCCTAATATTTATGATTGTTAGTATCATGTTAGGGTTAAAGATTTGATTTTTATCGCTTAGTGACATGCTAGGGTTTGTTATTAATCTTGTTAGTATCATGCCTAGGATCTTGCTATGCTTTAACATGATTATGATTATCATTAATTATGATTGATATTATTATTATTGACGTTGATTATTTATTATGTTGCTTGATATGTATTATATTTTATATTGTTATTGCTTGATCACCTTTATTGCATGTTTAAAGGGAATTTGGTATTTGCAATCGCGCTTAATAAGATAATTAATAATCTTGTTAGGATTAATGTGATTATAATTCAAGTGATCGCCAATAATAGATTTATCCGTGCATTATATTCAACCAACATAGATTAAACAGGTTTAGGGTTAATCCTATTGATTGTATGTTAGTCAGAAAGCGCACATGAATACGAGCAGAATAAAGTAGAGGCCTATTATTAGGGCAGGTTCAATCTCTTTTAGGTTGGATTTGTACCTTCATCCCCGAACCCTTATTTGGTTCATAACCTTATGGAGTTGACGATCTCTTGGATCGTTAAGGGGTGTAACCTTCACCTCGTGAACGATTTACAAGTTCCTTAAAAACTTGTTGGCGACTCTTTTGCTCTATCTTCTTCCCTTTTGGACGCCACCGTACTTTAGTGTATGATCACAGTGGGGTTCGAGCTAGTGGGATTTTAAAGGCTTGAAACTATTCCCTACAACGACATATCTGGCAAAACTCAAAAGTATAACAACCAATCTGGAATATTTCGAAATAAAGTTGGTTCCTCGAGCAATGAACACGCAGGCAGACGCGCTGGCTAAACTCGCAAATTCAAGCTTTAATGATTTAGAGAGGACGATAATGGTAGAAATTTTGAATGAAAAGAGTATTGATGACCAGCCCCCTAAGGATGTACATTGTACAAGTGAAGGTCGAGAATGGTATGGCGAAATCTTAGCATACAAAGTACACAACGTCCTGCCCACCGATAAGATTGAGGCTAGAAAGATCAAGAAAGACAGCGTCTGGTTTATTATGTTTCGGAGCACATTGTATAAACGGAGGTTTTCTCTACCATTGCAAAGGTGTATAACAGCGTATGAATCGGCAAGGCTGATAGAAGAAATACACGAGGGTGATTGCGGTAATCATGCGGGGGGTCGGTCAATTTCCTTGGAGGCAATGAAACGGGGATACTATTGGCCGACAATGAACGCAGACACCATGGAGTACGTTAAAAAATGTGATAAATGCCAGAAGTATGGGCCGGTAATTAATCAACCCCCGAATGATTTAACACCTATTCTTAACCCAATTCCGTTCGCTCAATGGGGAATGGATATTATCAGGCCGTTCACGTCGGCAACGGGTGGCTGTAAGTTTTTTATTGTAGGGATTGACTACTTCACCAAGTAGATAGAAGCGGAACCGGTAGAAAAGATTATAGCGAATGAGGTGAAAAAATTCATCTGGAAGAGCTTCTTTACACGGTTCGGGTTGCCAACTGCAATGGTGTTTGATCACGGCTCACAATTTGACTGCAGCCTGGTACAAAACTTTCTCAGCATATATAAGGTGAAATTTGCGTATGCGGCGGTGTGTCACTCACAATCGAACGGGCAAGCCGAGGCCGCTAATAAGCAGATACTTGGGGCAGTCAAGAAAAAAGTGGAAGACGCCAAAGGCTTGTGGGCAGATCTAATACCTGAGATTTTGTGGGCCAATCATACGACAACAAGGGAGACTACAGAGGAATCACCTTTTAACCTTGCTTTCGGCTCGGAAGTAGTGATTCCGGCAGAGGTGGGACTACCTACATTCCGCGTACAACATTTTTGTGAAAGTCAAAATGATTTGCTGCTTCGACAGCAACTGGACTTTCTACCGGAAATAAGGCTGACGGCTGCCATTAAATTTTCTGCATATAAAAATTGGATAAGTCATGCCTATAATCGGCGTGTCAATTATCGACCCATGGAAGACGGAGACTTAGTTTTGCGTAGAACGGCCGCAACCGGCAGAGGAAACGCAGAAGGAAAGTTTACTGCCACTTGGGAGGGGCCTTATCAAATATACGAAACCTTACGGCAAGGGTCTTATCTGCTAATGACCCTAGAAGGGGTGCCCCTAAAGAATGTTTGGAACGCTAGTGTGCTAAAGAAATATTTCATGTAAAGTTTAATGTGTTCTATTTTGTGTATTATAAATCTAGATGACATGTAGTCATGCATACGTCTATCGTGCTTACCAGCATTGTAATTTGTTTTAGTTTCCATGAAATACAAATCACTCTACCTACTTTCGATACGATCTGATCACAGCCTAGCTAGCTGACTCGGTCGTTCAAGTGAGGGAAAAAGAATAGAAATGAAGTGACAATGGACCTCAAGGCAAGTTGAAAGAACAGTCTGATCCACTGCCTTTGCTTGGTCTGATAAAGGTTGGATATGTAAACTCGGTATGCTTTATATCCGATAGCGAATATCAGTATTACAGAGCTTTTCCACATAATTTATTTGGAAAAAAATTTGCCAAAAAGGTCGGGGAGTATGGGAACTGGATAATCCTAAAATACCGAGAATGCAATATAGGGTATATAACCATCAAATAAAAATTGGAGAATTAACAAACAAAGCAAAATAAAGTGCACGATAAAGTAAAGATTACAGTGAAGCATAAATAACGACAGCAAGAAAGTAAGTGTCGTATGATAAAAGCATAAATAAGTTAATCTGACAGCAAAGATATTGTTTTAAAAAAAAAATAGATACAATAACTAATACATAAAATAGATGACCCATAGACCGATAGCGATCGCCTGCCCCACTAGTCTTTCTTGAACTCTGCTACCTTCTCAGCCGCCTTACCAGGCTCCTTGTCAGCTTCGTTACTAGAAGGACCGGCAGATCCATTTTTACCAGCATGAGTGGTAATAAAGCTACTGATAAGGGCGTCGTCAAACTCCACGGCTGGCATTTCACGTGGGTCCAAGTTCGTTACTACAGGATGCGGTGGAAGCTCGTCAAAATATTCAGATTCATAACTGGTAGGAGAGTGATTCATTTCCTCATTAAAAGCCTTCTCGACAGCCTGCCATTTTACCGAGTCCCACCCTTCAGCTTTGCACACGCAACGGTGAGCAGACACCCAACCTCCAGTATACCGGTCAACCAGCAAGTTGGCGTAAAGATCGGTATGTAGGAACCGATTAACGGCTCGGCGCCTGATTCCCGGCTTATCACGCTCCATTTCCTCAACTTTACCGGCCAGCTTCGCCTTAGCCTCTCTCTCGTCCTTCAGACTCTGCTCAAGGCTGGCTACCTTCTTCTGCAACTGCTCCTGGTCCGTCAGCTTCTTGTTCAGGTCAGACACTTGCTTTTGCAAGGTCTTCATGTCAGCCTTAACCTTGTCGCGCTCCTTGATGATGGCCTTACAAGCGTCATCAGCCTTCTTCAGCTTCGTCTCGGCTTTATCAGCGGCGCGCTGATAATGCTGGTACATATGTACCACCTCAACAGCAGAGTTGACGGTCTGGTGATAATATAAATTTTGCCGTTAGTAAAAAAAAAAGAATAATATTACAGGTAAGAAACGTAATAAAATAACAGGGATTTCGGCTGTCTTACCCGGAGCATGTTGTTCATCAGCTGGCCGCAAGAAGCAGCAACACGGTTGGCAGGCCTGTCGGCTGGCGTTGCCAAGTCCTTTAGCACCCTCCAGCCCATGCTCCCGCCAGTGCTAGGATCGTCCCAGAGAACAAACTTCCCACGATTAACATTGATCCAGGGATGCCATGGATCACTGGCAGCACCAAAGGGTACAGCCAACTCGTCAGCAACTTCTTCCGGGATTCTGACATGCGGAATCTCGATGAAGTCACCGACAAGAGCTGGGACGAAAGCATTTTTTCTAGGGCCGCCTGAGCGTGTCGAGATGACCGTTTGACTCTCCTTGCTCGGAGGCTTGTCGATGTTGGCCACCTGGTCGGTTCTGGCCTCGCTGCCGACCCTAGGACCATTTGGATCCCTTAAGGTGACTGTCAGCTTTTTCGGAGGATGGGGATCGGTCTCGTCCTCCAAATTAACGACCCCTTCCGGCCATGTCTCTTGTGCCTCCTGATGGAGAGGTGCCGAATCGCCATCTCGTTTTTTCTGCTTCTTCTGTTGCTCTCGGTCGGAGGACTCAGACGTCCTCTTAGACGCATTGCCGCCACCCCTTTTCACTGCTAGGGTACGGGGCTTGACAACACGTTTGGTAGGAGCCATGTCTTGCTGTTCTCGTTCTTTTTCTTTTTGAAGCTCGGGTGACGAAAACGGGAAGGGTGTCGTATGACTTTTTTGGCCGATCTGAGCACTGTTGCTTCACTTTCCCGTCAGGATACAACCCTAGTCGGCTGTAGTCGAGTTTGTCAATACCTGGTGGTAAAATCACCCGATAATAAACATCAATACACCGACATTATAAAGGTAAACATAGACCTTAAAAAAAAAGAAAAAAAAAAGAAAGAGAGAAGAGGCATAAGTAAAATATACGCAGCCAGGTAAGAGAATAAGCAGGCAAAACACTTATCAAAATTAATTTCAAATGCAAAGCATAAATACAGTAAAGATAAATATAAGTAAATGTATATAACTTATAAACATTCCATACCAAATGCATCGGTATGGCAGAGACCGACATGAGATAGAGGGGCGTTGCCCAGTATATAATTACAATGGGGTAACCACACCCCCGGAACAGCTTTATTCTTCTTACCAGCACTAACGTATGTACAGTTAAACCACCTAAAAGCTTTTTTCTCCAACTTTCCTAACGCTCTCGACCGTATGGTCTGGAACATATTGTGTGGGTGGTAAAATGTCCTACGGACGGTAAAATCATCGGGAACACTCATAAAATAAAATTCTTTCTTCCAGTTCTTGCAACTGGTCAATTTTGGCCACAGAGTGCATTTCCCGGGAGCAGTAAAAAGGGACCACCATCCGGGTGACTGGCTATCTCTCTTAATCCAGTGCAACCTCCGAAACAAGTTCAAGGTAAGGGGAAAGTCCATAAATATCATAACCCAGACAAGAGATACTATATTTCGGATGGTTGGAGGCGTTAACTGTGCAATTGATACATTCCAAGCCTTGAATATTTTTTCAATATAGTGATGGATTGAAAATCGTAAACCAAATTCGAAATGTTTGGCGTAGACAACAATGTGGCCGAGAGGGCAGTCCAAAGCCGTTTGACCTTCGCTTGATAATCTGAGTTCATAGCCGTCAGGTAGATGGTAGAAGCATTTACCATGTTGGCAATAGTCTTTCTCGGTGGCTGTCTGCAACCATACCGGATCCACAATAGACTCAGTTATCTCATAACTGCTAGGGATTTCTTGGGGTTCTAGATATTTCGGATCATCTTGATCTGAGTTGTATTCCTCGTCGAGACGCTCTTCTTCTGCGATCTGAGCAGAAAGATTGAAGTCGGCCCGAATTTCCTCGTCGGTCTCGTCTTCTTCTTCGTCATCATCTTCTCCTTCCCCAAGCCTTTCCGATTCCTCTTCATCGCCTTCATTACCGATGCTTTCACCCCTACTTTCTTGCCATTCCAGGCTATCCTCGACTGACAGGATATCTTCTTCTCTAATATCCGAAGCTTCATGCCCAGGATCAACATCTTCTTCCTCACCAGAGCGTCTACTGCTCTCACCAACCTCAGGTTGGTAACTGGTGTGTTTTGTTCTCGGCATCCTGTCAATATTAGTGCCGTATTGATTAAATAAATCCAAGTTTGACCTCAAATGATAACGAACGCTAATAGGCTCAACGTCGGCAATCTCTGTGTCCTCTGGGATATCGGGGTTGGTAGGACGCAAAGCCTTCTCGGCGTCAGCCAGAATTTTATGACGGTAATAAGCTTCTATTTCTTCTACAGAAGATAAGGGTGTACAGAGTTCAGCCTCATTGGATTTACCCGTATTCGCAGGCATTCCAGAACCAGACATTTACAAATAATGAAAACGCAAAATCTACTTAACCACAAACCAGTGAGAAATCGAAAAGAAAGTTAGGGTTTCTTACCTCTTTTGAACTCAACTCTTGAAAGCGTAACTCCAGAATCAAATGTCCTTCGTTTACAAACACCGGTCTAAAAACAACTGAACAAACCTTCGACAAATCGACTCTTGAATAGCAGAAATATGAGCGAACTACAAGTGAAATGAAGTGGAAATTTTTCGAAATTTTTTTGGCAAGGAAGATGAAGGGGTTAAAAGTACGAAATTTGCTATTTATACTGTCCAAGTGAAGCGGTTGATGTGACATTTACTGATGCAATCCAACGGGTGTAATAAAACGCCTTTTCAAAACACCATACTTCGATGACTGACACGTGCCCCATTACTTTATTACATTTTCCCGCCAAATCGTGGGGAAGTATTTCAAACGAGGGAGAAAATGTATTAACTCTTATTTCCGGTTTTCGTCTTCAATTGAGCAAAGCCTATCGGCAATTAGCTCACTTGGGGGGCAAATCGTAGATTTTTCGACTTAAATTGAGCAAAGCCTATCGGCAATTAGCTCACTTGGGGGGCAAATCATAGATTTTTTCGTTTTAAATTGAGCAAAGCCTATCGGCAATTCGCTCACTTGGGGGGAAAATCGTAGATTTTTTCATCTTAAATTGAGCAAAGCCTATCGAAAATTCGCTCACTTGAGGGGCAAATCGTAGATTTTTTCATTTTCTCATTATTCTTTTATGGTATATTATGCATACCAGCACCATGTTCCATCACAAGTGAGCACGTTAGTTTTACTAATGTCCTCACTTGGGGGGCTAGTTGTATGGGATATATCGGTAAAAGAGTGCTGTGCAGTTTAAGCCCTCGTTAATCGGTGAATAAACCATGTCCTTACCGGCATCAGTCTATGCCACATGGAGAGCTGCTTCTCGTCACGTAGCATGTCCCTCTGGCACGTGGAGAGTTGCTTGGTGCCGCGTAGGCACCTGCTGCCTATAAGGTCGGTGTGCCACCTATCTGTATAGGTGGCACCTGCTTGGTTGTGTTTCTATAAATACCCAAGCAAATCCCCATTTCAAAGGTAGAATCTCTCTCTCTCTCTCTCTCTAAAACACTTTCTCTCTCTTCTTTCACTTTCTTCTCACAAAGGTACTGACTTTAGCATCGGAGTGGTTATAACCCCCGGGCTAGCTAATCTGTATTGGCTGTGTAGGTGAGCAATTGGACGTTAAACCATTACCAGCCCTCGGACATTGACGGAAGCAGAATTTAGCAGGAACAGAAATCAACTAAGATTGAATCTTGAATATTACTTCGTATCATATTAATCAGAGTTCTCAACTTTGATCCTTTTTCTTCCAAGCATATGGTTTACATTGTCATTACAACTGCACAGAAATATAAATATTTCAAGAGAAAATACAACTATGTTTTCATATCTTTGCAAATTATTAGATATAAGTTCGAATGGAAATTAAAAATTACAATTAACCGGTCATAATTGAACCTTTTATGCGGGAAAATGGCAACCCGGAGTTATAGTACTTAACGGAAATCATGAGCAGCTTAGTCAAACAAAGTATTTGTACATACTACGTACGTACCTAGCTAGTCTATTTCATGCTCCTATGTAGAGCCTATATACTAAGGGCCTGTTGTCATTGACTGAATTGATTGAGCTGATCTGAACTAAACTAAACTGAACTGAACTTATTAATTAGTGATTTTTAACTACGGATTAGTGATCTTTGATTATTTATGGATTATTTATTATTATACATATGTGTATATACAAATATACATATTAAAATATTTAAGAAAAATATACTATTATTATTACTATTTATTGATTATTATTATTATTATTATTATTATTATTATTATTATTATTGTTATTATTATTATTATTGTTATTATTATTATTATTATTATTGTTATTATTATTATTATTATTATTATTATTATTATTATTATTATTATTATTATTATTATTATTATTATTATTGTCGTTGTAATAAGAGCTTAAAAGAATGAAATTTTGCTTTATATCATTAGCAATATCATTACACATGAGCTGAACTGAACTGAACTGAACTGAGCTGAGCTGAACCGAGCTGAGCTGAACTGAACTGAACTGAGCTGAGCTGAACCGAGCTGAGCTGAACTTGGAAAAACAACAACTAATACATTGAAAAAAGCGGAAAATGGCTCTAAACTTTTTGATTGTTTGGTAAATGACTTTTCATTGACTTTTTTATTGGCTTTGGGCTTTTGGCTTTTTCATTTGGTCAAATATCCACTAAACAAACACAATAACTTTAAAAAAAAAAATAAGAAAGAAAAGTGTTAGTTGAAGAAAACATACGATGGTCTGATGAATAATGGGAGGGAAGGAGATTCAATTCAGCCCAAAAAAAACCCGCTGAACTTGGAAAAAGCGGAAAATGGCTCTAAACTTTTTGATTGTTTGGTAAATGACTTTTCATTGACTTTTTTATTGGCTTTAAGCTTTTGGCTTTTTCATTTGGTCAAATATCCAAAATGATAAAGCGGAAAATGGCTCTAAACTTTTTGATTGTTTGGTAAATGACTTTTCATTGACTTTTTTATTGGCTTTGGGCTTTTGGCTTTTTCATTTGGTCAAATATCCAAAATGATAAAGCGGAAAATGGCTCTAAACTTTTTGATTGTTTGGTAAATGACTTTTCATTGACTTTTTTATTGGCTTTGAAGGTGCTCGAATATTTTTGAGTTAACTTGTTTAAATTTTGTTTATGTTGGCTATGTGATCTTAGATTCTTTCACATATCCTGTGCCTTATTAATGAACAAGAATTGATATTACAGGCTAAGAAATTTCTTTTGGATTATAAAATATTAATAGGCGAAGACTCTTTTGCCTAACACAAATTTTGGATATTTGACCAAATGAAAAAGCCAAAAGCCCAAAGCCAATAAAAAAGTCAATGAAAAGTCATTTACCAAACAATCAAAAAGTTTAGAGCCATTTTCCGCTTTTTCCAAGTTTAGCTCAGCTCGGTTGCTCTAAACTTTTTGATTGTTTGGTAAATGACTTTTCATTGACTTTTTTATTGGCTTTGGGCTTTTGGCTTTTTCATTTGGTCAAATATCCAAAATGATAAAGCGGAAAATGGCTCTAAACTTTTTGATTGTAGAAATAAACAAAATTAAAAAAAGACTGGTGAAAAATATCTATCTTCTTTAGGTTGGAGATTAGACAATTGCAAGCAATAGAAATGATTTGCAACTTTCAAACATAATGTCTTCAAAAGGTTCTTGAGGTGATGTAGGTTAAGGCAGTCATCTGTGTTGTTTTCCTTTTTTTTTTTTTTTTCTTTTCTTCTGTTTTTTTTTCTAAAGCTTGGTGTGTTGTGCAGCACGAAAAAGAACAAGCCCTAAGGTCTAAACTTTATAGGGTGGATATTTGACATTGAAAAAAGTTGACATTTAAACATCTCTACTCTTAGTTTCATTACCCAGCCCAAGTATTAACCCACTGAACTTTTAGTGAATTTATTCAACCGAAGTAAACTTGCAAAAACAACAACTAATACATTGAAAAAAGCGGAAAATGGCTCTAAACTTTTTGATTGTTTGGTAAATGACTTTTCATTGACTTTTTTATTGGCTTTGGGCTTTTGGCTTTTTCATTTGGTCAAATATAAAGTCTTTGGAAGATGTACATTTCATAAAGACTTTCAACTGGGCTAGATATGTGATGGATTGGTTATGTACATCTATAGCAGAGTTTCAATGTATTATTTCTAGATATGTGATGGACTTTGTTTTTTCAATGTATTATTTTCTTCTGAATTTCAACGTATGAGAACAAGCCCTAAGGTCTTGTTCTTTTGAGATTTTGGACACAGCAAAGCAGATTTCAACATAGCAGAGTAGCTCTAAAAAACAGGATCTTAATCCCTTCTTTACCAATTCACTCGAATCTTACCTCGTGTCTTCGAGTTGTACTAATAAACCGTTTTAGACTTTTGAAGTTGCTAATTTTAACAAGTTATTTATGTAATATTCCGATATGTAGCTTAGATGATGAGTTAGATCCAATCATCCAATGACTAGTTTGTACAAAGTAATTAATAATCATTAATCATACAAATATTATTTTGACATGCATCAAACTAGGTAGGTACATGGCGCTTTCATCTATATTAATGAAGTGATGACAGGCAAGGCAAGTAGAACCAAGGAGTTGCCGCTATATTATTTAGATTTTGCACTAACAAGGACCTACTACAATCAACTTTATTCTAAGAACACTCTATTTTCCCACAAATTATACGATCATCCTATTATAATACATGTACTCATTTCAAAATAAGTTGAATAATGGAGAAAATAGTAAATAAAGGAATGATTAGTCCCTCCGTCCCTCCTCCCTAAGTGATCGGGGTTCGATAATCATCCATTTATTCCTGTGATAGGGCGGGGGACCTGGGGACCTCAAAAATGACCGGTAGTGCTGTCAAAATTCAAACCGAAACCGTTTAACTGTCCGAAACCGATCGACCCAAATGAGAACCGAACCCATTAAAAACCGATTTTGTAAAACCGAAAACCGACCCGAACCGTATTTAAGTAAACCCGAAACCGAACCAATCCGAATAATGTCAAACCGTATAAAAACCGAACCCGTTAACAAACCGAACCAGTTCTAAACCGAACTGATATCAAACCGAACCGAAAAAGAACCGAACCGTTTCTAACCCGAAACCGTTTCCAACCCGAAACCGTTTGAACCGAGGTAAAAACCGTTTACATCGAACCGTTAACAAATTGCAACCTGTTTGCACCGAACCGTTTATAAACCGAACCACTTACAAACCGAACCGTCTATAAATCAAACTGTAATTTCGATGTCACAATAACTCATCAAATCATGATTATGACACATCAATTAGATGATGAATAAGAAGCAGCTAATAATGTGATATGATAGTAAAACAATAATAATTCATTAATACAGTAAACTTTTATAATCTACGTTACTTCGTAATAAACTAGTAAGATCAGTATGACTAAACTTGAAATAACATGATATGTATTTTTGAAATCGATGAGAATTTGTGTATAATATAATGCCTAATGCCTAAATATGAAGTGATGAAGTCTCGGCTTGATATAAAACTTGTTAACCAGCAAAAGGTTAGCAAGTAATATGAAATTTCAAACCAAAATCGTTTAACTGTCCGAATCCAAACGACTCGATTAAAAATCGACTTTTTGAAATAAGAAACCGTTTCGAACCATAATTTAATAAACGTGAAATGGAACTGATCCGAATAACGTTAAACCGTTTAAAAGGCAAACCCGTTAACAAACCGAACAAAAATAAAACTGAACCGAAAAAGAACCGGACCGTTTCTAACTCGAAACTGTTTCCAACCCGAAACTGTTTGAACCGGTATAAAAACCGTTTACACCGAACCGTTAACAAACTGCAACCCGGCTGCACCGAACCATTTACTTCCCAAACCGTTTACAACCCGAACCGAATTAAAACCGCTCAAGAATAAACCAAAATCGAATCGAACTGATAACTATTTAAACCGAACTGAAACCGACCCGCGAGACACTTAAACCGATTTTAAACCGACCCGATTTAATACCGAATCGATTTCAAACTGAACCGAACTCGAACTGTCAAACAGTTTTGACAGTGCTAATGACCGGATAAATCTTCTATTACAATAGCAGTCATAATAATTGAATAGGTTCCACGTCATTTAGAAGCAACGTGTCAGTTATACGGCCATCTGTTGTAGCATGCAATTCTACCTTGTTACGCATTATTGCTTACACGAGTTACACTCAGCCACCTTGTTCAGCCTACCCACTGTGTGATATTATTTTAGACCCAACCACTCAGTGTTCTATACTCTATAGTCTATACTCGGATACTCCTATGCTATGGGATGATTGCGATCATTCCGTTGTTTCAAAACGCGATTTTATTCACTTTATTGATTTAAAACAGTTGTTACTAATTTTGTAGTTAAATGAACATACGACCTCTGTTACAAGTTATGTGTAACGATTTGACATAAAGTAAAGAGGGAAAATGTCAAATCGTTATACATAACCTGTAACAGTAATAGTATATTTCTTTTGTTTTATAATAATTGTAACAGTTTAAATCACATCATTCACATAAGTTAATATATAACTTTAACCATTAATATTTGTAATTATAGTAAGAAGTATAAAAAGTTGATATATATAAAGTGAAAATAATAAAATATACATAATAACTAATACTCATATTAGTCTCATTCTCTCATAGTCACAACAACTCATCAATAAGTATACAAATAGTGCAACAAACACGTCAAATGTGTCAATTATAGAACGAATGAAGTATTTGGATATTCAATGATGTCTAAGAAAAATCTTATGTGGTTCTTTTACATATTGTTTCATTTTATTTATTTATTTTTTGAATGAACATATTGATTTGTTTAAGAGATAAAACAAAAATAATGGTCTAAAGCCTCGTTCACTTTACCTCATTTTTGCTGAACTAAAATTAATAAACTTAAATTTTATTTACTAAAATAAAATTATTTATACTTAAATGAAATTAATTTTGCTGAACTTAAATTATTTTACTGATTGTCTTATATTTCTTCTTTAGAATTACTGATTTTTGCTGAACTGAAATTATTTATACTGAACTGAAATTAATTTTACTGAACTGAATTTATTTTTGCTGAACTGAATTTATTTTTACTAAATATTATTTTTCAAGGTGAATTGAACAGGGCCTAATAGAGTACTCTTCTTACCTTGTAAAAAAATCATGGATATGTAGGGTCTGTTCACATTTACTGAATTGAGCTGAAGTGAACTGAACTAAACTGAATAGTGCTGCTGAATTGAACTGAACTGAATTGAGCTGAAATCATTATTTTATGAGAGAGGGAAATTAGAAGGTATGTAAACTCAACTCAACTGAGCTGATGGGAGCTAAACTGAAATTAAACTGAAGTGAATAGGCCCGTACTATGTCGTAGCTAGCATAAATTATGATTTAACAACTATAAAAACCTGTAATCACCACAGTTTCCCTAAATATCTTCCCTCCTATCATCCTTCAACAACGGAGTAGCAAGCTAAGCAATGACTCAGAAAAAGGTATACATCTATCTAAAGACTAGATCTAACATTTAAAGGTCAAAACAAAATATGCTATAAAGGTTCAATTATAAAAATGACAACGTTGCAGATGAAATTTTCATGGAAGGACTTATGAATGTTAAAATCACACTTAAGGACTCCTCGTCCACCTATATAACTAACACCTGATTCATTAGCTTCCATTCCAACTTTTTTTCTCACAAAAATTATACACAAAACTATTAAAAAAAATAATAAAAAATAACGTGACATTATTTTGATCAACATGACTATCATCATTGAGCAGCAGCCTGATTTTGGTACATTTTTGTTTTACCCGTCATTTCGAAAAGAAAAAAAAAAAGAATATATAATGTTTTTTTTTTTTTTGTTTTTTTTTTTTTTTGTGTGTGAAGAAAGTTTAGAAGTTATGCTTAGCTTATAGTAGTTTAAATCGTAATTTCGGTTTTTATTTTATTATTTTTTTTTTTTTGTAGAATATGAATTGAAGTTTTAAAGGCCATAATTTTTGTATTTCATGTAGTTAATATTTTCTATTTTATGTACTTAATACTCCGTATTTTGTTTGTTTTTGGTAGAATATGCTTAAATCCTTTTTTTTTTAAAGTCATCATCACATGAATTGAAACTCCAAAACATTTTACCTTCTAGTCCCAAATAACCCAATTATGTAAGAAAATATTCCTTAGAGATTAAAATTTTTGTTTTCTCTTACTTCGTAATACTTTGTTGATTCAAAACAGTGTATTTATGGAACAGGATTGGAGAAGGACCACAAAAATTATGAGGAGAAGGAGGAATATGTAGTGGCAATAGAAGAAGTACATAAGCCAAATTACTTTTTGGTACCTCAAACCAACTCCTTTGGCCAAACTTTTAGGTACTACTCGTATCATATCATGTACTTTAGTACTTATTATGAAGTGTACTTCTCTTTTCACTCTCTCTCTCTCTCTCTCTTTTTTTTCCTGTCAAAAATAAAATTAAAATTAGTTTTCATATTCGTAATTTTAAATTATACAGTATGCAATTATAAATATTTAGAAAAATATAAAAAAGACATGTCTTTATTTGGCTTTGAATGTAAATGGTTTGGTCAAATTTGATCTTGTGTAATCTAATAGATAAGAATTTCATATGATGATAATTGTTACGGAGTATAATTGTATAAATTTACCTTTAAAGTATTTTTCAATCAAAGAAATCAAATTTAGATCAAATCATATTATAATTACTTAAATTATACACAAACTTAACAAAAAAGAAAAAATAAAACCTTATAATAGGTGAGATGGTGAATAGAACAAGTTCTAAGGTGTAAATAAAGAACCTATCCACCTAGTACGGATTCATCATTTGAATGTAATACGAGGTTTTGTTATCAATTAAGGGTTTGTTCACATTTACTGAACTAAGTTGAACTGAATTAAACTGAACTGATTGGAACTGAACTGGACTAAACTGAACTGAGCTAAGTTGAAATGAATATTTTATGCGAGAAGGAAATTAGGAGCTGAATTGAACTGAACTAATTAGAGCTAAGCTGAGCTGAACTGTAATTAAGTTGAAGTGAATAAGCCTTAAGATGATAAGGTTGAGGTTGAGGAGAGTGGTGACATCGCTCCATACTTGGTTTAGAGATTAAATCTCATGGAGCTCATTTCAAGAAATTTCTAATTTCTCTATCTTAACCAGGTTGGGGGGGGGGGGGGGTGTTGGGGGGTTGGGGACCTTATTATACTCCAACTGTAAATGGGCTGGGCCAAACTAATTCACCTTCTGGGCCTAGGTTAATTATAACTAATGTAGATTTTGAAGTAAATGGCCAATTGGTAGCCCTATAAAAGATCCAACTACTTGTTTTCTGAACAGAGATTATGAGGCTGAAGGTGAAAGGCAACCTGGTGTGGAGAAATTCTACCGGATTAATCACATTTACCAGTGTGTTGATTTTGTAAGTTCTAAAGAATATAAAGTACATTACAATAACATTCATTTGGAGTGATGAAATTTAATTTTTGATGAACTAATTATTTATTTAAAATGTAGGTGAAAAAGATGAGGGAAGAGTATGGGAAACTAGACAAGGTGGAAATGAGCATTTGGGAATGCTGTGAGCTCCTAAACGACGTCGTCGATGAGAGTGATCCTGACTTGGATGAGCCACAAATTGAGCATTTGTTACAATCTGCTGAGGCTATTAGAAAAGATTATCCTAATGAAGATTGGCTTCATCTCACTGCCCTTATTCATGGTAAAACAATAGTTCAATTTTGGAAAACAGTGGATTTAATATAGTTTCAAGTAATGTTATTTTATATAAACTAGCTCTAAATTGGAGAAATTTTAGATCTTGGTAAGGTTCTCCTACTTCCTAGCTTTGGTGAGCTTCCTCAATGGGCTGTTGTTGGTGATATATTTCCTGTTGGTTGTGCTTTTGACGTGTCGATCGTGCACCACAAGGTGAGTATGCATGCCTAGATGCTTAATGCTAATTTCATTGCATAATGTCATGGAGTTACAACAGTTTCAGTCTGATTTTTACAGTATTTTGCTCTAAACCCGGACTACGATAACCCAGCTTATAACACCAAGTATGGCATGTACTCCGAAGGATGTGGACTTGAGAATGTGTTAATGTCATTTGGGCATGATGACTACATGTACCTAGTTGCAAAGGAGAACAACACTACTCTACCTTCGGCTGCTCTGTTCATCATACGATATCATTCTTTCTACGGTAGGTTACTCGTGTAACTTGTAGCTTGTTTCGATCTGGTAGTTAATAACAAATGACGGTATGAATGGATGTGTAAGTGTGTAACCTTTTGTTGCCTCAGCACTACACACTGCAGGAGCATACAAGTACTTGATGAATGAAGAGGATAAAGAGAACTTGAAATGGCTCCATATATTTAACAAGTATGACCTCTACAGCAAGAGCAAGGAGAGAATTGATGTGGAGAAGGTTAAACCGTACTATCTCTCCCTCATTGAGAAGGTTAGCTTTACACGTAGTCGCGTTTATAGTGTAACTTAAGCTATTAATGTTCGAATATATTCAGATGAAGGTAGTATGTTATGCATGTTTCAATTAATGTACAAACTTCCTGATGATTATGCAGTACTTCCCGACAAAACTGAGATGGTGAAGATGGATCACTCGAGACACTGTACCCAGGAGATGCTCTACTAATAAGGGAAACCTAGACCTAAGTAAGGTGGTTAAGTAATAGTTCTACGATGTAGCTACAGTATGTTCCAGAGGATGTGTTTTAGAGGATGCCTTTGTATCGATGATACTTATAAGGAAGCTTTAATGCGTGGTTAAGGACCCTTTTATATCTTAAATACAAATATGTCTCTTAGATGATAATACCATTACCGCAATTTATTACCACCTCCGCCCTTTGAATGGGTCATATACTCATATGACTTGTGAGGATAAATTATGGATGTTGATGTTCTTCCAATTATCGTTGGCAGATAATGTTCAATCAGAATATGTTCACATTTCTTACAAATAATGAAATCACACTTTACATAGTATCTCAACAAAAACCACGTAACTTAGCAATGTGGTGGCTCATAGCTTAGCAAATATTAGTAGCAAGTTTAATGAAAGTCGTATTTGGTTAGTACCCTCGTGAAATTCATGAGGCTACTTGTAATGATCTTGCTAATTTGATTACTTAATAAAATGCTAAGCATCATTGCTGTAAAAAAAAAAAAAAAAAAAAAAAAAAAAAAAAAAAAAAAAAAAAAAACAAAAACCTCATAAAAAGAGTTCCCATAAATAATCACTCAAAAAAGGCTCATAGCAATTATTTCACTATCCAAGCCCCCTCATCTTAATTCTTGACTTCTGCACGTAAATCTCTTTTACATAAATACCCTAACACGTAGAATAATTCCGAGGGGTAAAAATCAGTTTAACTTTCATGATGGCAGTTTTTAGCAGCATAATGCAAAAACTTGCTCTGAAGTGAGAACAGAGAACCACAGAGCAGCAGAAATTAATACATAGAGCAGGCAGTTCAATCATGTCATGTAACATGATTCCTATCACGCCAAATTTGGGTAATCCGTATGTCATGCTAGATCAGAGTCAATGTTATCTTATATTCTTATCATGTTAAAAGATCAATTACTTAACCAATGACATGTCACTATGCCTACAATTATTAGGAGGAAGAACCAAAATTTGGACAGGTTAAACACTGTGAGGAAGTGAATAAGCGTTCATCATTGAATATTTAACGGTTGACATCTTCACTGAATTGCAAAGAGTACAATCTCATGTCAAAGAACCACAAAAAATTCTGTATTCTGCTTGGACTTGAGAGATATATCAATCATCTCCACAATCAACACATGACTCAAAAGACACCTTTATCTTCTTCATGAATTAGAGAAAAACATCAAAAAATTTATTTCTGCACTTCTCCTTGGAGAATAGATTTATCAACTTTTTTCATGGCGAACAACAGAGTTAATAGCAGCCTAGCAGGATTGAACTTAACAATGAAAAGCATGTGACCAAAGAGGTTACCAGCTCCTTATCATTCCAGAGGACATGCTTTTTCAAATGCTTCCTGCTCTTTGCGGCACATCTCAAATTCATTTGTGTGGTAATACATGCAGTTTCCGTAGGCATCCATCTCCTTTGTGCACTTTTGGTGAAGGTCTTTCAGCCTGCACAGCCAACAGTGTAAAGATTACAAATTCCCAAAATGGGTCTACAATGTTGAACAGAACACCTGAAGGGCTAATCCGCCGAATAAAATTGACTGATTCAAAAATCAAAACAGCATGACAGCAACAAAAATTAGCAAAATATATCAATCTAATTGATGATAAATTGTACTACCATATTTAGCACATCCATCAGAACAAAGATGTGTGCACGGTAACAGGACTTGTACAAATATAAACTCTTCTTCCCGCACATGAATATGGAAAGAAGCCACAAGATATTGAAATTTGGCCCAAGGTTGTTGACATTTCTAGATCATGGGTAGTGAAAAAAACAAAATGACATAGCTTGCAAGGACAGAAGAACAAACAAAGGATTCAGGCATGACTTCAATGCTAGACGGATAAAAGTAATCTTCCAGTTTTTCTTACTCAGGACAGGACTAATGAATGGGTAATGGAATTTCTGCTACAATTACTGCTGCTCCTTCATTAAACGAAATAGTGGCATGCCACTGTTTTAGTAGTGAAACATGAAGAGTGCTACTATTATCTCTCCTTAGTGATAAAATTATTGCAAAACAGAGATCAAATTGAGGTGAGTTTGTGGAGTTTAAGCATCAAATGTGTTGGGGCAAAGAGCAGGACATTCTTACAATGCCAATCATAGAACGGATCTTAGATCTCGCATTAGAAGCAAAGCCCTATGCTGGTGCAGGGAAGAGGGGGGGGGGGGGTGGCGAGAAAAGAAAGATATCCAAGGAGAGAAAGTTAGGTTCCCAATGCTCAACAAGATGCGCCAACCTCAAGATGCTCAACTCCATCTCTCTTCATTTCGTTAGTGATTATGCCCCAGCGAGGCACTTTGATGGGTCATATGGAGTTCGGAGTCCTTCTCCAACCCCCTTTCTCTCTCCCTACTCTATGATCTCAGGCTCTTGCTCTCCCTCAATGTCTGTTCCTGAGTAGGAGTTTCGTTTGAGAAGGTGATCAGCCATTAAAAAATAGGGTTAATCATGTGGGTGCTAGACTTAAAGTGGTGGTCACCCAGGAGAGTGTTTTTTCATATTTAAATATAGAAGAATGATATAGGTGACAATGAAAAGCATGAGAAGGCAAAACTTCTAGGAAACAACTGCCTAAGGCTTTATAGTAGTTCTTTATTCCTCTGCAAAACAAGACTTTATTTGCTGTAGCAAAAGAATAAAAGGACACTAGTGACCATCATACTGTCCTGGCAATAAGACATGAACTTTACTAGCAAAAGCTTTAGTTTTTATAGACATCAAACAGGAAACAATGAAACCTAGTAAGTCTGGATGAGACTCAAAAGATGATTGGATTTGTTTATCAAATGGGTATCTCTTCCCTGCAGTAGGGGAAGAGTTAAACTCAACTGACACTCCTCTAAAGGATGCCTGCAATCTGCTGAAGGTTGGATTCTTTTGTATGCAGATGCAGGGGCAATTACGAAGCTTTCTTAGCTATATGCAAGTTTGAATTACAGGAAGCTCCTTGAGGGCAAACCGCTAGTGGCAACCAAAGGCCTGAAGATGCTAGGGGAAATCGCAATAAACAACCAATACTATTACTCCATCCATTTTCCAATAAACAATCACTTCTCTAGTATGACTTTTTAGAAATGAATGAAACATTCCTTTGTTTCATCCATGGTTTCTCCTACTCCCTTTCCTCATCACATGGACACATTCTCCCATCTATATATATTTCTCTCGTCAATTGTCATCACTTAAAAATTTGTGCCAAATACTAATGTTTCACTAATTGGCAAATGAGCCGTATCAGAAGATAGTGTAGCATCAAGGCTGATAAAAAAAAAGATGAACAATGTCAACGGCTACTAATTGTTCAACTACCCTTCTCTTCGCCTTACAAGTTTTACTTTAAAGTTTGAAGTAAGAAAGATCTTCTAGCATTTGCCCTGATCCACAGCAATAGCTCCAAATAATTAGCATACTCATAGCTAGTTGAATTTGCAACTTTCCAAAATTTTTATCGCCATTTAAGTTCAATCAGGATATTTAAAAATAGATTTTCTAGATCTATCCAGCTTCAACAAGATATTCCAGGGACCAGTCAAGGAAATATAAATGAGTCTCAAAATTAAGAAATATCATGCAAATTGATCTGTGATTCCAAGCGTCAACCAGAAGCTTCAAACCACCCTAGAAGTTTTTCAAGTGCAGAAAGTTTTAAAAAAAAAAAAAAAAAATCACAAGCAAGCATTATGAAATGACATTTTAAAGCACCCGCATCATAGCCTAAGTTAATAATGAGAACATAACATTACAATTTAGACTTTAGTTTTGTTATGTCTATCTCCTGAATGTCTTTCCTCCACCCCTATCAACTCCATGCGATTTTTTTCCCCACAATCTAGCCCCTACAACTAAATTTGGTGTCCAATAGCATAAGCAGTATAAGAGTCTTACGCCGTTTAGTGGATGCCCCTTATAATTAACAGGTTTAAATGGGTCCTGTTATACCAGTCAAGAATCAAGATTTCATCAAACCTTTAGAAAACTCTAAAGTTTATGAAGTAAATAGTGATTCATAATATAGTTACCGAAAACATATCTAATAACTCCCATAAACCTTATACATTTTCCTGTTGCGGAAGGAACTTCTTATGATAGTTACCTTTTACACTATGTTTGGATAACATTAGTGAAGGGAAAAAAAGAGGGGGGGGGGGGGGGGGGGGGGGGGGGGGGGTAGAAGAGGTGAGGGAAAGGGAGGTGAGGTGAGGGAAGGGGGAAGGTGAACTTCCATTTTCCTTCCAAATCTTTTCCAGTAATGGAGGGATTTGATTTATTAAAAGGGGAAGGAAAATGGATCCTTCCAATTTTCCTCCCCATCCCTTGCATTACATGTCCAAACAAAGGATGATGCATCCTTCCTTTTCTCTTCTCTTCCTTTCCCTACATTTCTCTCTATCCGAACATAGTGTTAAAGTTTGCATAGGCATTGAATCTATTGGAACCCCATGATCCAAAGGCAGTGCATTAAGCCCCTCTTATATAGTGCATAATCACACAAAATGCTGGCAAGAGTTTACACAATCAATCAAATCATTGAATGATCCTCAACTTCCAAAACAAGTTGAGAGTTTGTCTAGTTTTTATTAGTTGTCCCCTCGCTCCCCTGTGATACAAAAACATCCTATGCTCAATTTTAAGAGGCATGTGAGCAATGCAGTCCCTATGAATGAAGGGTGAGAAGTATGGAATAACATGAAGATGTTCTATGTGGTTAAGCAGCAATTACATGGCAAGGCAAAGACCAAGTAGGAAAATTAAAACAGAAAAAATCCAACCTCTTCTTAAAGTTATCAGTCAAAGTGTTTTCTCAACCACGTCTCCATGTCGAACCCATACACATATCATATTAGCAATAATCAACACACCAAGGGCGAAATTGCCATCCTAAAGTAGCACCCACTAGCCAAGCCAAAATATGAGAAGCCCGCTCATTTATAGCTTTTTAATGTCAAAATAATAAATAAAGCATCATAGATCTCTACAGTCAGAAAATCATATTTTTGATGTTTCTTAACCCCGAATCCCCTTTACTGACCATCACCTCAAAAATGGACCACTCTCCTATCTAAAGTATGTATGCTCAATTGCTCACAACTCATGAACTCAGGACCAATAAAGATCTAACCAGCAATATAAAAAATGTTCCCTTGAATATCTCAAAGAAAATAAGCATTTGTCTATTGTCTTCTCCTCCCATCCCAAACATAAGTTCTCATATGCGGAGTATCAAATTTCAAATGACTTATTTTCTCTCTACTTCAGACAATAGTTTGGGCCATTCACTCATCCATATATTCACCATTTTTCACTTTCCTCTATACTTGTGCCAAAAGAAAATTGGGTATAAAATTAGCATGAGGTTAGAATCACGGGCTTAAACTGGGGCTTATAGGGGGTAAAGAACACTGGGATAGAAAGCTGTTAATCTTTTTTCTTTGAATAATTATCTGAAGAAAAGACAATAGTGACACTCTTGCTCACTGCATCATACATAGCCATTGTCAACAAGTAGCATGGGCCATGGGGCTCATCTACAGTCAAATGACTCAAATCAACCCTCTAATAAGAGAATTCATGTTACATACTATGCCAAATGTCAATCATCATAATGCAAAATCTCATTCAAAATTTCAAATCTAATTCATTTCTCATGTCCAAACTTTTGGGACGTGTGTAATCTCACATCACAATAAATAAGCAGAGGAAAAAGAGAAGAGCTTAGCTTCCTCAAGCAAAAACCACAGCTAAGATAAGCTAAGACTTATACTTCAGATATCTGAATTGATTCAGCAAACAGTAATACAGTACGACAGAATGCTCACCCATTTTCGCCCAAACACTAAGCGATTTCCTAATCCAACCAAAATCATAAAGCATGAAAAACTAAGTGCTACAATACACACATACACATCACCTACAACTCCACATTTTTTGAGCAGAAAAACTATCATCTTTTGAAATCACCCGGCTACACTAGTAACACAGCCATTAGCAAAACTACATCTTTTGATCATATAACTCACCCTCGGATTCGCATTCCTTTTGATTCACAATTGACCAATTTCATAAACCCTAAATTACAAATTACAATAAAAAATATAGAAGAAAACAAACAACCCACAAATCAAATTGCCCCAATCAACCCTAAATCACAGAAAACCGAAACCTTTGCTCAATCAATCAATAAACCCACCACTAATCAATCCCTAATTGGCCAAAAACAAAACATTCTAATTGCAAAAATTTGAAATAAATTAAGAAAAACCCATGAAAAGAAAGAGAAAAAGAGAGAGAATATTACAAGGAAAAGACACAACGAGTGACTTGTTGACCCTTATCGAGGCATTTCTCAGGATTCTGATCTTTCTTCTTGCACTTCAAAAACGCAATGTTTTCATCGCGACATCTTGTTGATATGTGCTTTGATGCCGCCATTAACACCGCCGATGTGGGAATCGGTTCCTCAACTGATGCATTTGCTGCCATCTGAAATTTGAAAAAAAAAAAAACCCAGAAATTAAAATTTCAAAGACACCATTAAATAAATTAGAGGAATTGGTGAAATGTAGGAAGGAAAATGATAATTTGATGAGCAAATTTGAGGGGATTTTGAAAAAGGAGTAATTACGTTGTTGGGTATTTGGGATTTGATTGATGTCGCTTCGACGATGAGAGAGAGAGGATGCAGGTTCAGGTGAAGGGGAGCTGAAGAACAAACTGCGAGTATAGGGATTTTTGCAGTTCACTGGGAAGAGAGGATGGTAATTTTTTTTTTTTTTTTTTTTTTTTTTTTTTTTTTTTTTTTTTTTTTTTTTTAAATCCACAAAGTTTAATGGTTACACCGTTTAACCGGGGTTATTTATCCCGGAGTTACTCTATCATAGGTTACTCGGTCAGGGATTACTTGGTTAGGGTGGTCGGGGTTACTTATTCAAGGGGTATTCGGTTAGTTAGGGGTTACTTGTTCAAGGATTACTCGGTCATGAGTTATTCGTTTTGGGTTATCCGGGCAATTAGAGGTTACCCGGTCGATCATGGGATAGATACTTAGTCAAGGGTTACTCGATCGGTCAGAGGTAAACTAATTAGTGTGTTGGTGTATGTCAACTTGGCACACTGAATACACGCTTTTTTTTTTTAATTATTATTTATATATTTTTGCAAAACATAAAATCGTAGATTTGGTTGGACACATCGTGTGATGACCGGTACGTCATAAAGGTTAATTCGATAGTGTTATAGAGTTACTTGGCCAGTGTTACAAGGGTTACTTCATCAGTGTTACAGGGATTATTTCGTCAGTGTTATAGGGATTATTCGATCATTATTTTAGAGGTTACTTGGTCAGTTGGTCGTCAGTATTAGAGGAGTTACTCGATCAATGTTACAAAAGTTATTCGGTCAATGTTATAGAGGTTACTTTGTTCTTTTACAAGCGGCCACATTGCCACACTCAAAACAAATTGTTTGCAAACTTATTCTGCATATGAGTAATGGGATTTTCTCAATTTATTTCCTTCTTATAATATAAATTGATTAATAAATAAAATTTCATACGACATCTACAAAGAAATTTATATCAAACAAATAAATGACAATTGAATCAAATAAAAACATCATTTCAGCAAAGCTATAATCGTTATTGCAAATCGTATACCCTATTTCACATGGTTGTAATTTACAGCCTTCTTTGACGATGGAGTTCTATCAATCTGTTGAAACCGTGAAGAAAATTTTCGCTTGATTCATCTAGTTATAATCGAAAGATTAACCTCTTTTCCAATCCCACACAAATTTTACCTATGAAACAACTCTACAACAATTCGTCAAACAAAAAAGCAAATCCTCCCTCAAAATAGAGAAGAAAAACCTTTTTCCCCTTCTAAAGAAGAAGAAAAGTCTTTTCTTTTGAGGGTGAAACGTTCCGAGTTGTTATAAACTTAGAACAGACAAAAACAAAGAGAAAAGGCACACACAAAAACAAAAGATTGGAGATTTCCACCAATAAAAACCGATGGAAGCTCCTCCAAAATTCAACAATGAAGGCAAGGGTTTTTAGAGAGAGGAGAGAGGCTAGGGTTCAATACATAATTTCGATAGTGGGGATGTCAATGACTTGATATTCATTCTAAGTTACCTGACATGTGTCAAGTTGTGGTTGGTTAAAAAAAAATTTTAAAAAAAAAGAAAAGGAAAAAAATCAATAGGAAGAAAAAGAAAAAAAATCATGTGTCATATGTTTACCGGTTCAAAATTTTAAAATTTAAATTAAAATAAATCAACTAACCCCCAGCCCCCAACCCCGTCAACCTCCTTTTTCCCAACCCCAACCCCCAACAAACTCTAGCTTCCTAGACCTACCCACCGCTGGCAACCTCCAGCTTCCCATGTCATTCCTACCGAAAACAACACTTCCCTCTCCCCCACCGTGGTACGGTGATACCATCGAAACCGGCCATCTTCACCTTCCCTCCTCGAGCCGCCGAAACAACCTATAATCAAATTAGAGGTGATATAAAAATTAGGTCGGACCGGACCTTAACACAATTTCTCGTGCCTAAACCCACAAAAAAAAAAAAAAAAATATAGCGGACTTGTCGGACCAAAATGAGCTTTGTGGGCTGGGTTTGAGCTTTTTAATTAACTTATAATGGATTTTTATGCTTGCCCAAACCCGCCCTATTTTCAGGTCGGGCTAGCGGGCCAATGTTGATCATCTCTAAATCAAATCTCCTTCCCTAAAACCACCACCCGCAAAACCACATGTAACTAAAACCCCCGCTAACCAAAAACACCATCGCGACACCACTGTTAGCCAAAACCCCCGAAACAACCACCCGCGAAACAACATCAAGGGTTTTGGTTAATGGTGGCTTCGGGGGTGGTGGGAGGGAAGAAGAGCAGTTTTTTGGGGTTATTTTCGATGATGTAATGTTGCCCCGTGGGTTGTTCGAGGGTGGGAATGGCCGGTTGGGGAAAGAAGGGCAACCAGCGTAGTGGTTGGTGGTTTTCTCTATGTTTTTTTAATTTAATTTTATTTCTTAAAAAAAATATTTATATTTGGTTCAAAAAAAATAAAACCATCCAATTAAAATGCAACATGTGGAAGATATTTTATTTTTGTTAGAAAAAATTAACCTTTCTTTCAGGTTATCGGTAGTTAGGATTGAAAATAGTAAACGCAGGTAAAAGTTGAAATTATTACAAAATAATTGAAAGTTGGTTTTATTTAAAGTAAATTGGGCTAATCTTTGAGTTAATATTTAATATAAAAGAACTAAAATGTATGAGCTAATCTTTAACTATTAGTTAATTAAATGTTAAAAAAAGAGTTTGATATTTGAATTATAAATTAATAATTATAAAATAAAATAAAAGTTTTGTTTCATAAAGAAAAATTATAATTTTAATAAAACATGGTTAAATCGCAAACCGTACCGCACCAAACCGCATGTTGGTGCGGTTTGGTGTGGTTTTTTAAAAGTGTGGTTTGAAAAAATTACAAACTACGCTTTTGCATGTTTGGTGCAGTTTAGGATTCAAACTGCACCAAACCGTATCGCAAATACCCCTGATTTTGCTAGCTGATTACGTTAGTATAGGATTATAATAATTTTTTTTTTTTAAATTGCTAGGATTGTGGCTTTGCGAAAACCTTTTAAAGGCACCATTTTGCGAAAAAAAACCTTTTGAAAACTTTATTGTAAAAGAAAACCCGAAATTAATTTCTTTTTGTTTAAAACAATCCAACCCCTCTAATTCACATAATTAACCACTAATATAATCTAATTACACTATAATGATCATTTAACTATTTAATAATTAAACTAACTAATAAGTTTTTTTTTGAGAAAACAAACCAACATCCTCTCTAGACCTGGCAAACGGGTCGTGTCGTGTTCGTGTTCGAGTCAATCACAAACGGGTCGAAGAACTCTAAACTCTAACACGACTTGTTTACTAAACGGGTCAGAGAGGCTAGACACGAACCCGGCCTGTTTATTAAACGGGTAACACGAATTTAACACGTGTAACCCGTTTAGCTAAACGGGTCGTGTTCGTGTTAAAAAATTTGACCTGCTTAGTAAATGACCTGTTAAGTAAATTAACTCAATTAACCCACAAAATTAGCCTCACTTGGCTCAAATATTTTCAACATTAATAAACAAACCATAGTAGCCATGTTTGCCCAAAAGGCCAAAATATTACAAACTAGAAAATAAAGTTTAAGTAGCTAAGTTTGCCCAAAATATTACAGACCACCTAACTTGATCAATGTTCAAAAATTGCATGTCACTTAATTGTTCAAAAGAAAACCCAAAATGTTCATTCCATAATCTGATTTGTGACAAGACTGACAACTTCCACTTGAATTCCAAATTTCATATGCCACCAATTCAAGCCACCTCCTCTTGCAATGGTACCTAACAAAACAAATTTACAAGTTAAATAATAATAAATAAAGAATGAAAAAACAGCGAGTAATGATCATGATTTATAAATAATAACAAAAAAGATATGAGATTGATCACCTAATCAAGAACATTAACAGTAGGTTTGGAAGTTGAACAAGGAGTGCTCCCACTTCCACTAGCCGAAACAGGACTTGGTGTAGTGCTTGGACATGAAGTGTCATCAATATCAAGCCTTAAATTCATGATGTTGTCACGTATATCCTCCACCCCAACAACATCATCAGCTAAATAGAAGAATAAACAAGATTAAGGTCATTTGAAATCATAACTAATATTGTAATTTTATTTATAAAAAAATAACAAGTTAAAAAAATCACCTTGCTTCCCATACAACCAATCTCTTAGACATATCAAAGCTTCCACAACAGATGGCTTTAAAGAGCTCCTAACAGGGTCTAAAACCCTCCCACCGATACTAAATGCAGATTCAGAAGCGACAGTTCACTAGTAGAAAAAGCCTCATTTGCGTCGCCATATTTGCGTCACTCATTCTAAAGAACGAAGCAAATGTGTATTTTTACAATACTTTAAAGTTATTTGCGTCGCTTGTTATTAAAGAAGCGACGCAAAAAACAAATGTATGTTAGCTTTCTATCATTTGCGTCGCTCTTATTTATTAAAGCGACGCAAATAAGTTTATTATTTGCGTCACTCATTTACTGACAAGCGACGCAAATAAGGCACTGAATAATTTGCGTCACTCTTTTAATAAATGAGCGACGCAAATAACAAATTTTCAGCATTTCAGATTTTGTTATTTGCGTCGCATTTTTATTATAAAGTGACGCAAATAACTCTGCTTTAGGTTACCCATTCTGCGCTTTTGACCTTAGCTTTTCACTTTCACTAATTCACTAAACTGCAAATCCCCAGCTTTTCAATTTCGACCCTTCAATCCAACAAATTCGCCCAAAAAACACCCACAAATTCGCCCAAAAAACTGCAAATCCCCAGCAAATTCAACATCCAAAATCGCAATCAAGTTCAACACCCATAATTGACAGCAAATCCGAGCAATTTCGAGCTAAAATTTAGACCAAAAACCCTAATTAATTCGAACCCTTAAACCCTAGAAAAATTGATTATTTTCGACCAAAAATCCCCCATTTCGAGCAAAAAATGTACTCAATTCCATACGAATTCGAACCCTAGAAACCCCAAAAAATTCAATTAAAAATCCTGCTGAAAAAATTCGAGCAATATCTGATATTTTCGAGTGGAAAAATCGCTTAATTTCGCCCCCAAAAACCCGAGGAAGTTCAAGCAAATTACAGCAATGTTGAATTTTTGAATTTTCGAGTGGAAAAATTGCTTAATTTCGCCCCCAAAAATCGATTTCGGCTCGACATTGTTGAATTTTAGAAATCAATTTCACCTATGGTAAGATTGCTTCTATTTATGTTCAATCTTTTCATGGTAGATAGAATGTAGCATTTAACTTGAACTTTTAGTGTTAGTTCACTAATTAGAATGTTCAATCTTTTATGTTCAATCGATTTCGGCTCGGACTTAGTTTAATTTCAGGTTTAGTGTTAGTTCACTAATTAGAATTTATATGGCAGATTTAATTGATTTTTTATAATTTTCAGTCATTGAATTTTCATTTGAGCATATTGCATACTTGTGAATTTCAGTCATTGAATTTTTGAAGTCAATTTTCATCTGAGCATATTGCATAGTCATTGAATTTATATGGCTGTTTTGCAATATTTTACTGGTTGCTTGTTTGCATCTTTGAACAGTCTGTAGAATAGCATAGTCATTTGAGCATATTGCATAGTCCCTGAAAACGGATATGTACCATACCGGCATACCCAAGCCTAAATAGCATAGTCAATAACGCATGAATAAATTGTTAACTTTGCAATTTAAGCCAGTAGTAACTTTTAAAAACTAAAAACCCGAGAAGGCGTTGCATGATAAGCCAGGCCTTTAGCTTATGTCCTAATAGAGAAGTGATATTGTAATTGGAATGCTAGGCTTAATCATCTGGGATCTTTTCAATATTATGTACGGTATAATTATGGAGCAAATATTGAACTTTTTCTCTTTGGGTCTTTGACCTTTAGAAGTAGGCGGATACTTGTGAAGGTATCACAGCCTCACAGGTTATGTACTCAGCCTTAGTTTTTCTCTGGTGTGTAGGAAATTGTCTTTTACTTTCTCTATGTAGTTTAGTTAAGTAAGGAGCTTATTATTACTTCATGTTATTGGCGTAGGAGTGCAGTCAACTTGACATAATTGTTCACCTGCAAAGCCTGCTTTTATGCGATCTGTTCTTCCACCCAGTGAAATACTATTGCACTGTTCAAAGCCTGGATACAATTTGCGGTAAAAGTTTTTTGGGGCTTTTTTTTTTTTTTTTTGAAATACCATGGTTTCTTTGAAGTTTCAAACTTCAAACTAAAGTAATTTAATAGATTGTGTTCTTTTACTATGGATAATTGTTAGTGCTCCATTTGTTCTGCAAATTTGTTTGCATTTAGTCTGTAGATTTTTACAGTTGCTGTTTTGCAATATACTACTGGTTGACATCTATGATTCTTTGAATGTCCTATTAAAATTATTTTTTATCATTTAATTTTTTTGTAGGCATCATCATAATGGGCGATGGGAAGCACGAATTGGGTGCGTTTATGAGAACAAGTACCTCTACTTAGGCACTTTCAGTAATGTCCTGAACTCTATTTCTCTCGTGCTCGCTCTTGTTCTATGAGATTTAGGATCACGAGCACACACGCAAATACGTGGTCAGACAAAGTGATTATCATAATCACAGGGACAAAGATACTTAATATTTGGACTGTCCCTTTTGGTTTGGTCACTTTCTGTGATCATCATATATAGTATATGTTGTATGTATTCCTGTCCACTATAAACAATAAGATATAAAGGAAAGGGGGTGAGTACGGTACCAGTAGATCTGCCATTAATAAAAAAATTGCTCCTACGGACTCACATGGCGTCACGTGAGTCAAATATTGTGAATACCTCTTAGGAATGGGTTGCTTGATCTGATTTTATGAAGAAAATTATTAGTATGATTAATTAATTAGGTAAGGTTTTGGTGAAAATTATGATCCACTAAGATTCCTGCTCTTTGCATTGCTTGAACCCCGTCACACCTGACTATTACATATGCAGTTATGCACCCCCACCTTTACTTATAAAGATATGTAATAAAGTCAAATTTGATCAGAAAAGAAAACAAAAAGAGGATTAAAGAATAGAATCAATGCCGAATAACAACTTTTATGTCACATACATGGTAGATTAAGTTGAATCAACTATGTTGGTTTAATATATGTAATTTTTTATGGCAGATTCTTAATTATGCGGAAGTGAATTCCACAAGTTGCTCGAGGTTCTGGTTGTGGACAAACGATTAAGGCGGTAGTACGCATACGAGATTGTCTTCACTTGTGGTATATATATCTGAACCATTCTTTGCAATATTAACTTATTTGTTCTGGTTGGTATAATGATTGTGAATTGTATGAGATTTTTAATTGTGATATAATTGATTGGAATTGCAATACTACTTGCATCATTGACTTAGATACCCGTTCAGGGCTTACTCATTAGGAGTAAGTCTTGAATAGTCCCCGGTTTGGGACTGTTCTTGAATGTTCTATCTCATTTAGGTGATAACTACTTGAATTGTTTTGGATCTAAGAAGATCATGGCTCACTATTTCCCGATTGTTCTCTGGGTACATATGTTGATAGCCGATTATCTACATTGTGTGCTTGGAGAACTGTAGGGAAATGCTGCCGGATTTTCTTTAGAACCAAACTTTACAAGTAGTTATTAGTGAGATAGGACATTCAAGAATGGGTTAGGTTGGAGTGATAAGGACCGTATTTGATCATCCGGAGTTGCATTTACATGATATAAACTTTGAATGAAAATGTTTGATGCCTTATATTCTTGTTTATGGTTAAGGAGCTATATATGTTACAAAATATACACATTATCTTAAAATTAATTTTGTTATTCAGTGGTTGAAAATGGATCGAAGTTGGATGTATGGTAAACGAAATTGTACAAGTTTTTTACGAGGAATTGAAGAGTTTAGCACTGTTTCCTTAAAACACCAAACAGAGAATGAATCAAAGAATATTCTTTGTCCTTGTTGTGACTGTAATAATTCGAGGGGATATCGTGATATAGTTGATATTAAAGATCATCTAATTCGTCGTGGGTTTAAAGAAAACTACACGAGGTGGACATGGCATGGTGAGAGCATATATATTGAGGCAAGTTCTAGTTATTGTCCGAGGGAAGATGAGAATCATTGTGATGATGATAATGACCCCCAAGGTGAGGATATTGATACAGCTGATGATATTGGTGTTGAAAGTGAGAGTGAAGTGGAGAAGGACAGGATAGATGAAATGATGCAAGATGTTGAAGAGCATTTCACAGAGTGTCCCCAGACATATGATAGTATTTTGAGAGCTGCTGAAACCCCGTTATATCCTGGTTGTACAAAGTTCACTAAACTTGGTGCTATTATGAAGTTATTCAACTTAAAGGCGAGCAATTGTTGGACTGACAAGGGTTTTACGCAGTTGTTAGAAGCCTTAGTAGAAATGTTTCCCGACGGGAATGAACTTCCAAACTCCACCTATGAGGCCAAGAAACTTATGTGCCCCTTGGGTATGGAGTATGAGAAGATACATGCTTGTCCCAATGACTGTGTGTTGTATCGAAATGAGTATGCTGATTTGCATGAGTGTCCAAGGTGTGGAGTTTCTCGTTACAAGATGAATGATACTGGTGAGATGTGTAAGAAAGGGTCTCCGGCTAAGGTATTATGGTATCTTCCAATTATACCGAGATTTAGGAGACTCTTCTCGGATGAAAAAACTGCAAAATTATTGTGGCATGCTGATGGGAGGAAGAAAGATGGGTTAATGAGGCATCCTGCTGATTCCCCGCAATGGAGGAACATTGATCGAAAGTTCAAGGACTTTGGTGAAGAAGATCGAAATCTTAGGCTTGGTCTTAGTACAGATGGAATGAACCCATTTGGGACACTAAGTACCCAATATAGCACCTGGCCGGTTCTTCTAACTATCTACAATTTGCCTCCTTGGTTATGCATGAAGTCTAGATACATTATGTTGTCCCTTCTAATATCTGGGCCTAAACAACCTGGAAATGACATTGATGTGTATCTAGCGCCTCTCATTGAAGATTTGAAATTGTTGTGGAATGAAGGTGTCCAAATGTTTGATGCATATAGTAAAACCAATTTCACTTTACGTGCCATGATTTTTTGTACGATAAATGACTTCCCAGCTTATGGGAATTTGTCGGGGTACACTGTGAAGGGAAGAACTCCTTGCCCCATTTGTGAAGATGATTTGGAGGCATTGCGCCTACACAATTGTGGCAAGCATGTATACATGGATAATCGAAGACATCTTCCAGAAGACCACCCTTTTCGATTCAATAAGGGGTCTTTTAATGGAAAAGTGGAGTTGAGAGAAGCTCGTGGCCCTTTACGTGCAAGTGAGGTTTATCAGCGGGTCAAAGACATTGAGAATGAGTTTGGTAAGCCTTACAAAAGCAAATCAACTGGGGGTTACAAGAAGAAGTCTGAGCTATGGTCTCTTCCATATTGGAGACATTTGGAAGTTAGACATTGTCTAGATGTAATGCATATTGAGAAAAATATATGTGATGCCATTGTGGGAACTTTATTAAACATGCCAGGAAAGACAAAGGATGGAGTTAAAGTAAGAAAAGACATGGCTGCTATGGGTCGTTCAGAGTTGGCACCCGAATCTCGAGGAAAACGCTGGTATCTTCCCCCAGCTTGCTTTACCTTGTCTAAAAAGGAAAAAACTAGCTTCTGTGAGTCATTGCATGGTTTAAAGGTCCCGGCTGGATTTTCTTCTAATTTTCGTAGACTTGTGTCAATGTCTGACTTGAAATTGGGTGGCATGAAATCTCATGATTGTCATGTCTTGATGCAACAATTATTACCAGTTGCCATTCGAGGAATTTTGCCACCTCAAGTGAGGTATACAATTACAAGATTATGTGTCTTTTTTAATACTATCTGTAGCAAGGTCATAAATCCAAGTATTTTAGATGACTTGCAAGCAGATATACTTGAGACAATGTGTCGATTTGAAATGAATTTTCCCCCATCTTTTTTTGACGTGATGCCTCATTTGGTTATTCATCTTGTACGTGAAATTAAACTTTGTGGACCAGTGTGTATGAGATACATGTATCCTTTTGAACGAGAAATGGGTGACTTAAAGGGAAAAGTCATGAATCCGGCCAAACCTGAAGCTAGTATTGTACAACGAACAGTTGCTGAGGAAGTGGCAGCATGGGTTGCTCAATATCTTGCACGTTCATAGAAAATTGGGTTGCCAAAGTCTCGACACGATGGGAGGCTTGGAGGTCAAGGTACTATTGGCAGGAAAAGGATATCCATGGGCTTTGAAATGAAAAATAAGGCCGAGCTTTTTGTGTTGCAAAATCTTAGTGAGGTTCATCCTTACTTGGACGAGCACATGCTTTTTCTTAAAAATAAATATCCTTCCAAAAGTGATCTTCAGCTGATAAAGGAGCACAATTGTTCATTCGTTACATGGTTCAAGGAACGAGTGATGTCCCAACTATCCACCACACCTAACGATGTATCTGACACATTGAGATGGTTGACATATGGTGCTAAATGTCAAGTCATGTCATATGAGGGATACGACATCAATGGGTATTCTTTTTACACTAGCCGACAAGATGACAAGTCAACAATGCAAAACAGTGGTGTTAAAGTAGTAGGTTTGTCATCTGAGTATGTTAGTGCACATGATAAAACACTTGTGGATAAGAAGAAATTTTATTATGGAATCATTGAAGAAATAATAGAGCTGGATTATGTTGATTTCAAGATTCCTCTATTTTGATGTAAGTGGGCTAATAGTAGCCGTGGTGTAAAAACAGATGAACAAGGGAACTTGACCCTTGTAAATCTTGGTCGACGAGGGCATCTAGCTGATCCATTTATATTAGCTTCACAAGCAAAACAAGTTTTTTACATGGCTGACCCAGCTGATTGTAAGTGGTCAGTTGTTTTAGAAGGTAAAAGAAGGATACTTGGCATTGAAGATGTGGTGGACGAGGAAGAATATGATGAGCAATTTAATGAGTCACCACCTTCCGTTTGGAGCATCCCTCCAATAGTCGATGATTTTGACACAACGTTGAAACGAAAAGATCATAATGAAGGATTTTATATCGCAAAAGAGAAGAATGAAGGAGGTATGAATTCTATGATTTTTTTGTCCAATATGTGTTAGTAATTGCATAAATTGCTTATTATTGTTATGTGTTCAAGTTTATAATTTAAAAATGATATAAATCGATGTCTTAATTTATTTATGTCTTTTTTTTTCAGGTAAGTAATAATGGAGGATGAGGATTTGCATAATCGTTCCATGTCTTTGCAAAGTGAGGAAGATGAGCCACACAATCAATCACAATCAGAGCTACAAACAACCGACTCTCAGAAGAAGAAAAAAAAGCCAAGAGGTCCTTCAAAGGGCCTAAAATCCATGTCTGGGGTTCCTAGAGTGCTTGAATGGGATGAATTGTGTCTACCCATTGGAAAGTGGGCAAAAGCATACAAAATTCATGTTGGTGAAATAAGTCGTGCAAAGGTGTCTATATTGTATAACGATTGGAATCAAGTTCCACAAGGAATAAAAGACACTTTGTGGGAAGATGTTAAGGTAATATTCACTATTATATGTTAAATGTTATACTATTATATGATCATTTTGACATTATTTGAATATGATGAAAACAATTTATTTGAATATGATGAAATTATTTACTAACTTTTTTTATTTTTTTAATTTTTTGCGTAGAGAGAGTTTCAAATCGAAGAAGATGAAGACAAGAAAAAAAAGGTCCTACACACTTATGATAAAACTTGGAGAGATTTCAAAACAAAATTGATCAGTGGTTGGATCACATGTACCAGGAATATGCTGAAGGAGAAAAGAATGCCGTATGTACTCTATGATTTCATATCTGAGGATATGTGGAAAACATTTGTGGAGGAGCATACGACAGATGATTTTAAGGTTTGTGTGTATTAATATCAATGATCATGCGGGTTATTAATACTTTGTTAACGGATTCTTATGTACTAATCTTCATTAATGCTCGTGAAAATAGGAAATCAGTGAGAAGGCAAGACAAAGCCAGTCTTTCAACGAATACCCTCACCATTTAGGAGCCAAATCATATGGTGAAATGAATATTGTATGACGTAGAAAAGGGTATATTCCCACGACATCTTCAGCATCCAGTACTTCATCTTGTTCTTCGGTTGTGTCTAGTTTGCCGGATAGGACATATGCTTGGCTTCTAGCAAGATCAATAGAAGATGATAAGGGAAATCCTTATTTGCCGGATGAGAAAACAAGAGAGGTGAAAGAATCCATTGTAAGTATATAATAAGTATATGTAATAAGTCTTTATTTCAAGTTTGAATATATTTTGTTAAGTTTATGTATTGCAACCAAAGTTTTCTAACTTGAAGTCATTGTGTAGGATAATTGGAGAAAGCAACAAGCTGAAGGAAACTTTGTTCCTAATAGGCATGATGATATCTTATCTCGTGCCCTTGGGAAAAAAGATCGTAATGGTCGGGCAATAGCATTTGGCAGTGGAATTGGCATTAAAGCTGTATGGGGATCCGGAGAGAGGCGTAGTGGCCGACGGGGTAGGGAATTCGGAGATGATGAGCCGGAAGAATTAGAGGCAAGAGTAGCCCGGAGGGTACGAGAGGAGACTATGCAGGAGATGGATTCTAAAATGGATTCCATGGTTCAAGAGAAGTTTATGTTATTTGCTAAACAGATTGGTATTCAAATTCCAACTGAAATGATAGAAATGAATAACATAGGCCGGACGACTCAGCAAAATCCTAGTAGTTGCCAATCAGTGGGTGATGATCCATTTGCAAACATACAGGTATCCAACACTTTGTTATTTTATATTTTGTATCTTTTTTTTTTAATGATTTATGACTGCGACATACTTTTAACTTTGTAACTCAGTTTTCTATATTTTTTAATTATGATTTTTTTCTATCTTTATAAGGAACCGGTTCCTTTTCGGCTATCATTGTTGAAAAATGACTCTGAGAAAGTCATTGTAGCTGGAGGTACATATCATCCGGAGTTAATCCTTGATCATCATAGTAACCTCCTTCCGGATCACGTGAGGGTGAGTGTTGATGATTTTTTTGACGAGTTCAAAGAATTCTCGGTTCCAGTTCCTTCTTCAGTCATCAAGAAACTTAAGCATGCTCATGGTACATTTACCCAATGGCCGAAATACTTGGTTTCACTCATGCATGACAAGGTAAATTATTTTTGTAACAATTTACATATAGTTTGCCATACAAAATATAGCAAATTGTTGAATAGATTTGCTTTACTATTGATTAGGAATTCATATCAAATAAGAACAATGGTAACAACAAAGCGGCCAAAGAAAACATGCAAGACAAAATGAAAGTAGTTGAAAGTGGTCGCGAAACAAAAGAGTCCAACACCAATCCAAAAAAAGCTTTTCTTATGGATTATGCTTTGGAAAACTTGTCTCAGAAGTGTGGGTCTTTGAATAGTTTGTTATCTTCATTACCCGAAGGTGAAACTATTAAGGTTAAGGCTGATGCTTGGACCTTTAGTTATGAAGACAGTAAGGACATCATTATCAAACGTGAAGATGTCAATCAACTTCTCACAGGAGCTTGACTGAATATTTTAGTTTTGCAAGTTTTTATGATGTAAGATATTCAAATTTCACTCTTCCCATATACTTATTTATTACCATTTATAATGTTATTACATGATATATATGTAGGGCCTTGAGTGACTTACTCGATACGGAGGAAGTGGCTTCCATTGGATTCATGTGTCCGGAAATGATTTCAGAAACCTATTTGCATAGTGATGCTGATCGTATCCTACTATACATGACACATGTGATGGAAAAACACAAATCTAAGCAGTTCATCTTATGCCCATACCATGAAAAGTATAAACTTTGAACTTGTATTTATTTGAACTTTGCAAATTGTTGATATTATTTTACTCTTTTACAAATGTGTGTCTAATTTATTATGTAGGAATCATTGGGTTCTTTTGGTCTTATGCATGGCTAAGCGTGAAGTCATCATCTTTGATTCTTTGAGGCAGAAGCGAAATTTAGCAATTAAGTTTGCAATGACAAAGTAAGTCTAGTTTGTTATTAATGTTATGATTTTATGTGTGTAAGGGTAATATATATATGTTTTTTGTTATCTTTGTGTAGTGCTTTTCGAAGTTTTAAGGCATTAAGTGGACAATCTAGGGGAAGTAAATTGACATGGCATTTGGGACAGGTTACCTTAATTTCTGACCCTAAATTTTAGTTTCTTAATAATTGAAGTATAGCAATTTAATTCAACTTACAAATATATTACATGTAGTGTCCTCAACAATTGGGTGGACGTGAGTGTGGCTACTACGTCATGCGTTATATGTACGAAATACTTGAACATCACCATAGCAGTGAAGATCTTATTCAGGTATGAGTTGTCAAATATTTCATTTTTGTTTGATAAATACAATTTGATGTTAGCTACAATCTTGAATTAAAACTTTCCTCTTGTATATTTGTTGTATTGATAGGATTTTTCAAGAACTACACCGTACACCGAGGAGGAGATAAATGAGATCCGAGATATTTGGGCAGAGTATTTTATATGTAATGTTGAACTTTAGATTTATCAGATCACTTAGCGCATGTTTGACTCTTGTTTTGGATTATAGGCTTGAAATGAAGTAATTTGGTTAATTGGTGTTGGGATGATGAGTATAATGTGTATGATATTGAGATGTAAATTATTGGACAGGTTGTTAATATAATGCCGTCATTCCCAATTTTTATGGGTAGGCCAAATTACAAAGGAGACTCTGCCGAAATTTACATTTGCATTATTCAATAATATTGCATTTTAATTTCAATTATATTAGCGTTAGCATATTACTTTATACCTAGGAAAACAGGTACTACAAACATATATACAAGGCAATTATTATATTATAATTTAAAAAAAAAAAAAAAATTCACCTCATTTGCGTCACTCCTATATAAACAAGTGACGCAAATAACAAAAAATCCATTTATTGGAAGAGTCATTTGCGTCGCTTGTTTATTAAGGAGCGACGCAAATAACAAAAAAAATTTATCAAAAGAGTCATTTGCGTCGCTTGTTTATAAAGGGGCGACGCAAATGACTTAAAATAAGTTTATCAGAAAAGTCGTCGCTCTTTTATAAAGGAGTGACGCAAATATTAAAAAATAAGTTTATCTAAAGAGTTATTTGCGTCGCTCCTTTATAAAGGAGTGACGCAAATAACTAAAAATATGTTTGTCAGAAAAGTCATTTGCGTCGCCCCTTTATAAACAAGCGACGCAAATGACAAAAAGTAAGTTTATATAAAAAGTCATTTGCGTCGCTTGTTTATAAAGGAGCGACGCAAATGACAAAAAATAAGTTTATAAAAAAAAGTCATTTGCGTCGCTTGTTTATAAAGGAGCGACGCAAATGACTCTTATTTGCGTCGCTCCTAGGAGCAACGCAAATGACTTAAAAGTCATTTGCGTCGCGAGCAGTTGCGTCGCTCATAGAAGCGACGCAAATACACTATAAATGAGCGACGCAAATAAGCCTTTTTCTACTAGTGGTTGAAATAGGCATACATAGGATATCTCTAGCCATAAGAGAAAGAACGGGGAAGCGAAATTGACTTGATTTCCAAAAATCAAGGATGTCCAATTCATTGACACGAGGAATTAAAGGCTCCTCCAAGAATACTTCAAGCTCAGATTTAGGAGTACTAGCAAATTCACCTCCAGAGAAATCATCAAAGTCCTATTTAATCATATTTTCAATAAGTAAAAATTAATTATAATAAATAATAATCATAACAATAATAATAAATAAAAAATAAATAGACAATATACCTTCATGAAGCCATCAATAGGAACAAAGTTCACTCCACCTTGATTAGTTTGAGAAGGTGTGGAAGGCCCACCATTTGATCGAATTGAAGAAGTTACATATGAATTAAACAACTCAAATAACTTATCTTTCAAACATGACACCTCAAAAGAGGCATTTGAATCATATACTTTGGCATATACAAAACTCACCAACTGAAATTTGTATCGAGGATCCATAACCGCAGCAATAGCCATAATGGGAGAGAAATCAGACCAATATTTCTCAAACTTACCCCACATTCTCAATGCCATCTTTCTAACAAAAGAATCAACACTTTCCATTTCATCTTTCAACAACAATCTTATCTTCATAACATTAGGAAAGTAGAGATTCGCAGTAGGGTATTTTGAACCTAAAAAAGCACAAGTAACATCATAAAAAACTTTTAAGAACTTGAAAATTTTCTCAAGCCTAGACCATTCCTCATTTGTTGGACAATGCACATAGTTAGTATCAGTTTTCTGAAGATGAACAAAAGCCTTTCTGTAAAATATAGCACTCTCTAACATCATAAAAGTAGAGTTCCATCGAGTTGGCACATCTTGCCTCAACCCTTTAGATGAACTCAATGAAACATAAGCAACACAATCAAGAAATCTTTGTTTCCTAGACTGTGAACCCTTGCAATATTTCACAGATTCTCTAACCTTACAAACAACCTCATCAACCTCCTTAAGTCCCTCTTGGACTACCAAATTCAGAATATGACAGCAACAACGAATGTGAAAATATGTCCCATCACACAACAAATCAAGATTTCCTTTCAAACAATCAACAAACACATCATTTGCAGAAGCATTATCCAAAGTCATTGACATTATTTTTTTCTCAATTCTCCACTCTTTTAACAATGTGTAAATTTTTTCAGACATAGCAACACCAGTATGGGGTGGGGGCATGAAAGAGAAGTTCAAAATCCTTTTCTGTAAAGTCCAAGACTCATCAACATAGTGTGCAGTAAGTGATATATATCCATCAGTGGTAAGTGATGACCAACAATCAGATGTTAAGGAAATTCTACCAGAAACATCATGCAAGGCAGCACCAAGCCTTACTTTCTCCATATTGTAAAGTTTGATTATATCATTTTTCGTGGTGTTTCTAGAAAACAATTTCACATCAGGTTGCAAGTAAGAAAACACATTCCTAATGCCTTCATATTTAGCAAATTGAAAGGGCAACCCATGCTTAACAATAGCAACAACAAGCAAATCACGAAAAACTTCAGTATTAAAGGTAGGAATTCTAGTTTTCAGACCATCAACACTAGATTACAAAAGCATTTGACCGATATCTCTACTATTTTTCTTCTTACAACTAGTAGAATGTCGAAGCAAATTACCCGTACCATACTTGCTGTCGGCACTATAAATTTGGCCACATTTCTTACACTTACACCACAAATTACCATAAGGGTCAGGTTCTAAAATGGTAAAATTCACCCACACACCAGAGGTAAGCTTTCTACAACGCTTAAAATTCTTACCAGGCTTGTAAGTATGGTCGATTTTGTTTCCCTTTTGTTTGTTAACCGACTTAGCCCGTGTCTCTTTAACAATTTCAAGCTCTGGGTCACCTTCTTCCCCATCAATTTGAGTGGATTTTGCTGCAGAATCCATCTACAAAACCCGAGATTAAGGAAGAAAATTAGGAAAATGATGTGGAAACTAATACATGAACATAAAACTAAAAAGTTGAATTATATAGATCTACATGAAATAAATAAACACAAAATAAATTGAAAATCATACAAGAAAATGAGAAATTACCTTAAGAATATGAAGTATGACAGATTATTCGAACGATCTACAAAATAATATAAAATAAATTAGATGAAAAAACAAAAAATAATACATATACGAAGAAGAATCATATTCTCATGGAGAAGACAAATAAGTTGCAAAACAAAAGCCACAATTCATATTAGCATCTAGCAACCATATATATATATATATATATATATTACAACTTGCAAGTCACAATTCGCAACAAAACTCCTAAGACAAAGTACGGCACTACGACATCCACCAAAAATTATGCTATATAAAAACCAAAAAATAAAATAAAAATGAAATGAAGAAGAAGAAATGATGAACAGAGATGAAGTTAAGGAATTTACCTTGAGAAGTTGTGTTGTGTTGCTTGTGCACTTGTGCGGCTGAGTGAATAGTGAAGAGAGAGAGAGAGTGAAATATGAAAATAGGTTAATTTCATTTATATATGATGGGTTGATGTGAAGTTAAGTTGGGCCATTTTATGTTTTTGGGCCATTTTATAAAATTAGATTTTTTTTAGATTTTATAAACAGGTAAACGGTAAACGGGTAAACCCAAACACGACCTGTTTATTAAGTGGGTTGGGTCGTGTTACTTTCGTGTTACAATTTTCAACACTAACCCGACCCATTTAAGTAGTCGTGTCGTGTCGTGTCGACCCGTTTAACTAAACGGGTCGAAAACCCTCAACACTAACCCGCTTTTTTCGTGTCTGGTTCGTGTCGTGTTATCGTGTCGTGTCAGTTTTTGCCAGCTCTAATCCTCTCCACCAGCCAGCCACCCCCTTTCCCTTTCCCCCTTCCTTGGCACCAGCCCCTTCCCTCAACTAAGCCGCCGCCTTAAACCCCCCACCGTCGGCGACCCACCTCCACTTCTGTCAGACCTCCTCCCTTTACCGAGTGCTAATCAGAAATTAGAATCATAGTCATAGTCATGAGGATTCTAGGTATTCGGGTTTTATGGGTTCTGGGTCTATCGGGCATCCTTTAATGGCGGGTTCGAAGGTTTTCTCTCCATCTCCGTAAATAATGGGGTTGAAACAACAATTGCAATTGGTGTTGACGAATGCAATGCCCAAGCGAATTTGAGACAGCGGGAGTAGCAGATTAATAAGGGGTTGAAAGAGATGTTGGATGAGAAAAAAGGACTGGAACAACAATTGCAATTGGTGTTGACAAATGCAATTGCAAATTTGCAATTGGAAGGGTGGTTGAGGGAAAATGGGGAAAAGATGTCGAAATTGGGGAACAATGTCGATGATGATCGATGCTAGCGCCTCTGAGTTGGAGATAGAGGGAAAGTGAGGGAGTGGCTGGCGGAGGAGATGGGACGCCGACGGTGAGTGGTTCAAGTTGGTGGCTCAGTTGGAGGAGGGGCTGCTGCCAGGGGAAGAGGGAAGGGAGAGGGGTGGCTGACTGTCGTGACTGGTGGTAGGGGTGGTGGTTTTTTTCTTTTATTTTAAAATTTATTTATTAATTTAATTATAATAGTTAAGTGGAAGTTATAGTGTAATTAGATGAAATTAGTGGTTAATTATGTGAATTAGTGGGATTGGGTTGTTTTAAACAAAATAAATTAACTTCGGGTTTTCATTTACAATAAAGCTTTTAAAAGGGTTTTTTTTTTTTTTCGCAAAATGGTGCATTTAAAAAGTTTTTTTAAAACAAATTTGCCTAATTAATAATCTCTTTTCTGCAACCAAAAAATGGTTTTTTTTTTCTTTTTTTTTTTTTTTGAAAGAACAAAAAATGGTTTGTTAGGATTGTAAATTTGCTCTAAAACATTTTATATATTCTTTTTGGGAATATCCAAAACATAAAACAGATAATTAAATTAAATAACAAAAATAATTAATAATTCGTTTAAAATAACCAATACTTGTATCAACATCAAAGCTTTGAAGTCAACCAAATCTTGCATTTGATTTTTTCCCCTTTAATTAAGCTTTTGTTAATAATTGCACATCTTAAGTCAATTCTATCTTGTTCATTCAACAATAACAGCTATACAACTCACATAAATTATGTAAGAAGTTGCGTAAAAATACAAATTATTCTTTCATTATTTCTACTATATTAAGCTCAAAACTTTAAGTGTATTATCCCTCAAATCATCATTCATTTTCATTAATAGAATCAAAGAATTTGCAAAAATGGCAATCAAGTCCACCAATACTCTCCGAAAGTTGGTCACTCTTATGATCATTTGTGTAGTTGTTCTATCCTCTTCAGTACCATCAGAAGCGCGGAAATGCAAACCAGTCCAGCCTTCCCCTCCTCCTCCTCCAAGTAATATTTATTCTACCTTCTTAACAATATTGTTTTTGATGAAATCTTTTGATATATTAATTTCTTTTTGGTGATCTGATTAACACTAATTGTTATTAATTTACATTTTATTTTTTGGCAAATAAAGCAGGGCCTACTGTATGTCCAGCTTGTGTTTGTTGCAACCCTGCACCTCCTGGTGTTTGCTGTGGTTGCTGTGCTTTTCCGATTGAAGATCCGCCATCTCCTTCACCTTTTTGATCACTCCATGAAAGAATTCAAGTTTAATTTCTCATATTTAATGCTACATTCGTTTTTTTTAGTTGACACGTTTTGAATTTAGCAATATTTACACACTCTCCTTTGACCATGTTTTATGGTTTATACATAATGGAAAATATAGTCAAGGGAATCTCGTTAGATTTGTCATGATATATACTTTCAAAATATCAAATTTTCATAATTTTTGTTTATCGGTAATTAAAGATATGAATGGTTGAAGTTGTGCATTGGCAAACGTGACTAAAGAAACGTGCCAACTAAAAAAAATGGGAGAAGTATGTATTTGTTTTTGTATCTAAATTGTTTAAATAATTGTAATGACAAGTGATCTTGAAACATTGAAAGAATGCATTTTCCTTTCAATGTTTTTTTTGAAAAGATTTTCCTTGAAATTATTAAAAAAAAAAAAAAAAAAAAAAAAAAAAAAAAAAATCAAGTTCCTAAGAAATAGGGAAAAAAAGGTCTTTACCTGAGAAAAAAAAGAAGGGACAAGTACGTAAATAACCAAAGAATTATGTCAAAGACAAAGTTTCATATGCGGCTGGCCGCACCGTACGACCAACCGCAATATAATATTTTTTCCTCTCTCTTCTCTATCTCCCATTCTCTTTCCTATTTTCTTCTTCCCACCTAAAACACTCCTTTCATGAACTCTCTTCTATCTCTCCTCTCTCCTCTTTCTTTCTCCTATTTTCATCTTCTCTAGTTAGCACACTCAAATTTACCAAGTTAAATGGAGCAGCGGTGGTAGGGGGTAAGGAAGCTCCTCGTACTCCATCGACGAAAAACAAGCTAGAGGTTTTTAGGCCAAATTTAACCATGATAACTTTAGATCTAGAGTTTTTATGGCTGAATTTGGTCTTTTTAGCCATATTTTTAGTGAAATTCGAAGCCAATATTCATTTTGAGGTATTTGTTCGATTTAATTTTTTATTTAACAATTTTAATGGTTTTTATTTAGTGGTACGGGAATTGGTGGTGGTGTGGTGGAGTTTAAGGTTTAGAGGACGGCGGTTGAGAAAGGTTGGTGTTGGTACGGTGGTGGTTACGGTGGGTTTAGGTGTGGGTTAATGGTTACTAGGTCGGGGGCTACTAGGGTTACTAGATTGGTCAGGGGTTACTAGGTCGATTAGGGGTTACTAGGTAGGGGGTTAGTAAGTCGGTTAGGGGTTACTTGGTTGTTACTAGGTTAGGGGATAATAGGGGTTACCAGATCAATCAGGGGTTACTTTGTCTGGGGAGTTATTAGAGGGATTACTTAATTGAGATTATTGATATGGCACCTTGCCGCAACGTGTGGCCAGCCGCACCAGAAACGCAATGTATATCAAAAACTACCGAATAAAATCCAAAATTTTTGCAAAACTACCTAATACAAAATTCCCATAAAAAACGCTTTTAATTTGCAAAATGCTATACAAACTACCTTTGGCCGCGCGCCCGTGTGTAATGCCTACCTTAGGCCACGTCGTAATTGACAGTCCAATTTTATGAGTCCATTCAATTACAAAGCCTTCAAGGCTTCAATACAAGGTTGTAATCAACTTTTAAAACATTTGTTACGAACTTACGATCGCTTGATTTTCGCCTATCAATTTCGTGCCTTGATTATCTCGTCCAGTTATGTTTTTTTTTTTTTTTTTTTTTTTTTTTTTTTTTTTTTTTTTTTGAGCCCTATATTCAGATCTTGGGAAGACATGTTGAATTGCTGAGAATGATTATTATAGAGTTTAAAATATATTCTCAGCCTTAACCAGCGGCTAAAGCTTTTGTTTGAGTTAAATTGCTTAACATGGTATGGTATCAGTGTCAGCGTGACACAAAAGTCACGAGTTCAAATCTCATCCAGCCCCATTTTCAAGTAGCTAGAAGTCTAAAATATTTCACGCTAGTATGAGTATGAGTAGGGCTCATGTTGTATCCATATTTCAAGCCCAATGGACTCTTGTGCGAGAGGGCGTGATAGAGTATAAAACATATTTTTTTTAGATAACGTGTTGGAATTTAGTTAGTAGTATAGAATTGTAAAGTAAATTACTAGTAAATACGGAGTAATTTTTCTTTAACATTAACGGTGCTTTTTCTATGTAGTCAGGGTTAATTATTCAGGGGTTATTATTTAGGGGTTACTCATTCTGAGTTTACTATGTTAGTTGGTTAGTGCTTTTTCTGTGACCAAGTAAACCCTGATCGACCGAGTGACCCCTTGAATAAATAACCCCTGAATAAGCAATCTCTGACCGACCGAGTAACTCATGAGTAAATAACCCAGAATAAGTTACTTCTGGCACACAGTATAACCAATCACATATGAAAATTTGTGTTAGTCCTATACTAAATTATATTTCTTATTGCAAATGGTCACTTTATTTCCATTGCACTTTAAAAATACAGTTGAATTTTTTTATCTTTTTTTTAAACAACTCTCCTATATTTTACTACGGATTTGATTTTACATTTCATAAAAAAGAGTAGGGAAAAAAAAAATCAAAAGTGGTGGAATTTTTTTTTGTTATTGTATCTTTTTACGTATATATTTATAGAATATTAATTGATTAGTGTTATAAATTATAATTAGAGCATAGAGCTGGGCAACCTGCCGTGTTGGACTGCCGCGGGCCATACCTGGTGGTGGCTCGTGTCGTATCGGGCCACCTTTTGGCACATTCCAGCCCACGGCACGACCCACGTACTTGGTGTGCCGCGGGCACTGGGTTACCCATAATATTTTTAATATTTTTTTTTATTTTTTTTGAACAACTTTTAATGGATATACTATTTAAATAATTTTATTAATTTATATTTATATTTTTTATTATATTATTATTGTTCTTTTTAATATATTTATTTTTATTATAATAGTTTTTTATTAGAAAACTAGCATAGTGCCCGTGCGATGCACGATTTATAAATCAAATTATTAAACCCGTAGGAAAAATAAAAATAAAAACAAAGGTAATTCATTTACTATTAAAGGACTTGGTTACTAATGGTCAATAAAAAAAAAGTTAAAGGAACGTTATTTAAATAGTATTTTATGTTATTTGAATTTCTTTTACATTTTTTATAATGTTATTTTATAAATTGAAAAATAATTGAATAATACTCCACATAGCTATATAAGAAGTGGACTAATTTATTTATATCTCCCATTGAGAAAAAACTAAAATTTTTATATCATATCATTCGCATCAGTAGCTACAATCAATCTAATATATACATGTTTTATTTACCCGTCGCACTCATTCAATCTATAGACACAATAATAACCTTATATTTGACCTACCAGAACATATATTTTCCTAAGTTAAGCATTGTGCCAAAAACTATATAATATATAATAGTCATATAAATAACCAATAGCTGATTAAATATAGTATACAACACATGCAAATACTTCGTATATAGGTATGGATACTGATAATTTTATATAAATAAAATATACAGAGTATATATTACTAAGATTTATTCCTACCGTAATTATAAAATGGTTAACACAACTCTTATAATAGTGCATGGACATTTATATATCTAAAAATGTTCTTTTTACATATATTTTCCCCCATTTAATTTTAAAAGCCTTAAAATTGTCTCTTGAATTCGCTAAATTGATTTAAAAGGTTATGTTTATTTCAATATTTAAAGCCATTTACTATTTTCATTTCCTTTTGTTTTAATTTTTCTATTTAGAATTTATTAGATTATTAGGTTCCAAGATCGAAGTCAATATCTTTTTACCGTACAATCACTAAATCAAAGTCGCTCAACTAAAGTTTTGGACATTGCATAGCTACACAACATCCATCACATTTAATGATTACATGCAAATAATTTTAATAAAACTACGCATTCGATATAATTTATTAAACAATTTAACTATAGATACATTTTTATAGGTTTATATCTTTCATATTAACAAAAATTTACAAATGTTATTTTTATTTTTTGAAAAAAAATTATTTAGACTTTGGAGTTTTGTATAAGATAGATAAAGGATAAGTTAATTCCCGTCATATATGCATTGAGTTTTGGGTGTTCTATCCGGTTCACCCTTTGGGCTAATCCAGATTTGAGGATCTGTTCTAGGCTATTAGGTTTCACTCCCCTTCCGATTTTTGTTGCAGGGGAGCGAACACAGGTCCTCCCTACCAAGTATAGTCACAATCACCACTACACCAACAACCAAACACTTGGTATGGAGGACACGTGTTATAAAATATTATATTTTATACATATACTTTTTTATATTATAAAAAATATTATATTATGTACACATACTATTATAGTTAAAAGTATTATTATGATAAAACAACATAAATTATTGTACATGATTGTTATATATCTGGTATAGTACATTAGCAATGCACGATTTTTAAATCAATATGTTAGTTTTTCTAAAAAAAAATCATAAGTAATAGCATTGTTAATACGAATATTACAATTTAAAACACGAGTAATAGTTATAATACATTTTATATCTATCCTTTTTCCGTCAAATGTCTAATTCAATTTAACTTTTATTCTTCTTGTTTAGATTGGTTATTGGTTCAGGTTTTTATGTTTTTTTTTTAAATGCAAGAAAAACAAAAGGTCATTGTAAAAGACATTGTATAGAAAATGAAAGGCCGATTAAAATTAAATTTTTGTTCAAGATTATGTATTTTTTTTCCAAGACAACATTTCGGCTCAGCATTCGGTATTTGTCAAGGTGTAGTACAACAAACGATAAAAGTAATTTTTACACTATTTTGTATCTTTATTAAAAACTTTTGTATTCAACCGATTACTTGAATTGAATTTAGGATAACTTGTAGACTATTTTGGGTAACTTTTATCAATAAAGCATAAGTAACTTTCATTCATTACATGGTAGCTTTTATAATAGGTGCACAATATTTTATTGTACATCTGATTTTTTTTAAATGTTTGTATTGATTTCATAATTGACGTCAAACTAAATTCTATCGATTTTATTTAATTTTCATAAAAAAAAAACAATATTAACCTTTCAAAATACGAAATATTTGTTTCCTTAATTATGCCACTTTAATCATATTGCTTCAAATTAGTTATTATTCTTTAACTTGACTATAAATTTAATTTTCAAAAAAAAAAAAATATTAGCCTTTCAAAATACGAAATATTTATTTCCTTAATTATGCCACTTTAATCATATTGCTTCAAATTAGTTATTATTCTTTAACTTGACTATAAATAAAGATTGGAAAGACTTTATGGATTATTTGTAGTATTGGAAAGTATATATTTATTATAAAAAAAAATTAAATCAATATTTATGTTAGGAAATCCTGAAAATCTTATACATGTATAGAATCTTGCTTTTATTGTTTGAAGTTTAACAAAAATAACTATGCTTGAACATGTAAACAATAATTATATAGATATATTTTATACTTAAGATAAGCCAATGAGAGAGTGACATTTGTCATCCTCACATTGAGGCGCTTGTCTTTTAGTATAATATAATATATAGATTTTGTGAAAAACTGCCTATTAAAGTCTAGAATTTGCGATAAACTACATAATAAAAATAATATTGTAATTGACTACCTAATTTTTAAAAAATATTGTAATTTACTACCTCCCACCCGATTATGAAGTTTATCAAATTTTTCTAACGTTGACTTGGTCATGTGACACTTAATGACTCCATTCTTTCCCTTTTTCCCCTTCAGATTTTCCCTTCACGTGACACTCTGCATTCCGAATTCATTGCCTGTGTGCAGTCTGGAATGACCATCACAAAATGTCTTTGGAATCTATTTACATATTTTAACGACTAACATAACTTGGTCTAGATTCTACAAGAATATACAATCAAGTAATCAACATCGGACATTCAACTAGTTACTAGTGTGATCACGTTAGAATATTAGATAATAAACTACAGCAGTCAGTCGATTCAAATGTTGTCACATCAACAAAGTAGACAGGGACAGGGTTCAGTCAGCTCACGAACTATCAAAAATGACATTGATGAGTTCTTTAATAGCTTGTTTACCTCATATACATTCACAGTCTGAAAATTCTTTGAGAGTATATTTTAAAACAAAAACAGATTATATTTGAATGAACATATTAAAAAAACTGGCCGACTGGCAGTGTCTTGTTAATAAATTTCCTTTACAGTCATTGTTGTTACAGAGTCAATACAGAGTGACCGAGTCATCAACTCATCACTACTTTAAACTTGAATAAGTCTATCATTACTATTCTATTCTAGGTGTCTTGACTGCTCCAATGTCATCAAATTATATATGAAAATTGAAGAAGAAAATTAGAATGCCATAGGTTTGTCTCATTTCTGTCATGGCCTTCAACACCATTGCTAGAAAATTGAAATATTGGGAAGTTGTTTTGTTTCTAATACTCTATTGTTTGGTCGACAATTATGGATTAAATCTCTCCTTGGCTGCTGATGCCGGGATTCGGACTTCATTAGCTGACAAAAGAGCTGCTGCAGGTATAGTTTTTTGCCTAATCACTTGTCATGCATCTATTTAATTACTAAATATGAATAAAGATTAATTTGTAAACTGTTTTTTATACATGTATCAATAATCTGATACTCCGTGATTTTAGTTAGCCTAGCTGCTTAGTTGGCGACCTATTATGAAAAACATGTTAAAATTAAATCATCATTTATTTGTTGTGTGTACAAAGGTGTTAAATTAGGTGCCCAGATGATGTTTGGGTTGACCCACTACAACTCAAGTTTGTTTGGATCGGGTAATGACAGGTTATTTTATCCTAACGGACCAAACCAAGTCAAGGTAAGTTGACTTAGATTCAGGTTAAAGTTGGGTCCAAGTATGGTCGGATTACAAATTGGATTTGGTTTAAGTCAAATTTATTTCATATCGAGTTCAATTGAATACAAATTGGGTTCTAAGTGTGTTATTTGAGTCATTTCGCATTCAGTTTGTTTGTTATTTTTTAGAAATATCTTTTATATATATATCATATAACTAATATATAAAGCTAAACTTTTAGCCAGTTCACGAGGCATCGACACTTGACGTTTCAACTTTTCGCCAAGTGTTGCGCCATGTTGGATTGATTTAAATAGACAATTAAAAAGTTAATTTAAAATTCTATTTGGATATAATTTTAGAATAAAATTGTTAGTTTAGAGTTTTATTTTCAATAAAATACCAATATTTTAGAAGTACAAATAGAATTATAATTTTATTATTATTATTTTTTTTGATAAAATATAGCAAATCATCATAAAAGCACATAAATTCCTAACTAATTTTGTATCAATGATATATTTAAAAATTTGACATATAGATTAAAAATTTATTTTCAATAAACAACCCGAGTATCGCACGGGGCACAAAACTAGTTGATAATTAAATATATTAATGATTGAAATTATACTAACAAAAGAGAAATGACAAGTGATGCGATTTAGTGAATTGGAGAAATTATTTCTTAAATTGTTTTCCAAGCCATTTATCATCAATTGTCGACCAATAGGGTTAATTTATGTATTTTTGTCTAGGTCTAAAAATCATTATATATATATATATATATATATATATATATATATATATATATATATATATATATATATATACTTTTTCGGTTTCTAAACTCTGCTCATGCTTCTTCAAACGTCTAGGCTGTACCCTCAACCTCACTAATTTTTAATTAACAATAACCTTTAACGTTAACAATTACTTTTTTTTTTTCATATCTTATTTTCTGATTTTTTAAATTTTTTTAAAGTGTATAACCAATTAGAACAGGGCACGTGTTAAATTAATAACGCCACAACACCATTGTTGATAGAATAACTTAACTTTTGTTAACGGATATGGCTGTTAAAGGGTATTGTTGATAAAATACCGTAAGTGGAGGACACATCTTATAACTTTAAAAAAACATGGGTACAACTTGTTGGAAAAATAAATGTTGATTCCACGAATGTAAATAGACAAATCAGGAACTTCCCCGGAACAAATTCAATCGCCATACTCGAATCAAAAACCTGTTCTCCTTTTGTTGTGCCGCGATTTGGAAACAACTGACTTAGAACCGAAATACGTGACCACCGATACAAGTATCCTAGTGACGCACGCCCCCCAAGTTTTACACAATGACCTTTTATAATTCATGTGCCCGAATTCGAAGGTTGGAATTGCTTAAAAACTGTTCAAATCTCAAAAGGTAGATTTGTGTTTATGTGTTTAGGGTTCAATAATACTGTATATTAATTTTAGAAATAAGAAGACAATACTCGTATTTATACGTATCCCAAAAATAGGAGACAAATAAACAAACCCTCTCAAGCAAATTAGGTGGGCCTGGTCGAACAACGACCCACCCGGTCGGCCGCGTTTAATCCCCCACGAGTGCAGATCGTTAGGCCTTGCAATTATCCGATTGCATTACCATTTCCAACAATCCCCCACTAATGCAAGCGGATTAACAACATGAAATCAGAACAGTAAAGGAAAGTCTCGGTACTTAAATGCTAGTATCCAATGGTTTGAACTAACTAACATATTAGTGCACAAGGTTTGCAACACTTCCCTAGTGAATATCCTAAGATTTGAATTCCTAGGAGCGAGGAAGGGACCTTGTTAACACATATCTTGACTTTAGAGCTCGAGCAAATCCGCGTTTCTTGGCTACACTTGGGTACTAATGCGTACTTTAGAAGAACCACACTTGTCCTCCCTAGAAGAGCGCCACTCTTACTCACGTAGGCGTTCCTTACATTCCCAGCAAATTCAAAGACTATTCATGCAGACATGTCACATGTGTACCTCACATGCACCTTGCAAATCCAGGACTATTCATGCAATGGAACTGGAACATTAAGAACCCTTAAGTTCAACCTCCATCAACTCAACGGTGCATCTGTCTCGCCATTGCTCAACAAGCTCTTAGGCTAGATGCATTAAGGGCTAAACCCAACCTCATCTCTTTGGTACCTCTATCATTCCCTACTCAAGTAGTATCCAGGCTAGTGATTCTAGCACTAGTAGAAAAATATACAAGGCCACCGGTTCAAAACCCCCTTATGCCACCTGTTTTGAACCGGTGGGCATTTGGGGGTTGGTAATAGCTTCTTTAAAAGCCATCGCTTCAAAACCAGTGGCAAAAACCAATATTGCCACCGGTTAACCAGTGGCAAAACACATTCCCGCTTTATTTTTTTTGGTTTTAATATAAATGCCACTGGTTAACCGGTGGCAATGTACATGTAATATTTTTTTTTTATTTTTATTTATTTATTTTTTTTTGTCTTTTTCACTTTAAATATAATAAACCAATTAACTCAAAAAGAAAAAAACTGCAACATCAAGTTTAAATATAATCGACTAATTTCTTTCATTATAATAAAAAAATTACAACATATAATTAAAAAAAAATTACAAAATGAAAATGAAAAATTACAACGTATAAATAAAAAAAATTACAATATAAATAAAAAAAAAACAAAAAAAATTACAACATCAACATAAAAAACCCCAATACAACATCTTGATTCTTCAACTGAGTAAATACAAATCGAAGGTACTAACGTTTGCCAAAAGTTGCACATAAGGTATTAACGTTTTAAAAGTTGCAGATAGAGTACTCACCACATAATTGACCTTCTACAACAGGTTAACCAAACAAAAAAATAAAAGGAAAAATAAAATTTTGACATTAATAAAGAGGGGACTGAAGTTTGCAATTGTTCAAGAAATCTATCAGTTATTATAGCTGGTACAACTCCAAAAAAACTGACTTCCATATATACTCATCTCCATAGCCATCTTGTCCACCTTGCATCTATTGAAAAAAAAAAAATCAGAAGAAGCAATTACAAAAATTACAAGAAATACAAAATACAAAGTTATTTTTTTAAAAAGAGTACATGTCTAAAAATTACAGGATAATCAACAAAAATAAGTCTAATTATAAGTTTCGGTAACCAATCAACAAAAATAATAATTTCACAGCTAATAAGTCTAAAAATTATAAGATTCGATAACAAATCAAAATTATCCTCAAACAATTCAAATTCAGAAAACAATTTGAAAAGATAAATTTGTAGATAGTAAGAAATCAAATTACCAGAAATAGATGAATAATCACTGGAGTAATTGGATAGTACGGAAACAATCGATTTACTTGAGCTTCTGCAACTGTAATGAATTAGTGTAGAAACAGAGAATATTGGTCTTGTTTATTGATACAATGAGCAGCAAATATATAATACAATGTCTGACTTCTACTAAGCCTAGTCGAATACCACTAGCTAAAGCATGGGTAAGAAGATAAATATGGGAAATAAAATCCTAGAGAATCAATTTATATCCTTGATAATTAAATATTCCCAAATCAAATATACTCCCAAACATTTCCCGTTATAATTAGAAACTACATTAAAAATTAAAAAAATGCAATGAAATTAAATTGGGTGAAATTAAAGATACCTTTGGGAGAGTAATGGAAATGGGGAGGTTTTAGTTTTCATAGAAGCAATTGAAGAACAAGTAAAATAGGTTGAAATTGAAGCTGCCACCATTTTCGTGATTTCTGGGTGCTTGGAAGAGTGAGTGTGTTGAAGAGGGAAAAAGGTGAAAGGTAATGATGTTTTTCGTTTCCCAATGTTTCCCTTCCCGAAGCACACGTGTCCCTATTTAATTATTTTTCCTTTTTTTTAATAAACCAAAAACTTGTTCCAACCGGTTTAACAAGTTTTCACCGGATTGTTTGCCTCCTATAACAAGTTCAGTACCCTTTGTGCAACTTTTGAAACGTTAGTACCTTATGTATAACTTTTGGTAAACGTTAGTACCTTCAATTTATATTTACTCTTCTTCAACTTATATTCAATCATCTTGATTCTTTGATTTATTAGGATCTAAATCAATTAACCAGCATCAATTAAAACAAAAAAATTAATAAAGTCACGAACCAAAAATTAATAAAGCCACGAACCAGAAATTGAACCTAGAAAACTAAAAAAAAAACCCAAAAAAACCAGAAAAATCATGTAATAAAACCCAACATTAAACCCAGAAAAATCGAAATAAAATCCCAAATCGATTAAAATTGTACAATTAAACCCAGAAAAATCGAAAAACCTAAAAAACCCAAAAATTAAAATAAAAAACCCAATAAAGTAAAAAAAACCCAGAAAAATAAAAAAACCCAGATTAATAAAAAAAAAACCCAAATATTAAAATAAAAAACCCAGAAAAATCGAAAACCAAAAAATAAAAAAAAATCCATAAATTAAAATAAAAAAACCCAAAAAAATATAAAAAAAAACCCTAAACGCATGCATGTAACCAAATAAATTGATTAATTAAACCCAAAATTAACCCAGAAAAATCGAAAAACCCAGAAAAAAAAAAACACCAGAAATTAAAATAAAAAACAGTAAAATCGTAAAACCCAGAAAATAAAAAAAAACCCAGATCAATCAAAAAGCCCAGATCAATAAAAAAAACCTAGAAATTATAATAAAAAACCCCAAAAAATCGAAAAACCCATAATTTAAAATCCAAAAAACCAGAAAAATAAAAAGAACCCAGAAATTAAACTCTTAAATTAAAATAAAAAACCCGAAAAAATAAAGGGGAGAGAGAAGGAGAAGAGGACGAAGGGCTTTGAGGTGTCTTGGTGGTGTTGTCAGTCTTGGTGGCGGCGACGGTTAGTAGCGGAGGTGGTGGAGGTAGTGGAGTGGACGGGATCGAAGAGGGGTGAGACGAGAGAGCATGAAAGAGAGGGAGAGGAGAGAGAAGGAGAGAAAGGGAGAGGAGAGAGAAGCTAAGGGAGGCCATGAAATGAAATGGGTTAGAGTTAGAGTTTAAATAGGGAGAGTTTTTTTTTTTTTTAATTAAAGGCCACCGGTTTGAATTGAACCGGTTCCCCACCGGTTTGGTTTAAATCGGTGGCGAAAACCACCCCTCAAAATTCCGCCAATTTTTCTCCCTATTTTCCCCGCCGGTTTTAAAGAACCGGTGGCCTTACCTCGGTGCCAATCTCCTTTTTTCACCTAGTGTAGGTGCATTTAAGAATCACTATCGTTCCCAACTCTTGAGCCACTGGGCTAGAGATATTAAGAGTATGCTTAACCTGTACATTCGGTTTCAATATCTTTCCTATTCTCGGAGTATCCGGGTTAGAAATTCTAGGTACATTTAAGAATCACTAATTTCACCGTACTAAAAGAATATATGGACAAGTGACATTAAAAGCCATACTCAACCTGTCTCTGAACCACCTGATAAAAAACCACTCAAAAGAGTCAGATTTAGCATACACCGTGTAAAATAACAATGAGTCAACCAAACTAGGCTCCAGACTCAATCAGAACAACAATTCAAGTTAAAAGCACATCGGTGCATCCATGTAAGCTGTCTCATATGACCACCCAACCTGGGCCATGGACACATTAATAGCACTAAAACTCAACTTGTTAATATCAAGTTGCATGTCTAACAAGGCATCTCATAACATTAAAAATTAGAGGGTTTTAGAACTAGATACCTCAACAACGTAGACTCATTATTGAGACTTCGTCACTGGAAAGAAACACTACATGAGATTTCTAAACACATTCCCTTAGACGATCAAACACTTACTTGTGCTCCATCCTTTTGTAAGGAACTACTTGATTCTTCCTGTTTTTATATACTCTCACCGGAGTACCATTTCCATAAGCCCTGTCTCACTTTGTCACAACTTCTTAGTTCCCGACAACACACACAAAGATACTTGTGAAAATAATGTAGAGAACATGAGGATCAACTTACCCCCATAATGTACAAACTTTCAGAGTTCACTTTGCAATAACTCATATTTTCGACACTTATCGTCCCCAGATAGCAATGATCTTTGCTCCTACCGGATAGTGTGTCACACTTGCTTTGCAATTTACTCAAAACAGAGTACAACCATCAACCTGTAAAACCATACACTGACAGGGCAATCATATTTTCTTGTTGGTTGCTTAACCTTTGTCTTCTACATTGCTCCAACTCCAACAACGATTGGACAGTGCTTTCTAGACAATTTAAGTGAACCAATAAAATTCTTTCTGCAAAGCTACATCATGTCAAGAATAATATGTACACCAATCAACTTGCAAATCATTAACATATTGAATCAAACCTCAAAGCTAATCCACACCCAACAACTCTGGTTTTAACGTGATCAACATATTCACCATATTAAATTCTCTATATAGTGAGAATGAGCTCAATACATACCTTGGCAGATTCAATGATTTTACCATCCAAAATCACACAACTCATCTCATTATCTTGTATTTTCATCTTAGCATAGATAAAAAATTAAGACCTTCAATCTCAATCAACCAATACATGTGTAATCAACAACATATGATTAGACTAGCATTTGACTAACATCAATGATCATCATAATAAACACACACACATGCATTACATCTGTACATCAGCATGCCAAGAATAAAAAAAAGGCATATGACATAGTTTGGGTACTTACTCTTGAGCCCCCACATGACTTGTATCGTCCACTCACCACATTAATAGCAGGAGTTAATTAAATATATGATGGTTATACCTCATACCTTGAGTTGTCTCATATATATATGATTGTATCACTAACAAACCTCGTGATCATTAGTCAATCATGTTATGAAGCTTACACATCCTTACTGTAAAATAGACAAACTCATAACACTGGTGAGTAATAAAATTGGGTCAATACCAAACTTATATGTATATTTTGAAAATACAATATCTTACCCTCAACCTCCTTATAAAGTAAACAAAACACCTTTCAATTTTCTTGAAAAACACTTACAACTGAAGGACATAACATGGCAAGGCAAGACGTATAAATCTCAAGCACATAAAACTCAACAAGAGCTTAATTTCAAGTTAACATGCTTCTTATCTTCAAAACTAGTTCAAATAACATTTATCATGGTCTATTCATATGGTTCCGGGTTCCTATTCACCATTACTAGAATACCAGGAAATCAATCCATCTAAACCTTTTAAATAAGAAATGAAACACAAGACGGAACTTAACTAGTTCAAGCTTTAACCATTATACTTACCTTAGTTGATTCACTCATCAATTACACGTTAGACCAAAGTTTAAGAGACAAAAGCAACAACATGATCAACCAAGGTTAATAGGTTAATAAATGATATAAATTGTACTTGAAAAACTTCATAAACATGAACCATCAAATTAAGATCATACAAACTTACATACATAGCTCATAGTTCAACCTATACATCACCCACACATTTACATACTGGTCACACATGCCACATGAAATGTACTTTACTGAATAAACTTCAAAGTTATTAGAAACCCCCACATCACACACCTTGTGATAATAAAACTTGACTCATGTCAAAGTTTCAGGGAAAGACAACTAGCAACTTGAGTGAACAACACTTTAATAGCATAACAACATGAACTAAAAGACTACCCCCACATAGCAAATATTCCCGGAAGAATAAACTACAATTAAGACATAGAAACTTACTTTCTATTCTTACCTCATGCGAGGTCCATAACATTTAGACTTGTACAACCTTACTAGTCCTTGTCAAACTATACCTTTTCACTTCTGCTCTTAAACATGGAGAAAACCCGGGCACTTCTAAACCTTCAACAAGAAAAGCCAAATGCTAGTCCTCTAGTAGTAATATACATTTCAAGTTGAAAAGATAAGCTATACATAACACAAGAATTAATAATAATAGTTCTAAAATCCCCCTTTTCAAACTAAAAAGGAACTTCACAGGCTTATCACATACTCCATGATCAATAAATATTTTTCCAATATTAGGAAAATAACTCAACACACAACTACCAAGGATATAACAATTAACATCCCTGTTCAACTAGGAAAAATAGCAATGCTCATAATCATACATGATCAAACAAAGCACACAAGTAGCATGAATAAGGCACTTGCAATTCATAAAACTAACAAATAGCCACAAATAAAAGAATCAATCATGGAATTCTTCCTCCTCAAAACCAATAACTAACATGAGTAGTACAACTTACTAGTTAGTAAAAAAATCTAACTCAACCCCCACATTGCAACGCAATACTTCATAATAATAAAACTATGCACACTCGGAGCACATGTTAACGAACATAGTAGTATTATGTAGAGTTAAAATAACTTAAATTGATTGAGAAGGAACTTATCTAACGAAGATCATTGCAGCTATAAAAGGTTTTCCCTTCTAATCGAGTTCTTAATTTATCAAATCTACCCGTCGAGGAGACTGCTACCATTGGGCTAGCAATCGTTCATCCACCTCACCGGAACATGAAATGCAACCATGTCATCAGGTATATATCATGCGGCACTGCTCGAGTCTTCGATTAAAAGCTCCCGAATAATATCAAGGTAATAAAAGAAATTCTAATTACAGTGCCTTAAAATCATAAAATAGATATGATTTAATTGTCCAACTTAAATGCGTCATCATGGCATCAAATCTTGGAGCCCAACAATGTCAGAGATCAAAAATTACGCTCCACCCAACTTCAATTTGCTACGAACATATGATTCCCACCAAACAATATACTCCAAGATTAAGAGAGCTTCTTTAATCATAGATTGGCCGACAATACTATAGAAAATTGTCGACACTTGACACAAGAAGAAACAACTCATATGCAATCAAACATAATTGAAAATCAATTGGCTTCCATCGTATCTTATTAATCGAGACAACTAGTTTCTGATTTCCTTTCCTTTTTTTTTTTTTTTTTTTTTTTTTATAAAAATAATTTACCAAATTGATTCAGCCGTAATTAACAGAGATCGGCAAATTAATTTAGCCTAAATATTCTTCATCCCTTATCGAACAAAAAGGCGCACAATTAAGGAATCAATAGTATATTAATTATATTATTTCGCTTCTAAATTGTTGGAAAAAAAATGCCTGTTGATTCAATGAATGTAAATAGACAAATCAAGAACTTCCTCGGAACAAATTCAATCGCCACACTCGAATCAAAAACCTGTTCTCCTTCTGTTGCGCCATGGTTTGGCACCCACTGATTTAGAAGCGAAATATGCCACCACCGGTACAAGTATCCTGACTTTTATAAATTCAAAGGTTGGAATTGCTAAAAAACTGTTCAGATCTCAAAAGGTAGGTTTGTGTTTATGTGTTTAGGATTAAATAATACCGTATATTAATTTTCGAAAGACAATACTCGTATTTATATGTATTTTTTCGACTTAGTTATAAACGTTAACATATCATTCTGATTAAATTTGAAGGTTTCATCAACATTGACTGTGGAATGGTGGGAGATCCACAATATGACAACGACAATGGAGCATATTACATTTCCGATGAGGGATTCATAGACACTGGAAGAAACATGGAAGTACAAGTGGGCTACCAATATAGTCATTGGTCAGTGTATAACACAGTTAGGAGTTTCCCAGATGGTAGAAGAAATTGTTACACTTTGAAACCTTTACAGGGCAAGAACACTCACTATTTGATTAGAGCTAGTTTCCATTATGGAAATTATGATGGTCTGAACAGCGTACCGCAGTTTGATTTGTATATCGGAGTCAATCATTGGATGACAGTACATCCAAGTAGAGTTTATTATAAGTCCTTTCATGAGCTTATATATGCCCCCACTGAAGATCTGATATATGTATGTTTAGTGGACATTGGATCAGGCACACCATTTATTTCAGGGTTGGAGTTGAGGCCTCTGAACAATTCAATATACAAATCCACTACAGGGGCACTAGCAGTTGGTGTACGCATGGCTGCTGGCTTATCAGTTACAGATTCAAATTGGTATTATTCCAGGTATTTGCTTCCTGCTTTGTTGCTAATAAAAATGTTTGGTATGGGATTTGACCCTGTATTCCCATGCAAACTAACGTTTCAACTACTAAAGCAAATATATGTATATGACTTATAAGCCCTTTTATTTTGGCATTAACCTTTTCAATTTCCTGGGTCCGCCTGTTAGAATATATGCAAATATATTCGGTTGACTTTGTATACAATTAGTTTGTAGCTAGTTAGTTTCCTTAGATTACGCTTGTACATGTATATTTATACTCAAAGCTTATCAATGCAAAGGCAACGATCAAATCACTTTCATGGTATCAGATTAGAGTTCTCGATCCTAGCCTCTTCTCTTTCCTCACAAACGGCCCACCCCTCTCAACCTTTCTCTTCCGCTGCTCACATCCACCATGGCCGAAACCCACAAGTTTCATCCTGCTTTGACCACAACCAATGTGAAATCTCTCATCCCGATTACCTTGGATAGCCATGGTATGTATCATTCTTGGGCTACACTTTTCAAAGTGCTTTGTAGGGTTCATGATCTTCTTCCTCACATTATTCTTCCTACGAGGCAACCGAACTAGCAGCCTATGAGGCCTCTAAAAAGGCTGAACTTGCTTTCTGGAAACGCTTGGACGCGGTTGTCCTTAATTGGATTTACGGTTCTATCTCCCATGACCTCCTCACTGCCATCCTTCTCAAGGATGACACCGCTCAAGGTGCTTGGGCTCGTTTAGAGTCCATGTTCCAGGACAACAAAGCATCTAGAGATTCTCATATCGAACAAGAACTTGCTGACCTTGATTTCGAGAATTTTTCTTCTATTGATGGCTATTGCAATCACATCAAATCCCTCGCCGATCGTCTTGCGGATGTTGATGCTCCGATTCCCGATACCCGTCTCATTCTAAAGATGATTGCCGGACTCCCTGAAGCATATGCCGGTACCGTGGATTATATTCAAAACCAAGAGCCATTGCCCTCCTTTGAAAGCTACCGTTCTCGACTCAAATTGGCCGAACGCACCATTAAAAATCGATTGGCCAGGGAGAATGGAACCACCAACCGACCGCCGACGACCCTTGTCTCCACCGCCAGCAGCAACCAGCCTTCCGAGTCAACCCAGCAGTCCTCTACTTCTTGTTCTTCCTCCAAGAACAACAAAGGCAAGAAACAGAATTCTAAAAATTCTGCCAAGCCACGAAACTCAAGTGGGCCAGCCCAACAGCAACAACAACAAGGCCCACCCTTCTGGCCCAGTTCCTGGAACCCATGGCTGACACAATGGCCCAACCCGCCATGCCCATATCCAGCTGCTTCGTGGACCCCCAGACCTGCTGCATCGTCTTCTGCGAGCTCTCGGCCAGGTGGGCCGGGCATATATATTGGGACAACATCCTCAGGCCTACAGTGCTATGAACCCATCTCCGACCGATATTGAGGCAGCCATGCACATGCTTGCAAATTAGGGTAAACCGGATAGCAACTATTATATGGACACCGGTGCCACGGCTCATATGACCGCGGATCAAGGTATTCTTTCTTCATATATTAATTCGAGCATTAATAATCGTCATATTGTTGTTGGTAGTGGTGATTTAATTCCGATTATTGGTCATGGTAGTGCTACATTGCCCTCCCCATACCCTCCCTTTACCCTAAACAATATGTTACATGCTCCTAAATTAATAAAGAACCTAATATCAGTACGTAAATTTACCACCGATAATATGGTTTCCATTGCCTTTGATCCTTATGGCTTTTCTGTGTATGATTTACATACGGTAGCCAAACTAATGAGATGTGACAGTACCGGTGACCTATATCCTCTCTTTCCACAAAATCAAGCCAACTCTTCAGTCAATCATTCAAATTTCACTGCTATTTCCTCTGATCTCTGGCATAGGCGCCTAGGACACCCCGGAGATGCCGTCCTTAGATCTTTAAGTATTCAAAAATTTATTGATTGTAATAAGGCTTGTAGTTCTTTTTGTTCTTCTTGTCCTCTTGGAAAACTTTCTAAATTTCCTTTTAATAATTCTATGTCGCACACTACTTTTCCATTTGATATAATTCACAGTGATCTTTGGACTTCCCTTATTCCAAGCTCTTCCGGTCATTGCTATTATCTATTATTGCTTGATGATTACAGTAAATTTTTATGGACTTATCCCATTGCTAAAAAATCACAAGTTAAGCACTTGTTTCAATCTTTTCATAAGATAGTCCAAACGCAATTTGAACGTAACATTAAGACCTTTCAATGTGATAATGACACCGAATATGTTAATGGTACACTTAAATATTTTTTTAATGACCATGGCGTGCTCTATCGTCTCTCTTGTCCTCACACTTCACATCAAAATGGAAAAGCAGAGTGCCACATAAAATCAATTAATAATATCATTCAGACACTTCTTGCTCATGCTTCTTTACCTCACTCTTTTTGGCATCATGCTTTGGAAATGACCACCTATCTTCTAAACATAACTCCAACCAAAGTCTTAGGCTATAATTCTCCAACTCAAGTTTTATACCAACGTGATCCAATATATTCGGATTTACGAGTCTTCGGTTGCTTATGTTTTCCTCTTTTTCCTTCCACTTCCATTCATAAATTGCAAGAACGTTCCACCCCTTGTGTTTATCTTGGCTCCGCGCCAAGTCACCGTGGTTCAAAGTGTTATGACTTAGCAAATGGCAAAATTATTGTTTGTAGACATGTGAAATTTGTCGAAACCGAGTTTCCCTTTTCTAAAATTCACAAACAAACTTACAATGACTATGACTTCTTGGATGAAAATCCATCACCTCTGCCTCCCCATTTGCAAAACATCACTGCCGAACCAGCCCAACCCAATTCTCCTTCCCAGGTGCGCCAAAACATTTCACGGCTTCCTTCTGGGCCTTCTTTCTTTGGCCTAACTCCTCTTTCTCTCACTGGTACTGTCACACCATCACATTTGGGCTCGCCCCAAACCGTCCCCCACGCTGGACCTTCTCCCCAACACAGTCCACCAGCAACTTCCTCACGAAGTGCTGGAAACTCAACTCCCACCCCTGCTGCCACCTCTCCACCACCCACCACTCCCACCGACGACCACGCCACCCCTACTCTACACCATCCCCATATGGATACGCAGGCCACCCATCAAATGACCACCCGTGCTAAAGATGGTATTTATAAGCCTAACCCAAAATATTTTTCCAACCTAAACACGATGACCACAACCCCGATCTCACCTATCCTAAAGGACCCGGTTAGTGCTATTCGTGACCCTAATTGGAAAAATGCAATGTTAGACGAATATAATGCTCTTATTGATAATAATACACGGGTTTTGGTTCCTCGACCTCCTAATGTGAATGTTATTCGCTCTATGTGGATTTTTAGTCATAAACGGAATTTTGATGGTTCTTTTGAGCGGTATAAGGCTCGTCTTGTAGGTGATGGAAAGACTCAGCAACAGGGCATTGATTGTGATGAGACTTTTAGTCCGGTTGTCAAACCGGCAACTATTCGCACTGTTCTTAGCATTGCTATTTCTCACTCTTGGCCAATCCATCAGTTGGATGTCAAGAATGCTTTTCTGCATGGTAATCTTAACGAGACAGCCTATATGCATCAGCCTATGGGTTTTCGTGACAAAGATCACCCTGATCATGTGTGTCTTTTACAGAAAGCACTCTATGGCCTCAAATAGGCACCTCGTGCCTGGTATCACCGGTTTGCAGATTATGTTACTTCTATTGGATTTATTAACAGTAAATCTGATAATTCTCTATTTATCTACAGACAGGGATCTGATACTGCTTATATTCTGTTATATGTTGATGATATCATTCTTACAGCATCTTTTGAGAGTCTCCGGACACACTTTATGGATCTCATGAGTTCTGAATTTGCAATGAAGGACTTAGGTCCTTTGAGTTTTTTCTTGGGCATTGCTATGACTCGTAATGATGATGGTCTGTTCTTGTCTCAGAAACAGTATGCTTCTTCTATTATTGACAGGGCCGACATGTCAAATTGTAGTCCTTGTCCTACTCCTGTTGATACGAAATCTAAACTTAGTGCCTCTCATGATGAGCTATACGAGGATCCCACTAATTATAGGAGTCTTGTAGGTGCTCTTCAGTATCTGACTTTTACCAGACCCGATATTTCTTATGCTGTTCAGCAGATTTGCTTTCACATGCATGATCCGCGCAATGCGCATATGGTTGCCTTGAAGCGTATTTTACGCTATTTACAGGGTACTTTATCTTTTAGTTTGCATTAGACCTGGCAATCTTGACCCGACCTGATTGACCCGACCCGAATGACCCGACCCGTAACTCGAAAGTTGACCCGAAATCATTGACCCGAAAATGACCCGAACCTGAACTAACTCGACTCGACCCGAACCCGACCCGAAATAGAGTTGACCCGAACATGACCCGATGACCCGAAGTGACCCGACCCGAATGAACTGACCCGAAATTGACTCGAAACCCGAACTTGACCTGACCCGAAACCCGAAGTGGCCTGACCCAATTTTTTAACCCAAATTGATTGACCCGAATCGACCCGACCTGTAGTGACCCGACCCGAATCCTAAGTGAATAGGGTTAAATAGTGAATTACTTAGTTTAGGGCCTCTTTATTTCCTACTTTATAGGCACTCATGTTTTTTGGTTTTTTTTTTTTTTTTTTTTTTTTTTTTTTTTTTTTTTTTTGTAACGATTTTACTTAATTTTTCCAACTATTTTTTAAAAATGAATTTATTTTGGTGACCCGGCACAAACTTGACCTGAATAGACCCGACCCGAATTGACTCTATCCGAATTTGACTCGACCCAAAATTGACCCGAAAATTGATTTTAAAAATTGACCCGATCCGAACAGACCCGACTCGAACTGACCCGACCCGAACTTGACCCGACTCGAACTTGACCCGAAGTGTTGACCCGATTTTGACCCAAAACCCGAAACGACCCGACTCGACTCGAACCCGACCCGAACATTTGCTGACCCGAACTAGATCCGATCTGAATTGACCTGACTCGAACCCGACCTGAATGACCTGTTTGCAGGTCTAGTACTTTGCATCTATATAAGTCTTCACTAGACCGGCTTGTATCTTATACTGATGCAGATTGGGGGGGATGCCCCGACACCAGACGATCTACTTCTAGTTATTGTGTCTTTTTAGGGGATAATTTGATTTCTTGGTCTTCTAAACGGCAGCCTACATTATCTAAATCCAGTTCAGAGGCCGAGTATCGTGGGGTTGCCAATGTAGTATCTGATTCTTGTTGGATCAGAAATTCGTTGCTTGAGCTTCATTTGCCTATTCGGAAAGCAACCATCGTTTACCGTGACAATGTGAGTGCCATTTACCTCTCTGGAAATCCGGTGCAACATCAACGCACAAAGCACATTGAGATGGACATTCATTTTGTTCGTGAGAAAGTCGCTAAAGGCGAGGTACGCGTACTACACGTTCCTTCTAGATATCAGATAGCTGACATTTTTACGAAGGGACTTCCCCGGGTTCTATTTGATGACTTCCGTACCAGTCTTAGCGTTCGTGAGTCTCCCGCTACGACTGCGGGGGAGTGTTAGAATATATGCAAATATATTCGGTTGACTTTGTATATAATTAGTTTGGTAATTGTATTTATCCTAGCCTTATTTGTAGCTAGTTAGTTTCCTTAGATTACGCTTGTACATGTATATTTATACTCAAAGCTTATCAATGCAAAGGCAACGATCAAATCACTTTCACCGCCTTAGTAAAAAATTAATGGTTAATAGGAGTAAAAAAAAAGGGAGTGGTGATACTAGACTGCTAGAGGAAGAGGGACCGGCAAAATTTAGCCTCTAAATGAAACAATGACCACTAGGAAGACTGGAGTGATAGATTACAAAATAACCGACTTTCTCATAGTGTTTCTAACATAGCATTTTCGTAAACAAGCTAACAACTCTATTCAACTTTATTCAATTGTGAAGCTCATCACAATAATGAAAAGGTTGATTTATTCACGAAAATGCTCTCATGAGAAACAAATTTCGTTTTTCAATATGAGAAACAGGGAATTTTCCCTCCTTCCATCTACCACCTTCGATTTTAGACTCCATTATCCCTGAATAAATTTCCTTCCGAGCATGCCCTTAGAAAATCCGCAAGGGAATAGAAAATAGATGCAACTTAGCTCCAAATTTGGCATGTATATCAGGCATTAAGTGATGTATTAGTTCATGGAGCTCCATTTTTTTTAGGGGTTAGTCTTTGGTTTTCATGCGTTGCTGTATTCTTGAGTAGCTCCAATATCGGTTTATAATCAGATCCTGTGATGCATCTACTAATCTACTCCAACCCTGGTTGTGGATCATGCTTAATGCCACCATGAGAAACAAGGAATTTCCCTATACACGGTGTCCATTTTTAAGATAGGTGTCTGGGTTGGTGACCACGGAACAATTATCTGGGAGGGTTTTCAAATGCATTGTTTTGTTGAGGTTGAAATAGGGGTATTAATTTTGTTGAATACTTATGGTCGGAGTTCCTTATTTTCCAAAAGAACCAAATTGCAAATGAGAAGATTGTCATCGAGGTTGAAAGTGAAAGTTTCCTCTAAGTTACCCAAGCAGCCCTGAATGGAATGGAGCACTCTCTGATCTTTTTCTTGTTCATGGGTTATTTCAAATCAGTGGGTTTCACACCAGGGGGTTTGGTGGGTTGGTTGTGTCGGTGTGCTGGGTTGGTGGTTTTGGTGTCGTGTGTCGGGTTTGCTGGGTTGGTTGTGTAGGTGGGTTAGCTAAGGTCAGTGGTTTGGTGGTTGTTGGGTACGTACATTAGTGGGTTCGGTGGTAGGTGGTGGGTGGTGGCTTGGTGGGTGGTTTCTATACAGCTAGGTGGTGCCGGTGGTGGTGGGTTTCTTTTTTAAAATTGGGTTGAATTTTTTATTTTTTTTTTAATTACTTGATTAACAATTAAGTGTAATATTTCAATAAACATGCTTAGGAAATTTTGTAAAGGCCTCCGCAAACCCCTTCAAAGTTGCGAGTAATTTGGACCGGAGGTAGTAGTTAAAATCTTAGTGAGCTCGTCCTCTTATTATTGCCAAATGTTTCAAGGATCAAATCTCACTTGGAATTATGTCAGATTATAGTTCACGATGTCATCACACAGCTCTAATATTGAATAACTTTTTATAAATTAATATAAAGTAGGATCCTAGTTTTACACTATCAGTTTTTATCATTCAAATAACTTATGTTATCTCTGTGTGGGAATTTCAGTATCAAAGATGATCCGTATGATCGACAATGGGCTCCAATTGAAATGTTGATGTCAACTTGGGACTATTTGAGCTCTAATGCATCCATGAATTCCACATTCAAAGATGCTTATGAATTGCCACCTATAGTTTTAAAGACAGCAGCCATTCCAGGAAATGATGTTGGTTCCCTAACTTTTAATTGGAAGAATTATTCATTAACTAAATCATTTCAAGTTTACTGGCACTTTGCTGAAATTCAGAAGCTGGGAATCAATGATTCAAGAGAATTTACAATATCCATGTCTGGAAATTTTGAATCAGAAAAAATTAGTCCTGAATATGGACGACCCTTAACTGTTGTTTCTCCGGTTACAAAGTTTAATGGATCTCAACTGGAGTTTGATATTACGAGGACTTCAAAGTCTACACTCCCTCCCATTCTCAATGCTCTGGAGATCTTAAGAGTTTTGGACCTCCCTGAATCAGCAACATACCAAAATGATGGTACGTTAAATTTATTACGTAAGTTTGTTTTTCCCTTCCATTTGTCTTCACTAAGCCACTTTAACATGACATGTTTTGAAGAAAAATACTTACCAAGGTTAAAGCTGAACCCTCTCTCACATAAAAATAAATTAAAACTAGATTTAGGCCGGGACTACAAATGGCAACCCACGCGATACATTTGGTAGCTAATTTAGTAGTGAGACTGTATTTAATATCCTTTTAACTTGCAAAAGATGGGTTGATCTATTCTACAGTATTATGATGTCAATTGTCAATGAAAAAACACTTGTTTGATGTCTATATTATCCGGTCTCTGCATATGTCTATTGCTTAGCTAACCAAATATTCCCGCTTCTGTGACCAGTTGATGCCGTTCTAAATATAAAGATGAATTACACTGTGCCAAAACACTGGCAAGGGGATCCTTGTCTTCCTTATACTCCCTGGGATGGTTTAAATTGTAGCCATAGTGTTGATGATAACTCCTTACGAATAACCTCTCTGTAAGTCTACATATTATACATTACTCTTTTTAAATAATTATCCATTTGGCAATATAGGTGTTTTGCTTATTGATCTGAATCAAATATCAGGAATTTGGCTCTCGGTGGTATGACTGGAGATATACCTCGTTCATTGTCCGCACTAACATCTTTAGAATACTTGTGAGTATATATATGACTTATGTACACCTGGGATTTTTTATTAAAATTTGGACATACTGCACTTTTTATGATTTAATAAGTTATGTTACGAATTAAACCAAGATGCATTATTTTCTTGAATTTATCTACGTTTGGCTACCAAATGGAAATTAAGCCAAACTAAATCCTACTAGACTTTTGATACTGATGTTGTGCACCATTGATATCGCGAAAGTTTATACTGGTGGTGATTTAAAGGCAAAACATTACATAATATGGAGTATATCTTGTTCTAAGTTTCTAACTGTGAAAATGCAATATACTTAATTATTCATTTGTTTAGATAATAGTTAGCACTCATATGCCGTGGCAAACTCTTGCCCATTGTATTTGTCGTTCATTCAGGAATCTTTCACATAATAGCCTGACAGGGGTCATACCTGACTTTCTGGCTGATTTGCCATCTCTCCATACTATGTAAGTTCTTGAAAACTTAAATGTTCAATCCAATTTTCCCTATGAATTTAAGATATATAGTTTACTTGTTTACTCCAATTAAAACAGAGATTTAAGAAGTAACAAGCTTGTTGGTCCAGTTCCAGTAGCACTCAGCAAAAAGATAGAGGATGGTTCATTAAAATTAAGGTTAGGTGTAATTCTAAGCCAAATGGTAAAATAATAATGTATATATTCATCTGTTTCCTAAACCATCAACTTAAACATAATAGTTTAAGATATTCTAACAGCAAATTTTTATTTTAAAAGCATGTGGTGTATTAACACTTGATGTACTCCTTTTCAAAAATGCCTAACTAATATCTCCCCTCCCCCCCCCCCCCCCCCCCCCAAAATCACCTTGTCTAGTTTGGAGGATAATCCAGGTCTTTGTACGTCGAGCTCATGCAAGAAGAATCCGAAGAAGATCGTGGTTATTATAGCTTCAGTATCTGTAATTTTCATCATCGCTACTATAGCAGTACTCTACATATATAAACGAAAGAAACAAGGTATCCAAAGTTTTTTTTCTTTCTTTCTTTTTGATATTTCAACATGCTTGTATGTATTTGAAAATTTAACGAGGATAAAGTGTCCAACATAGACATCCCATAGACTTGTTTGTTCTCATTAATTGCCTATGTAAGTATGTATGACAAAGCTATCTATTGATTGGGTGTTAATTGTTAAAGATCTACTCCCTCGAGAATTGTTACTAAGTTAAGTTCTGGCTAGTTAAAATTGACAAGAGAGAGAAATAGTGGTACAAAATTAAAGTAGTGTACTAGTGTATGTGAACTCTTAATTATGACATTTATGGTATGAGGTAGATTCAAATTGTCGAATTGATCATCCAAAAATTGTATATGGGGCAATTTTAGTGTGACAGAGAGAGTATCAATTAGTTTGGGGTTAGGCATATATATCTTTCCTTTACAATACTAGTGTCAAATATATTTAATAATACAACATTATGTCATAGCGCTAAATGGTTTCACTGTCCTATAATTCATGATGAAAGTTTCAGCTTCGCCATAGTAGATTCTTCCCTCAATAAGGTTACTTATTGAGCCCCCCATGAATCCTTCTCAGCTTCTCTAGCTAGTCGAGCCCCACTTTATGTGTTGTGTAGTGACCTAAACTCTGGTATGTAATGTTATGATGGATGATAGTCACTAGTCATAATTAATGCTGCAATTAGCTGACAGAATGAGGTGTAACGTTGAGCGATATTAAGCCTGACATTGTGCCTTTCCACTAGGTGCTGCAGCTACAAACGTCATAAGTTCATCAATAAAGTCGGAGAGTCGGGCTTTTTCATACTTTGAAGTGATGAATATGACCAATAATTTTCAAAATATCATTGGCAAAGGAGGATCTGGAATAGTATATCATGGCTGCTTACAGGATGGTACTCCTGTGGCTGTTAAAATACTAAACCCGTCTTCTACACTTAGTTTGAAGTTGTTTCGCACTGAGGTAAGATATTGGGAAGTCACTTTATCGTAATAAAATTTGATTGTGACATTCGACTTTGGTTTTTGAATGACAGGCTCAACTCTTAACGAGAGTTCATCATAGAAACCTTGTTTCGCTGATAGGTTATTGTGAGGAAGGGACAACCATGGCACTCATTTATGAACATGTAACTAATGGTAACCTACAACAACATGTGTCAGGTAAATGGTAACAATAAATTAAGCTTATATTATACTTTCATTCTAAGTTTAAAATGTAATAGGTTATGACTCTACCCCAGTTAATCTCCATGATATACAAATTTCGTTTATCACCGAGGTTTTAAGTAGGTAGCGGTTTTGCCATTTTCATCGCAAAATTTACACTTTTGTCCCGTGCAAAACAAATTTTGTTTATCATAAACTTGTATTTTCTCATAGATTATAATTCTTCATTTGGAAAGAATACACATTCATAGATATTAATTGGGGATGTCTATGCAAAAATTGACACATTTCCTACAAGGCTACAATAGAATTGAATAAAGGTTATATTGCCAAATTTTAAACACGGTATGTTAACAACTATTATTAAAATAGTTTCTAGCAAATTTTCATTAAATCCTTAATTGTGAGAGATTGTGATAATGTGACAATGATTAAAAGAGGGAATATGTTAGGTGGTGTTTTTATTTGTACCTTTCTTGTTTTGATTAAATTTGATTATTGAGAAATTATGACTACCTATAAGCATATTTGCTTATTAATACTGTTTGATTGCAGAGAAAAATTATGAGATCTTAAGCTGGAAAGAGAGACTACAAATTGCTATAGATGCTGCACAGGGTTAGTCCAAGGCCAATGTCTTATGTTGTTTTTGTTCCAATTATAATAAGTTTATTCTATTCATCCAAATATGGTGATTTTAAACACTACATACAAATATAAAATATGATGATGAAGGTAAATTTTGTTTGTAGGATTGGAATATTTGCACAATGGCTGTAAACCTCCTATAGTACACAGAGACATGAAAACTTCCAATATTCTCTTAGACGAAAATTTGAATGCCAAGATTTCAGATTTTGGCATATCTCGATTGTTCTCTGCTGAAAATACTGAGTGGGGTTTGTCTACTGATGTAGTAGGCACACATGGTTACGTTGATCCAGAGTAAGTTATAATACTCCCTCGGTTCCATTTTACAATAACTATTCATAATTGATTTAAAATTAAAAGTGAGTTTTAACTTTTAAGAGTAGAAATATGAGTTATATATATAACATTAATTAAAATCTTGATTTGCAGATACTATAACACTCATAGACTTAATAAGAAGAGCGATGTGTATAGTTTCGGGGTTGTTTTGTTGGAGCTCATCACAGGGCAATCACCAATAGTGAGAAGCAATGGTGAACACATACACATAATCGCATGGACTACTCCTAAGTTTGAGAGCGGGGATATAAAAAACATTGTTGATAAGAGACTGGAAGGACATTTCACCACCAACTCTGCTTGGAATGCCTTGGAGATTGCTATGATATGTGTATCATCTACTTCAATCCAAAGGCCAACCATGAACCAAGTGTTGAGTCATCTGAATGATTGTTTAGCCATCGAGATGTACCAAGGAACATATGGAGAGATGGATAACCGTGGAAATGATTACTCTACTACTGACATCGACCATGACATTGCCATTGCTGATACATCGATTGAAATGGGTCCGACAGCAAGGTAGATGATGAGAAATCACTTTGATGAATAAAAGAAATATTGAATCATTGAAACAAATTATCAGTACCCCAACTTTCCATGTAGTATGATCTATGTGTGTTATGTAATATAATTTGTTGTGTATGAGCTCCTAAATAAGTTATCACTTCCCGGTAATGTGATATACTTGCGTTAAAGTTATTCGTACTTTAATATTTGAATTGTCAAAATATGTATTGAGTGTTAAGGTTATAATACAATTAATATTAGAAATCTATTTGTTTCAATTATCATAGACATAATAACGTTAACTAGCACCCATGCCAATGCAACACAGTTTCTTATACTAAAATCCTAACTTTGAGTATAGCAATACTTGTGGGAGCGGTCTTCCTAGAAGATTATTTGGCCACGAATTGTTTGAGGCAGATTTGATTAAGAACAACAACTACCTTGGTGTAATAAATTGCCATAAGTTTATTCAATTTTTGATTTTTTTTTTTTTTTTTTCACAATTGAAGTTCTTGTTCTTATGTAAGGTGCTACTTCTAATTACTTCAATTTTAGTATAATAATTTGATTGCAAGTGCAAGCCATTTTTATCACTTCAGGAAAGTTATATATTCATATGCATGATTGAAGCATAACTTACAAAGCAAAAAAATCAGCCAAACCATTTTCACGACCGTGCTAGCAGCTTAGTAAAGTGCTACTTTCTCTTCCCCTTCCCTTTCGGGGGAGGGGGGGTGTTTCTAAGCTATGTCCTCCAAATTCTTTGGTTTATAAGGTGTACCCATGTATTTTCAAAGTTATAAGTTGTGCCCTCCACCTCACGATATTTTATTTATCTACAATACCCTTTGACAGCCATATTCGTTAACGAAAGTTAAGTTATTTTATCAACAATGGTGTCGTGGCGTTAGTAATTTGGCACGTGTCTCGTTCTACTTGGTTTAACACTTTAAAAAAAAATAAAAAAAGATCAGAAAATAAAATAATAAAAAAGGTTATTGTTAAGGATTTTTTAGAAAATAACACCACAAAAATCACAGAATTTTGATTATAACACCACAAACTTTTAAACTTTATTAGGAAATTTTGACAACTACCACCTTCTGTTATGTCCATTTTAGCAATTACCACCTTCTATTTTTTTTTGAAAATTACCACCTTCTATTTTCGAAAACATCAAAAGTTATCATCTTCTTGGCTTCCAACTACCACATGGCGTCATTTTGGGTCCATTCTTTACCTTACCTCCCTATTTCCCTCCCATTTCTCATTCCTATTTGGATTCTCATTTCCCCTTTCACTTTTTTTCCTCCAAACCACCAATAATTGTTCGTCAATTTTGATTTAGAGGAGTGAATTGTAATGTTTCTGATTTTTTGGGGGAAAAATGTGAAAGGGGGGATGAGAATCGAGTTAGGAATGAGAAATGTGAGGGAAATAGGGAGGCAAGGGAAAGAATGGGCCTAAAATGACGTCATGTGGTAGTTGGGAGACAAGAAGGTGATAACTTTTTATGTTTTTGAAATAGAAGGTGGTAATTATAAAAAAAAAAAGGTGGTAATGGACATAACAGAAGGTGGTAATTGTCAAAATTTTCCTTTTATTATAACACCACCAAAACACCCATGAATTGGATTTTACTGCCCACTAACGGAATTTTGGATGGAACATCTTAAACGTTTAAAAAGACATGGACACAGCTTAGAAACCGAAAAAGTTTGGGGGCAAAACTTAGAAAAACCCCTTCTCTTTTTTTGACACAAAGTAAAGAGGAAAGTTAAACGTCACCCTCGAATCTCTAACTAACGCCTGCAAAATAACTTAAAATGACATACATAGCCTTTTTATAATTTTTTTTTAACGGTAAGTAATAATATAATTAAATAATAGCCATACAAAATCTACAAAAATAAAGATCTGTAAACCACATATTTAGAGAAAATATCATAACTTTTACAATCAAAATCATAACTAATTTGCATATTTGGCATAGTTCATACTCCACCGCTTCAAGATTGACGCGAGCAATGATTTTCGATGTCTTTGCATCTTTTCAAGTTGAGACCTCCCCAATCCGAGCTGATGTTTAGATCGACCAGTTGATGACAAATCCCATACCCATAGGAATTCAAATCACCTTCCCAATTATTATAAGAACCCTAAAAATAAAATTCTCATCCACTAGATGTGAATCAAAATCCTAGAAAATTGGAAAAAACTTAGAAAATTGGGACAAACTCTCACAGATGGAGAGAACAAAACAAAACGTAAAGCAAAATAGAAAACTAAATTGAATTAAAGAAAAAGGGTCGAAAATAGTCTAATTTCGAAGAAATTAGACTATTTCCGGCCTAAACGACCAAGAAAACTAAAACCCTAGCAGAGAGAGGAGAGAGAAGAGAGAAAAAAAAGGGGCACCAATATAAAGAACTTAATTAGTAATTAATCCTTATATAAAAATAATTATTTTTACCAAAGCTTAACACTTTTATCCTACTAAAAAAATTTTAACCGTTCTCTCTAGTGTTCACCGGCCACTAACGATCACATTTAACCACCAACTACCGTTGTATTTTCAAAATGTGGGTACTGTCTGTGGCTTGGGATTCTTCTAGTCTATCGTGCCTACCGACTTTACATATACACGGGGCAAATTTTAGAGAATTGTTCTCTTCTTGTTTACTGTTCAATTCATCGGCCAAAAATTACAACAAAAATTACACCAAATTTTATTTAGTAAACAAATTGTGGAATTGGAATTATTGACCAATTAGGGGAAAGAGTGAATCGAATGGCTTGATTATAATTCATCAATAGGCAGAGTATTTATACAAAACCTACGAACATAAGATAGAAAGCAATATTTCTAAAAGATATACTACCATAATTATAAATCCTAAAGATATATTCTCTATTATTCTCCTATTAAGATCAATACGGAAAATATATCACTCATATATTTTCCAATATCTCATATCTCTAACAATTGTACTCGAGAAATTATATTGATAAGAATAATAACTACAACAATAATAATAGGCACATAGGTCTCCAGAGATTCAAGCTTTTTCCTGATTGTCATACACTATCAAGCTAGTGGTGATATGAATCAACATTCAATCCTAGCATAACGAATAAAACTATGGATAAAAGCATCAATGTAAGTAGATATAAGATCCCAATAGACATTATAAGTATCAAACAACAACAACAGCAAAAATCATTTTTAAAAAACAAATTTTTTTAAAAAATAAAATAAGGGGAAAGGTTCAGATTTTAATTTACAAACCACCAAGGCTCAAACGCCTAGTTCGTTCGAACAACCGTATGATTGTTCGAAATTATTAGGCGTTTCATCTCAACTGCCCAGAAATTTTGAACCACCATATGGTCGTTCGAAATATCTAGGCGTTTGAGCCTAGATTGATCAAAATTTTTGGGCATTTGAATCGATTGAAAAAAATTGTCTTTGGCGACCATGTTCCTCTTGTGCTTCCTTGTCATTTCCGCGGCTAATTGTGTAGATTGAGAAACTAGAGGTACAAGGAGGTGTTGATGGGTGGTTAAAAGAGGAGGAGCTGGTGGTCGTGGTAGGTGGCTAAAAGACGTGGTGGTGGTGGTGATAGTGGTTTAGAGAGAATTGTTTTTAAGAAAGAGAAAGAAACAACGAGGGTTTGTAGGGGTAAATTGTGTTTGGGGGAGTAAATTCCCCTTTTTTTTTAGTAAAGGTAAATTTGTAAAATTTATTTTACTTCTGGGCGTTAGTTGGAGATTTGAGGACGATGTTTAACAACGGAGCTTTATTAGTCCAGAGAAGAGTCTCCAATTACAAGGCTAAGGACTTCAGAAGGTCTCATACAAATACATACATACATAACACATCACCCAACTTATAATTGTACCAAGAGTGCATGGAGACATTTAGCCAACACAATTTGCCTAAACTTAATTATGGACTTATATTAGATGTGACAAAGAAAAAAAAACAATATGTTACAACAAACAATATTATCAGACATCACAAATAAAAAAAAGGACATTTTGTGAGAAACTACCTTTTAAAACCTTTTAAAACAAATTTGTTTCTCATAATGGCATTTTCGTGAATAAATCAACAACTTTTTCATTATTGTGGGCTCCACAATTGAATAAAGTTGAATAAAGTTGTTGGATTATTTACGAAAATGCCATGTGAGAAACAAAATTTGTTTCTCACCATGAGAAACTGGGGCATCCTCATATTATTTTTAACTATTATGATCATCTGTGGTGTGGTATTATCCTTGACATTATCATGCAATGTGGCTAGAATCAGTAAGTTTTTTGGTTTATGTTACATTTTTTTGGTCACGTAATATTTAAATTATACGGGTTATTAACTATACCCTTGAATTTTCACAAAGACACATCATATACTCTTGATAATTAATGATTATTAATTTGGTCAGTCATTATGGTCTTTATAACCAGAATTCATCATAAATACATTCTCCTACCCTCTAAATCACCCACATTCCTTTTACCTAACCCAAATTTCTTTTTCTCATCCTCAAAATCAATCATACAGATATGATTATGGATATTTGAAGTGGTTTCAGGGGTTGGAGAAAGGAGATGAGTGAATTCAAGGATGAGGGGAAGAAATCTAAGGCGGTTTTGATGCAAATTCACCAAATTCAACTTATCTTGTTTTCATTAAAGGGTATATGATAATTTTTATAAAAACTCAAGGATATATGGAAAATTTGATTTTAATGATATATGGTGAATAAATAAATAAATAAATAAAAAAAAAAAAAAAAAACTCAAGATATATGGTGAAAAATCTGTTACATTAATGCCCTCTTAAAGTTATATGCATGGACTCACATATTAACGGCACAAAATCATGAATGCGTGATTTATATCATTGATAACGAGCCACTTCTACGAGTAATATTTTTTCTCTATATTTATGGTATTTAAATGTGTTGAATCATACAAGTATAATGTAGTAATTTGAAGTAAATCAAAGAAAAATTAACCCGAATAATTCGATATTTGCTTCATCCGCCTAAAATAATCCCACATTATATAACTAATATATAAAGCTAAACTTTTAGCTAGGCGACGAGGTAGTGACACTTGGCGTTCCAACTTTTCGTCAAGTGTCGTGCCACGTAGGATAGAGTTATATAGAATTTAATTTGTAGGATAAAAAAGTTAGTTTAGAATTTTATTTCAATCAAATTTGGATAGAATTTTAGGATTTTTTATAATATTTTATAGGAAAAATGGAAAAGAAAAATCCAACCTTTACACTTTTTCCTCCCAAAAATCCAACCTTTAATTTATTCCTCAAAAATCCAACCTTTATACCCCTCCTTCTCCAACAGATCCATTACCTATTGATGACCGATTTTTGTAGGTCATATGCCATGTGTCGGCCATTAATTGGTCAATTAGTTTTTTAATTATTAAAAAACAAAAATAATTAAAAAAAATTCAGAAAAACCAAGCCCACCCTCCCTCCTTCCCTGACCACCCTATCCTCACCGCCCACCGGAAAACCCAACAACCCCACACCCCACTGCCCACCAGCCACTGAAACCCAACCTCATTCCCCTCGCCACCCACAATCACAACCCACTGATAACACCCGCACGCAGCCACGCACAGCCCACAACACCAAATATCCACCATTACCACCAACCTCAACCGTCAGTTACATCACCCATTGCCACCCACAATCACCAAACAATCAGTCAATCACCATCACCACAACATACACCTCTTCCAAATTCAAATACCGACAACCACCACACTACACCACAAACACCATAAAACCCACGAAATCCCACAAAAACCACCACCTACAAACCCACAAAATCCACTACCAAATTGAGCACAAATTAGTTCTTGATTGTGAAATTAGTGTAGTCGTTGAAATTTGATAATCTCTTAAAAATTCATGTATCAATCAAATTTATTGCCCATACATTGAAAAACGAGAAATACTAGTGTCTTTTGGGCGTAATTCTTACTTTCATAACCCCACGTATCACCGGGTTCAAAAACAGAGAGATGGGTTCAAATTTTTTTAATCGTGAGTTTTTTTTTGGTGGATTATTGCCGGAAGAACAATAGAGGTGGCTAGGTGGGGAGACGAGCAGTGGCTGCAAGGTGGGTTGTTGTGTGGTGGCGGAATTGGTGGCGTCGGCGACTCGGCGTAGCTTCTGTGCTGCTTTCATATTTGAGGAGAGAGAAAGAGGAGGATTGAGAAGGCAAAGTAGTAGTAGAAGAAAAAAAAAAAAAAAACCTAACATGTTTAACAGGTTAAAGGTCAAATGGACCTGTTAGAGAAGGAAGAGTATAAAGGTTGGATTTTTTAGGAATAAATGGAAGGTTGAAATTTTAGGAGGAAAAAGTGTAAAGGTTGGATTTTTCATTTCCATTTTTCCTATTTTATAATATAATATTTTATAATATAATATTTTATAATATTTTAATATTTTATAATATAATATTTTATAATATTTTATTTTATTTTAATATTTTATAATATAATATTTTATAATATAATCAATTAAAATAATATACTTCACAATCTAATATAACTAGATGAAGCCCGTGCGATGCACGGTTTGTTAGTAATTTTTTAAAAAAATATTTTTCATATTTATGCGATTAAAATAGTTATTATATTAGTTTTAAAATATTAGATAAAATTTCTAATCTCAAAAGATAATCTTTTGTATTTAATTATTTTTAACTTTAAAATCTTAGTAGTCAATTTTGCTTACGTGTCAATTGAATTATTTAATTGTAAAAGAAATTAATAATCTCTTATTTAATTGGCTACAACTCAAATTTACAATCCTACATGGCGCATTAAGAAAATTAAATCCTACGTGGCTCTCTAAAATCTCGGGGAAAAACTCCCCTTTATATATATATATATATATATATATATATATATATATATATATATATATATATATATATATATGTGTGTGGACCTGTAAATCAGGTCGAGTTACCTATCATTTTAGGCTGGGTCATTATTTCAGGCTACGGGTCAAGAAATATTTTTCACCAATATTATTATTATTAGTCATTATTACATGTCTACAATTAAGTTTAAATCGTCACAAAACACATCAATTCTTAACTAATTTTGTATCAATAATATGTTTTAAAATTTGATATATAGATTAAAAATATATCTTAAAATTCAATAAACAACCCGGGCATCGCACGGGCACAAAACTAGTATATAATTTATAAAGTGAAATGGAGTTTTGGGTGTTAAATTTTACTTTCCCAAAATACCTCTCATTTAGAAAAATTACCATCCTTTTCAAAAAAAAAAAAAAATTGTTACTACTATCTTAAACTACCATCTTTAGTTAAAAAATAAAAAAATAATAAAAAAAAACTTCCATCTTTTTTTTTAAAAAAAAAAAATAAAATAAATCAAATTATGTTATTTAGCCTACATGACATCATCAACATATTTTTTCTATTATATTTTATCAACAATTCTTAAACCTACTAACATTTATTAAAAAAATAATTAAGCGATAATATTGTGGAAAAAAAAATTGAGTTTGGTAGATTATTTATATTGCACACGCACGCATTGTGTGTGTCTCTTAGCTTGTTTAGATTAATTTTTTAAAATCCGACCTTTATTCCTCTCCCACTTAGATGGTCCCATCCTGTCATGCATCTAACTTATTATTACAAGTGATTAGATACATATCAGCCTAGGATTGGTCAAAAAAATAAAAATAAAAATAATTTTTTTAAAAAAATAGAAAAAATACTGCTCCTCCTCCGTAAACGCACCACCCACAATTCCACAAACACACAACAAGTATCACAAGCACTCTCACCGAAACAAACACTAAACAAACCCACCATAACAATCAGTTGCCACCCACCACAACTACACCAACAATTACCACCGGTACCATCAACCAACTGCTTCAAATGCCCACAAATCTGCCCCAAATTCACAAACAACCCATCAAAGCAGCCAGTCCTATTCTTAGGGAAAGAGACGGTTTCGGCGGGCTAAAAGTAGGTAGAGGAGGTAGTTTTGGTATGTGGGCTTGGGAGGGGACGTGGTTTTGGGGGTGGGTATGCCGGCGAGGGTGGCTGACTGGCTGTGGGGCTTTTTTTTTAAAAAAAAAATTGATTTTTTTTACCAGTTACGTGATGACATATGTGAGACCATGGTGCAGATTGGGTATAAAGATCGAATCATTAAAAAAATCGAAATGTGAGTTTATTTTGGCATATAAGGTAAAAGCGGGATTATTTTAGGCAATTTATCTAGTAAATAAACATTTTTTTTTAAAATTGTAATTAATTATTTAATTATTGGAGAACAGTACCAAAGCGTACAATATGCCCAGCATGTGTTTTGCACTCCAGCACCCGAAGGATCTTGCTGCAGTAGTTGTTGTGCTTCTTCAGTTGAATTTCGTTCTCCCCCTGTTGCGCTAGTGGATACAAGAAATGAAGGAATAAATAAATAAAGAAAATAATAAAAGGTTTAATAATAATAAGGGTGGGAGTGTGGGACACTTGCCTGGCAGCGTATGTTATTGTTTGCAAAAGTCCCTGTTATTTTTTTAATTTTTTTTTTTACAAAAAAGTCCCTTTTATTTTTTTAATAAGAAGATCCTGTCATTAAATATTAGTATACATTATATATATGGCCTATATATAATTTGTGTGAAGTATTTGATATTTAACAAAATTTCCCTTTGCTTCCCCCTCCCACCCCCTCAAATAATGAACATGAAATCAAACACACAAATAAATAAATAATTACTTCCTCTGTTCTTTTTTACTTGACCTGTTTCTTTTATCACGTTTGCCAATGTAAAACTTTAACGGCCAATAACTTTAATTCTCCATAATTAAAAAATATAGAAGTTATATATTATGATAGTACTTATTGAGACGAATTCAAAATGATCCAACATGAATATGTTTATATTATTCACAAAACACGGTCAAAGAAGGGATGGTGAATAGTGTAAAAGTCAAAGCGGGTCAAGTAAAAAAGAACATAGGAAGTATGTATTTTGGTTTATTTGTATATTGCTATATATAGAGTAACATTTTATTCATTTACTTCCCCCGTTTTTTTTTTATTTGACATTGTTTGATTTTTACACTATTCACACAACACGCTTTGACTTGCTCTTGTGGTAAATGTGATTTATAGATAAGATAAAACATATTCATGCGGGATCTTATTTGAATCTTTCAATGTATTTTTTTTTTTATTAATATCCACTTTTTATAATTTTACAACATTGATAATTAGAGATATTAATCGTTGAAAACATATGTAATTAGCAAGCGTAATAATAAAAAGGTGTGAACTAAAAAAAAGAGGAAGTATATTTATAGGCATTATTATTGAAGATATATGCCATGTGGATCCTTAATCCTTATGCTTATGGATATTTTATTAATCCTCATAATTATGGAAGACTATTCAATGGCTACAATAAAATTTATGACTATTTTATTTAGTTTTAATCTTGGCCCTATATTTTCAATATTCAGTCTTGTCCATTCATCCAATTGACTTTATATTTTAATAAAAAATGGGAAAAAAAAAAACAGTTTTCTTGATTATGATAAAAAAAAAAAAAAAAAAAAAAAAAAAAAAAAAGTCTTACAATTTCTTAAAAAAAAAAAAAAGAAAAAAAAAACAGTACTTTATTTGCCGTTGATGCATATACTTGCAATTTCTAAAGTTCAAAGGATTCCTTATCTCCATTAAAAATCAACAAGACAACAACGGATTATAGTTTATCAACAATATACCTAGTCTATAGCATTATATATTACCAAGTCCAAATTTTTGCATGGTATACCGTATACTCGTCACATATTCCACGAGATAGATATAGAAGATGATAGGAAATTTCAAGAAACCAATCAATTGATTGACATTAAAGATAATAAAAAAAAAAATCAATTAAAATAATTATAAATTTCATCCTTCCACCAAATTTTCTAGTATTAAAAAATCTGAAAATTTTATTTATCTCATTAATGCAGGACATGAATCTGCTCTGATACCATAAAAAGTGAAATAACCTAACTAGTGCAAGGAGATAAAGATCAGAACTTTAGAATGCAGAGAGAAGAAGAATAGAAAGGAAGGAGGCAGCAGAAAATTAGGTCATTTGGACTCAGTACAGCAGATTATATAGTAGCTAGAGGACAAAATAGCAGGTGAGGTCTAGAGCCAATCACCATTACATGATCATTACAGACAAAAAGAAATAACGGCTAAAAAGAAGCATATTACTAAGGTGTCCTTGGAGCTAGACAGAGAGAATGAACAGCAGGGCAGCAGAGCAGATTCATGTCCTGCATTATCTCATTAAATTGGGGTTTTTTTTATAAGGGTTAAAGTAAACTAAATGGATGGATATGATGAATTTTATAAATTGAAGGATTGTGATTCACTCAGTTACAATGGCCACGATTTTATTGTAACCATTTGAAAACTGTCTCCTAGTTATGCGTAGTATATGTTAAATTAATAAATAAAATCTAACTAATCTATCACTTTGCATAAGGAAGATTATAGGATCATCGTAAACCTCAGTACGTGATTAAATCAGAATAAAGAGGGAGACTAAATCACCATTAACAGCCACTTAATCGAAGGATGTTTAATTTAAAAGAGGTTACAAAGGAAGAGACAGACAGGGAAGTCCATAGACATATGCTGTTGAATGAATGTAGATATGGAAAAAGTCTAATCTACAACTCACCCATGAGCACAAATATAAAAGGTTATTAAGACATGTAAAAGGTTAATATAATAAAAATATACCTAAAGACTAATCTAAAAATAATTTATATGGCAGTATATACTTTTATTTGTTAGTAAATTTTTTAGTCAAAGTAACAAGCTTATGAATATTGCAAAAGTAATCAAACTGTTGCAATTATTATTAAACAAAGAAATTATAAGTTTTGGCCCCCTTGAGTCTTAATCTCTATTGGATTCATTATTCTTGGAGGGAGCCCCACTTTATCACCTTAATAAACTAATTTTGTTTATCAATCAGCAAAATCGTAATAAATTAACAAAAATGAGTAAATGAATAGTCATCATACATTTTCGTAATTACATGAATAATTGTGGAGCCCATATTTGATAAAATGTTATTGATTTATTTACAATTTTAGAGTGATAAACTTGTACAGAGTATATATAATCTATCGTTCTTGCCTCTTGGGTCTAACATGTCAGAGCCTGAGAGCTGAGGTGCCCATTTAACACGGTCTTATTTACCCCAAAAAAAATAAAATTAAAAAATAAAAATAAAAAAATAAAAAGAGTACGCTGTTGGGCGTTTAATAGGGGTTAGATAATACTTAGATATAACTTGAAAGTTCTGGTAAGAGTACGTACTCTTGCATGAGGGCATTCAGTGTTTTTGTTGTACGTATTAACATTACCAAGTCGTTATTGTACCAGCCAGCGCATTGTTAATTTGTTATGATGACTTGACGCACCAAAACAAGAATACAACTGAGTTGTATACTCCGTATCAAACAATGAAACAATAGAGCGTGTATAATAAGGTAACTCGAAATTGAAAGATCAGGCAAATAAAGATAACTAAATTACAAATTAACCAGATAAAATCCTAGGATCGAGTGGTGAATAAAGGTTCAAAGTCAAGTCCATAGAAAAGTAGTGGCCTTAACCTGGAGTCAACACATACATACAAGTCTATGGACCATGCTGATTGAGATTATATGTTTGTTCTCTATCATATGCATATCAACGTATAACACTTGTTTAAGAGTATATATATATATGTAGCTGAATGCGTGCCTGAATATACATAACATATTCTTTAGTCCAAAAAAAAAAAAAAAAAAAAAATGATGTGGGTTTGGGTTATGGCCTTTAAAACCATCAATATAATAATACCATACTTGTTAATTTACAATCTTGGATTGATTTATTTCTCCTTGGCTGCCGATGGTGCTGCAAATTTGACTTCGTTAGCCGATAAAAGAGATGCTGCAGGTATAATTATTCTCCTAATAACTTGCTTATACATTCAATTAATTATTATGTTGCTTTAAATTATTGCAAGTACTACCTAAATTCATATGCTTTCATATATATACTTTGTCTGTTCTCTTTTAAATGTCGTTTTCAAAGCATGATTTTAATCATTAATATCTTTTATTTTTAATACGAAACATTATAAAAATTTGATGTCTATATCTATACTTATATATTAAAATAAAAAGCGTTCCTAAAACATAATATGTGCCACGTGGCACCCTTCACATCCATTAGAGTATGACACATCATCGATTCATCGATCCATGTTATATAACATGTTTTTCTAACAATAAAAATGCTTATTACAAGGTTTGAACCCAAGGCCAACAAGAAATCAACTAATGTTGTTACCATCTTTGATTGCTATCTTTAAATTGTGTTTCATATTCAATTATAAACAACTAAATACTTTGCATTAAACATCAATTCCAAAGCCCTTGTTTAGTTTCATAGTTTTATAGTTCACTTTTATTTTAATTATATAGGTTTTATTTTATAGCTCAAAAAATATTTGATTTTCAAAGTAAAATCCGGTGCATCACCCGGGCCACACGCTAGTTGATAAACTATAAATCGAGACAAATCTAACAAGATTCCACGCACATGACTATAGTTATCCTTAATTATTAACTAGATGAAGCCCATGTGATGCACGACTTGTTTGATCTTTTAAAAATATTTTTTTTTTTTTGTATTTTTTGTGCTAAAATTTGTTATATATTTAGATAAAATACTTAATATTAAAAGATAATATATAATATTTAATTTATTTAAACTTAAATATTTCATTCGCCTTCTTTCAAAAAAAAAAAAAAAATTTCATTCGCCAATTTTACCTATGTGGCATTTGAATTATTTAATTCTAAAAGAAATTAATAATCTCTTATTTAATTGACTACAACAAAAATTTATAATCCTACATGGCGCGCTAAGAAAATTAAATTCTACGTGGCTCTCTAAAATTTCGGGAAAAAAAATCTCATATATATATATATATATATATATATACATACACACACACACTAGATGTAAGCCCGTGTGATGCACAAATCTAGTAAATCATTTTATTTAACTAAAATTTTTGTATAATTATGATGATAATTCATTAGAAATATGGATAAAAATACTAATATCATAAGATAATTTTTTTAATTTTAACACTAAATTTATCTTTTGTTGTTTTATTTATTTTATGTGACGCTTGAATTTAAATCCCCAAACCTTATTCATTAATTTTTCTTATGTGACAATATAAAATTTTAATTCAAAAATGAATGACAAATCTCCTTTTTTTATTGATTAAAATAAGTCTTTTGCCTATGGGAAATTAGTCATATGAGATTTAGTTTTTTTCGTCTCATTGAGTACATTATTAAAATCAAACTATTTAAATATTTGTTAGGGTGAGATTAAAGATATTTGCGATCAAAACTTTGCATCAATATATGTAAAAGTGATAATTTTTTTGTTCAAAAAATAAAAAAAATAAAAAAGAGATAATAATAATAATAATAATAATAATAATAATAATAATAATAATAATAATAATAATAATTATTATTATTATTATTATTATTATTATTATTATTATTATTATTATTATTATTATTTGAGACAGTAGAAAATTATTAGTTTTTTTTAAAAAAAAAACAATTTAAATTTAAATTATTCACTATTCGTTGTTTTTACCTATATGTCAAAATACTTAAATCTTATTTGTCACTTTTGCTTAGATGGTAAGTAATTATTTTAATTCTAAAATGAATTATTAATCTAATTTTTCACTGGACAAAATAATACAGTACCTTTTATCATGTGGCGTGCCGAATGCTCTTGAAAAATGCCTACTTTATTTATATAGATTACATTAGATTAGATTAACAAAGCTAGTCAAAGTAAAATATATGAATAAATTAAAAGTGAAAGTGTTGCATTTAACCTTAAATAAAAATTTCCAACTGGTTTAAAAAAAAATTAAAAAATAAAAAATCCCAACTAGAACTAGTAGAATAAACGTAATGGCAAGCGGTAATTCAAACCCCCTAATGGCAAGCGGTTTTGAACCGCATGGGCTTAGGGGGCTTACCATTAGCCATTTAAATGACAAGCGGTTCGAAATCGGTTGCCATTACTAGAGAAAGGGCAATTGTAGGGAATATTTCAAGCATTATCCCTAGCTTGAACCCCACTGTGATCATACACTAAAGTACGGTGGCGTCCAAAGGGAAAGAAGATAGAGAAAAAGAGTCGCCAACAAGTTTTAGGAACTTGTAAACCGTTCACGAGGTGAAGGTTACACCCCTTAACGATCCAGGAGATCATCAACTCGAATAGGTCTGGAACCATGACTAGTAGTTCGGGGATGAAGGTACAAATCCAACCTAAAATAGATTGAACCCTCCCTAATAATAGGCCTCTACTTTATTCTGATCGTGTTCATGTTAGCTTTTTGACTAACATGCAATCAATAGGATTAACCATAAACCTGTTTATCTATGTTGGTTGAATATTAATGCACAAATAAATCTATTATTGGCGACCACTTGAATTATAATCAAATTAACCCTAACACAAGATTATTAATTATCTTATTAAGCATGATTACAAGTACAAATTTCCTTTAACAAGCATAAAAGGCGTGATCAAGCAATATAAAATTATAATTAAAATAATCATATCAACGCTAAAGCATAATAATAGCAACATCCTAGGCATGATACTAACAAGACTAATAACAAACCCTAGCATGTCACCAAACAATAAAGACCAAAGCTTTAGCCCTAACATGATACTAACAATCATAAATATTAGGAAGAAAATAGGAAGCATCGCAGGAAACACAATTGTCATGTTTGATAATAGAAATTATAATTGTTACCCTAAACATGATACTAGGAAGATCAAAACACCCTAACATAACACTAGGAATCATAATAACAACCTAAGCATGATTTCTATATCATAATAACACTAAATCAATTAAAGCACTTACTTAGATGCCTCGTACATCTTTCTAATAGCAAAATACACACGTTAGTAACTTCAAGGAAAATAATAATTAAAACAATTAAATTAAATAATTGAAAGAGAGATTTGGGACCAAACTCTCAGAAATTAAAACCTTTCACGTCTAGGGCGTTGACAACTTCGAATAACGCTAGGTGTATCGAGGTCTTGTGAATGCGGAATTTTGTATGTAAAAAGGTTGGTTTAGAAAAGAGAGAGAGAGAGTAATCAAGAGATTCTTGATGAGAATTGGTGAGAATTAGAAAGAATAAGAATTGATGAGAATTGATGAATGAAAACGGAGTTTTTAGGAGGCTATTTATATAGAAAATCAGCCAAAAAGATAGAAAATCGAAACAGAGTTCTGACGCGCAAAAACGAGGTTAGTGCAGACGCTGACATTAGCACCAGGCGCTAACGCTAGTGCCAGGCGCCAGGCTTAGCGCCAACGCTAATGGCTGGTGTTTGGCGCTAATTAAATTTTTGACGCGTTTTCTAAAATCAGATAGAAATTAACCGTACAGGAGGATAAATCGTATTTTCCTCAAAACATTCTTTTATTCTGATTAAAACTCTAAAAAGTCAACAAAAGTCAATCTATCAATGCTAATTGAATTAGGAATGAAAAGAACCTTCTAGAAGAATCTAGAAGACTAAAACCTTTCCTAATTGTATTAGGAATGATAAATCCATATTAGGCCCTCCCCTAGATCATTGGGCCGCATATAAGGCTCAGACCAGACCGAGTTTAGTAATTTGGCCATAACTTCCTCAATATTCATCGGAATTGAGCTTATAATATATCGTTGGAAATCTCTTTTCAAGCCCTATCCAACTACACTACTATTGGACCCATATCATGGACCAACCAAACTGGATTGGATGTTTCCTTAAAATAGGTTTTCAAAAACAGAGAGAAGAGAAAAGAAATTAAAACTATCCGCAACACTAGACTTTCCACACTTTCACTTCATTCGATTACGATTCGACGTGAAAGGTACTCATCACTGGGTTTGGTTTTGGGGAGACACAAATGGGTGTTTACAGCAGCGGTTTTGGCGCCAAACCGCTGCCCATTATGGGTATAAAAAATAATTTTTTTTGTTTTTGGATTTTTCACATAAATTGATACACAAACCAAACATATATAAAAACATTAATATTTTTATTAATTATTTGTTGTAATATAACATTTACATCAAAAAATTAATACATCTAATACAAAAAATATAATTAGCTCTATTTAAAAAAAAAAAAAAACTCATGTTTTACAGTACCACCAGCCACGACCACCAACACCACCGGCCCACCACGACCTCCACCAATAGCAGAACATCGTCCAGCACCACCACGACCTCCACCAATAGCAGAACATCGTCCAGCACCACCACCCACCACGACCCCCACGAGAATCTACCACAACCACACACCACGAGCAACCACCACCACCTCATAATTTATTTATTTTTTTTAAAAAAGAAAATTAACCCAACCCTCCACCACCAGCCACCACCACCACACACAACGAGCACCAAGCCAACCAACCCCACACCTCTAACACACAAGCCCACCCACGAGCACCCACTAACCCACCCCACCCCTCACTTTCCTCTTTCCCGATTACCCCACGCCACCCCTTTCCTTAATTTTCCATGCCGGAAACAGCCCTAGCCACCAAAACCGTACCCCTACCCACCGTACCCGATCCCACCCACCACCCCACACCTTTAGCCTCCCTAACCCGAATCCACCTTTAAAATAAAAAAAATAAAAAAGGAAAATACTTTTATATAATCCACCAAAACCCCAATTTGGCTAGAAATTATGGTTTAAAAGGTTAAAATCGACCATGAAAACTCTAGATCTAGAGTTTTCATGGTTGATTTTGACCTAAAAAACCTGAAAACCAAAACGCATGCTTGATTTTGGGATTTTTGGTTCCTTTTTTTGCTCGATTTTGCTTGGTGGTGCTCGGTTGTCGCGCGACAGGTGGTCGGTGATAAGAGGAGAGAGGAAAGAAGGGGGGATTGAGATGAAAGAGAAGAATACGGTAGGTGGGTATGAGAATTAATGGTGGGGAGAGGGGAGAGAGGAGAGATGACAGAGGAGAGAGGCGTGAGAAAGAGGAGAGAGAGCGTGAAAATGTGAAATAAAAGGATGAAGGAGAGAGGAGTTTTAGGGTTTTTTAAGTAATGGCAAGCGGTTCAACCCCAAACCGCTTGTCATTATATATATTGGCAAGCGGTTTTCGCCAAAACCGCTTGCCAATTAATATTAGAGGGTTTTTTTTTTTTTTTTTTTTTTTTTTTTTTGTAAAAATTGGGTATAATGGCAAGCGGATTTTTAAAACCGCTTGCCATTTGGGGCTTCCCATTACGTTTATTCTACAAGTGTACGTAGTAGATAGCATCACATGAAATTATTTATTAATTACTCATTTTGATTCAATCAAAAAAATAAATAAGCAACCCACAAAATTAAAGTCTGCATATGTACTAGGGTTGATGATTATGATTTTAAATCCAAAGGGAGAAACGGATGTTATCTACACTACTCGTGTAGGTTTATTGAAACTTAAACTGCAAAACTAAGAAAAATTAAGGGAAAAGGGTTGGAAATTAGACTATTTCCGGCCTAAACTGTCAAACATTTAAAAAAACCCTAAAAGAGAGGACAACATTCATTGAACGAAACGTGAGAGGCACGTGATAGGTTAATGCTCGAAAACTAGGTCACAATTATTGCCCGTTGGCCGTTACAATTACACTTTATGTAACGAGTTTAATCTTACCCGTTACAAATAAGGCGTTACGAATGAAGTTTTTTCCACTAGTGACGTTATCTACACGACTCGTGTAGTTTTATTGAAACCTGAATTGCAAAACTAAGGAAAATTAAGAAAAAAGGATCACACGTTAAACTATTTCTAACCTTAACTATCAAACATTTATAATTCCGACTTAAACGGCCAAATAATAAGAAAACCCTAAAAAAGAGGAGTGGATTTATTTAATGTCACGTGAGAGGCACATGATAGGTCAACACTTGAAAACTAGGTCAAGGTCGTTAATTACAACATTTATTTATAAGGTAATTTTCTGTTAAATTCCAACATAAGTTTTTTTTTTTTTTTTTTTTTTTCATGAATATATATAACATTTTATAGTTTTGTAATTTTTATTATAATTATCTCAGTATGTGATTTTCGAATAGGTATATAGTGAAACCTCTCTCTATAGGAATACAATCAATTTCATAATTAAATATGAGTTTTGTTCATGCATGTTTTTTCATTACTATCCTACCAAAGTACCACTTAATATTACTAAGACAAAGACAAAGAAAAATGTAAAATACATCAAAAATTGCCGAAATTGAAAACCTGTGTAGGTTGACCCGATATTGGTTAGCTATTTGGTGGGGGAGATTGACTGCCGTTCTATCCACCTTTAGTATGATACACTGCTGAAAGGTGTTTCCGAGCTTGATGATTTCCTTCAGAGTCCGTCGATGATGGATCTCCAAGGGCCTTTTGTTCCTTAAGGCCGTGACTAGTAAAGCCAAATCCGTTAAAATTTTAATGGATCGATAACCACTATCACTAGCCCACCTTAAAGCATAAAGGCAGGCCCAAAACTCGGTTTGCAGGGCTATAGTTCTTACTTGTCTTGTGCCAAGACCCATCAACCCTAATATTACTTAGAGCTAAGGAATCGTTGAACAGTAGAACATGGTTCAATTACCCTAATGAAGCTTGTAAAAATCCCGGAGGGAGGAAAAAGGACAAATTTGTAGTAGAAAGCAAGCCTTGTTGTCTATTACCAGACTTCGTAAAATTGTGAAGCAAGAGATGAGCCGCCTTAAGATTTCCAAAATAACATCTTAAGTAGCCATTTTCATTCTGAAAGATACGCTTGTTCCTTGTAATCCATATAGCCCACAAGGTTGCCACAAAGGCCTGGATGCGTTGACTACGAATTCCATCCTAACTATAAAAAAGCAGAATATGACTTCGGATCCATTTCTGGAGAGAAATTGAGCCGGTAGGTTTTTTGCGGTTCGATATGTGGCAGTTATCCCAAGCATAACGAGCTATAGAACATTCAAGGAAGAGGTGAAACCCTCCCTCCTCCTTTATACCACAGTAATCACATAGGGTGTTGGTGATGATTCCTCTTGCCCGAAGATTAGCGCTCACAGAAATACCATTGACAGCAAGTTTCCATAAGAAGATACGCCATTTTGGGGGAATCTCCAGATGCCATAAGACTCTTGAAAAAGCAAGATTCTTTTCTATGGAGGGGCTCTCCTATGCTTCCAAGGTTAGCAAGAAAGGCATAACCTTTTTTAACAGTATAAGTGCCAGCTTTGTGCCAAGGCCAATACAAGAAATCTTCCTTTTCCTCTGTTGGGAGATCAATAGCAAAAATCTCTTGTGCATTGCTCCACTCAAATCTCTCTCGGATAAGACCACATTCCACGACTGATAAGGAGAGATAAGATCTTTAACTTTCCATAAAGCACTCTGTCTGAGATTTTGGTTTGAATTCACAACTGGGACTTTATTATATTATTGACCTAAGGGGAGCTAGTAGCTAAAACAGAATTACCAGACCCAATTTTCCAAGCATAGTCTTTCCTCATTTTAATTGATAGAGAATGGATAGTCTTTCTGACCCATGAAAGAGAGGTTGGAGGGGGCTTCCATAAGTCACAGTTGGACAAAGGATGTAGTCGGATTTCACATTATAGATCCTTGCAGCAAGGAATTGAGGATTCATATGCATTTTGAGGATATGTTTAAAAAGCAAAGCACCATTGTAAATGCTAGCAGATCGGATACCCAAACCTCCCATGCCTTTAGGTAGTTGAACTCGTTGCCTGTTTATCCAGTGAATACCTTTTTCTCCACTTTTAGACCACCAAAACCTAGTGAAAAGGGAGTCAAGTTTTTTTGAGATGGACATTGAAAGTTTGCTAGTTTTTATAACATGAGCCACCATACCCAAGAGGATAAAATTAATGAGAATAATTTTGGCGCTTTCCGTAAGCTTGCACTGTGCCCAAGCAGTGATTTTCTTTTTTACATGTTCCACAAGATTCACAAAAAGAGGCCTTTCCTCCTAGAGATGTCATTAGGAACCCCCAAATGTTTCCCCATTCTATCAATGATGGGTACTCTTAGAATAGTTTTGAAAGAATTAGCTAGCTTTGGAGAAACAGAGGGGCTAAACTTTATGAAAGATTTGGCAAAATTAATCTGTTGGCCAAACTCCTTCCCAAATCTAGCAAGGATATCTGCTATCGCACCACATGACTCCTGGGAACATTTAAAGAAGAACACAACTTTTAGAGTTGATAAAGTGCATTATTTCCTAGTACATGAAGGTATTATCTTCCACGTGTCTACCAGGAATAAATGCATGTTGGAAATCCAAAATCAATACAGAAAGGACCAGTTTTAACAATGACACTAGGCATTTTGCAATACATTTATAAATGGTATTGCAAAGACTGATCGGACGAAATTGAGAAGCCAAATTCGGAGTGTCTACTTTAGGGATCATGACCAAGAGAGTCGAATTCAACTCTTGAAGAAGAAAACCCGTAGTAAAGAAATGTTGGACGCTTTTAATCACAGTATAACCAACCATCTCCCAATTTGTATGAAAGAATTTAGCAATACAACCATCCGGCCCTGGCGACTTAGAACCCTTCAAATCGAGCATAGAAGCCTCGATTTCTTCAGCCTCAAAAGGGAGACATTAGGCCTCACTTTGTGAGGAAAAAAGAGACGGGAAATGTAATTGACGTAGGAGCAGATCGATATGATCAGCTCGAGACGAGTCAACATCAGGTTCAAAAACGATCTTTGAGGAGTCCACAATGAGGTTGAAGACCTGGGTATGTCCCTCTACACACGAATCATCCTCCTTACGAAGAGTGATAATCTCGTTCATCGACTTTCACAATTTAACCTTATTAAAAAAAGTCATTTAGATGGAGCGTCCCCTTCTTTGATCCAATCACATTTCACCCTTTGTCGCCAATATTGGAATTCTAGTTTACAGACTGGAATAAAGGAGTTCACACAATCAAGATAGGTATGAGCATCGTTGATAGAAGAGACACTCTTTCCGAGAACATCTAGTTCCTTTGAAATTTCTCTCCAATTTATACCCCATAATTTTTTATGATTAAGAAACCATTTTTGAAGCATACTACGAATTTTCCGCAATTTCTAAACCAAGCAAAAAGTATAAGAACCATGAGCATTATTTACCTTCTATTCCGTTTCAATCATATTTTTAACCTCCGGGAAACCCAAGCACCAAAGTTCAAGTTGATACGGCTGAGTAAGAGGATGGTTGTTGGATCCGAATCATAGAGAAAAGTCGCTTTTTTTCACCCCACCTGTTCAAAGTGATAAGCCTATTTTTTTTCACCCCACTGAATATCGTTGAAGCTGCCACAAAGATAAAGACTACCCTCCGATCTAGTTTCTTTCTTTGTACTCAGATATTTTCCAGATAAATCCTCTGATCTAGAGCTAATAATGATGACATGCTTCGAGTTTTGCACAGGCGAATTGAAAAGATCATCAACTCTGATTGATTTAACCGGCAAAGCTGGAGAATTCGGAGGATCGAATTCGGTGAGAGGAAAATTAGGCAAACCACCACCAAAAGTTGATGGCGAATAAGATAAGAAAGGAGGAACAGAATCCCTCTATTTGGGATGAACACGTGACCCCGACAGCCTGAGAGATCGAGCAAGTTGCCTCCCTGCTTGAATAAAGCAATTAGCCGTATTAGTAATTTCATTATCAGAAGGAGAAGAGAGAGTTACAGTGGGTTGCGGCATCAAATTAAGCAGCTGCATCGAAGGTTACGTGAGACTAGCCGGCGGCGGCGCCATAATAGAAATCCCCTGAAAAGAACCGCCACCTATCACACCTCGTCTTTTGTAAAATAGAGTAAGTTTCAAAGACGAATCCCCAACTTCAAAAGTCAAAGCATTAGGTATTGAATTCATTGAGTTCGTCAGAATTCCAGAGGGGAGATGCTGATGGGGTGGGATTGAGCGAGATTTGTCAACAAAATCGTTGACAATCTCATTGGGTTTGCCCACTAGAGGAGTAACATCACTTGTAATGGCAAGTATAGCAGAAGAATTATAAAGTACAGGAGTAGAACTTGCAGGGTTAGAGTTTACAACTTGCGCAAGCTCATAAAAGAAAATAGAAGAAGCTCGTTCAATTGGTTGCAAAGATGGGAAGAATCAAGCATAAAGGTCTCGACCCAAGCCAAGTCTTTTTCCTAGTGGGCTCGTAGCACGAGAAATAGAGCCACCGCCCTGATCGGTGGAGTTAGAGAAGCTATCGAATCCTGTATAATAATTTTTCGTCCCGCCACCACTTGAATTTTTTAGAGGAGTTTTAAGAGTCAGAGTCCCCGTCTTCATTGGGGTTGCGATCCTCCATAGGCACGTCTAAGGCAAACCAAATTAGCTTCTGGGTTCCTGTATCGCTCTTGATTGGGAAGGCCTTTGACGAAGTTTGAGTAATACTTGTACTCATGAGGCCCATACAGTACTCTCATGCCTTGGCGTTCAAGAGAAGTTACCTTGCTTTTCAACCTGCGGTTAGCCACTTCTCGTTTAATGCGGCACTTCTCCTTAGAATGCCCTGCAAAACCCCAGTTCTTGCAAAAACAAAAAATCCCTTCATAACGAAAGTAGACCCAGATAATTCGGTCCCCTTCTAAAGGTACAAAACAACATGGTATTAGAGGTTGAGAAAGATTAACAACCACTTTCACACGCAAATCAGCAGAGGGAGGTAAGCCTTGCCTTGTAATTCAAATTCTTCAATAAAGCCAACATGAGAAAGAATTTGGGTTGCCCATTCTCGAGTTAAATAGAGAAAAGGCAAACCTAGAATACGGACCCATAGAAAAGTAGTATCAAAATTAATATGTTGAGGGATGATAGAACGATGGTACTTTCGTAAATTAATAATTCGACCCTCAAAGATTGCATGTTGAAGACGAACAATACCAGTAAGATCAGAGGGATTGAAGCACTCAAAGAGATAATATGCACCAGAGCTATGCACCTTGATGTAGCCCTTCCTCCTCCATCTAGTAGTAATGATGTGTTGATAGGGATGGATTTGGGCCGATAAAAAAACCAATCGCAGACAGATTGCAGTTAATTGGACCAAGGAAACTGGAATTTTCAGGTGGACTAGCTAGACCACCCATTCGTAGGTCGTTTGGGTTCGAGTCAAATTGATAATTTGGGTGTCTATACGGAGGACTGTTTGCCATTTTTAGAAGAAAAAAAATAGAAGAATAGAAGAAGTTAAACAGGTTGAATTTTGGATATATAATGCAGAAATCAAAGGGCCTTTTTATAGCAAAAAAATTGTATAGGGAATGACAAGATTTAAAACTTCTTCTAGAAGACTTCCATGTCGGCACCCCATACCCCTCATGTCGGCAATGTTGAAATTCAACATTGCATTTAATTAGCTAGCTTCATATTAATTTCTGGTAGTTGTAGTAGTTGCTAATGAAGGCTATAAATAGCCATGGTTGTAGCTCGTTAACCGGCAAGTCTTTTACAGGAAATAATTAAACACTTTGAGTGTTCTTAGGTAGAGTATTATCTCCCTAACCCTTGGTGGTGTTACTGTATCCAAGGTTCCTTTCTCAATTGTTCCTAGTGGTGTTTCTATATCTAGGAATAAGTAGAGCTGTGTTGTCGGATTAGCCGACCGACGTGGTGAATTGGCTAATTCTAACCGACCCCCTACTTGGTACGGTGTCAAATTGGTACCAGAGCCAAGGTTTCGTTTACCATCTCGTCCAACCTCCATTGAAGTTGTCAAGTTGCCGACGCTGCTTCAACACCCATATTTGTTGTAGCCTTTAAAACCACCCGCAAAATCACAAACCACCTAATCACCTCCGTAAACTACCCTTCCATTACCCTGTCGCCGGCCACCATGAATAATCCACCGTCGATTTCCATCCCAACCTCACCGTAAATTCAAAAAATAAAAAAAAATAAAAAAAAATACTTGCCCAACCGTGAGTTCTGCCGCACCATCACCAGTCCGCTACACCAAATATGACAAGATAACCTTGAATTATAGCAATTGTTGAAGAATTTCTCTAATTTTTCTTGTTCTTGGAATGCTCTTGTTCTCTGGTAATTTTCCTTGTTTCTCACGTCCTCTTTGAGTTTCCTTATTCAAGTTGAAGTTGACTACTCTACTCCACTTTAGTATTATTGGGTTTTTAATACTATTTCATTATTAAAATTATAAAAAATAATATATATATATATATATATATATATATATATATATATATATATATATATATATATATATATATATATATATATATATATTTGAATAATTGAGAAAAGAGTAGTGAATGCGTGAGTATAGTGGCAGTAGAATAGTTGGTCTTTAATTCTTTCCACTTTTCATAAGTTGAAGTCTAGTATTCACATTAGATATTTTCTTAGTGTCCTTATCTTATCTTAATTTCTTGTATGTATAATACATATATTTAGTGTATTAAAATAAAAAAAAAGAGAAAAAAAAACCAAAAAAAAAACAAAAAAAAAAAAAAGATTTTCTTCAGCTTAACAAAATGCCGCCGAGAGCACGTCGTGGAGGAAATAATCAACAATAGCGCCCTGTCTATGACACTATAATAGCTGACATGCAACGAGAAATCCAAAAACTTCAACGACATCTTGCACGTTATGAAGCTGCTGGTAATCATTCCCATCAATCAGACGAAGAACAGTCAGGTAGCCCGGATGAAGATTTCAATCCGTTTCACCAACCCGAGGGTGAATATTCAAGGGGAGAAACATCTCGTTCCCGACGAATGCGCCATCCTCGACACCGAGAAAAAGAGTTTGGAATCAAAGTTGAAATTCCAGATTTTGAAGGAGAAGTTCATCCCGACGAGTTTATCGAATGGATCCATACAGTTGAGCGTGTCTTTGATTTTAAAGACATTCCGGACGAACGCAAGGTCAAGTTAGTCTCCATCAAATTCAAGAAACATACATCCATTTGGTGGGAGAATCTCAGACGACAACGTGAACGAGAAGGTCGTAGTAAGATCTGTACATGGGATAAAATGAAACGCGAACTCAAGCGTAAATTTTTACCCAGTCACTATCGCCAAGATATGTTTCTCAAGTTTCATCACTTGGAACAAGGAAACAAATCTGTGGCCGAGTATGTTGCCGAGTTTGAAGATTTATCAATGAAGTGCGACAATTCTGAACCGGAAGAGCAGACCATTGCAAGGTTCTTAACCGGTCTGGACCCAAAAATCTCCAAAGTCATACAACTCCAACAATATTGGTCGTTCAACGACGTCACCAAGCTTGTTGTGAAGGTTGAAGGCCAGCAAGCAAAGGAGAGAACTGGATTTAAGTTTGTCTCTAAGGAGGCTTCTTACCGTGGAAATACTCCAACAAAGTTTCCACCGAAGGCCAACTCTAGCACATCAACGAAGAAGGTTGAGAATCCAGTCACAACGAGCAAACCACAAAGGCAAGGTAACAACAATCCTACCTCCAGAAGATGTTTTAAGTGTCAAGGATTTGGTCACATTGCTTCTAAATGTCCAAATTCTAGAATAATTTCTCTTGTCGAAGAGGAATTGTTAGAAGAAGAACAGATTGAAGATATTGAGGATGACAACAATGAAGAGGTTTTGCACGCTGACGAAGGCAAATTGTTAGTTATTCGTCGTATCCTCAATGCCGCCCCAGTAAAAGAAGATGAGTGGTTACGCAACAACATCTTCCACACTCGATGTGCATCTCATGGCAAAATATGTGATGTCATTATCGATAGTGGTAGTTGTGAGAAAGTGATTGTCGCCACCATGGTCGAGAGATTAAAACTGCCTACAAAGGATCACCCTTATCCATACAAGCTCACATGGTTGAAGAAGGGGAATGATGTCAAGGTCTCTAAAAGATGCCTTGTTGATTTCTCCATCGGAAAGAAGTATCAAGATAAGGTATGGTGTGATGTCATCCCTATGGATGCTTGTCACCTACTTTTGGGTCGTCCATGGCAGTATGATCGTCGTGCAATTCGTGATGGCTTTCATAATACTTATTTCTTTGAAAAGGATGGTGTCAAAATTGTTTTAGCACCTCTAAAAAGGGATTTGTTAGCAAAGCCAAGCCAAGAGAAGAGCTTTGTTGTGTCAGAATCAATGTTTACAATGGCCTTGAAAGAATCCAATATTGCTTGTGTTCTAGTCATGCTCGAGGAAAATCAAGAAGATCAAGGAATACCGGACGAGATCCAGCCTCTACTTTTCAAATTTAGTGACATTGTGCCGGAAGAAATTCCTGAAGGTTTACCTCCAATGCGTGATATTCAACATTGCATCGACTTTGTTCCTGGAGCATTTATCCCTAATAAGGCTGCCTATCGGATGAGTCCAAAAGAGCATGAAGAGCTTCAACGACAAGTCATCGATCTCATGCAAAAAGGATTGGTACGTGAAAGTGTGAGTCCATGCTCAGTTCCAGCACTTCTTGTCCCAAAGAAAGTCGGATCGTGGCGCATGTGCATTGATAGTCATGCCGTTAATCAGATCACTATCAAATATCGTTTTCCCATTCCGCGCCTTGATGATCTACTTGATCAATTGCACGATGTTGTTGTGTTCTCGAAGATTGATCTACGAAGCAGATATCATCAAATCCGTATGCGACCTGGAGATGAATGGAAGACTGCTTTCAAGACCAGGGATGGATTGTATGAGTGGATGGTCATGCCGTTCGATCTTTCCAATGCTCCTAGCACCTTTATGCGACTAATGAATCAGGTATTCCGCCCTTTCATTGGCAAGTTCGTAGTTGTTTACTTTGATGATATTCTTGTGTACAGTCGAAATTCTGAAGAGCATATGAATCATCTACAACAAATTTTCCAAGTTCTTCGTGAACAAATGTTGTATGCCAATCTAAAGAAATGTCACTTCCTCACCGACAAAGTGGTATTTCTTGGATATGTTGTCTCTAGCAATGGAATCGAGATGGATCCTAGCAAAGTTGAAGCCATTAACACATGGCCAGTTCCTCAATCAATACATGATGTTCGCAGCTTTCATGGTCTAGCGTCCTTCTAAATTTCAGCACTATTGCCGCCCCGCTCACTGAAGTACTGAAGAAGGAGAAGTTTGAGTGGACCCTAGCAGCTCAACAAAGCTTCGAGAAGTTGAAAATGATGATCACCCATGCACCAATTCTTGCCTTGCCAGATTTTGATAAGCTTTTTGAGGTAGATTGTGATGCTTCAGGAGTTGGTATAGGTGCAGTCCTCAGCCACGAAGGACGTCAAATTGCTTTCTTTAGTGAGAAACTTAATGAATCAAGGCGCAAGTACTCAACCTATGAGAAGGAATTCTATGCAATTGTACGATCCTTAGATTATTGGAGTCACTATCTTTTGGCTAAAGAGTTTGTGCTCTACTCAGATCACGAATCACTAAAGCATTTTCACAGCCAACAAAAACTCCAACGTTGTCATGCAAGATGGAGCGAGTTCTTATCTCCCTTCCACTTTGTCCTCAAGCACAAATCCGAGACGCAAAACAAGGTTGTTGATGCCTTAAGTAGAAGACATGCCTTGCTCTCCACTCTTCAATTCAAAGTCATTTGTTTCGAGGTTCTCAAGGACTTGTATGAAGATGATGAAGATTTTGGGGAAATTTGGAATAATTGTTCAGGAGGCCCTCAACGCCAGTTTCATCGACAAAATGGCTACTTATTCAAGGGAAATCAATTGTGCTTGCCAAGGTGTTCCCTACACGAGATGATATTACATGAGTGTCATGCTGGTGGTCTTGCCGGTCATTTTGGTCATGATAAGACATTGGGCATTGTTAAAGAAAATTTCTATTGGCCGCACATGGTTCGTGGCATCAATCGATATGTCAAGCGATGTAGAGCATGTCATATTGCCAAAGCCCAAGGTCAAAATACTGGTCTTTATACACCATTACCGGTTCCTGAAGCTCCTTGGGAAGATGTCAGTATGGATTTTGTTGTTGGGTTGCCTCGTACCCAACACAACAAAGATTTCATCATGGTTATTGTTGATCGATTCTCGAAGATGGCTCATTTTATTCCGTGCAATAAAACTAATAATGCCACGCAGATTGCTGATATTTATTTTTGAGAAATTGTACGGCTACATGGAATACCAAAGACCATCCCTTCTGATTGAGATGTCAAGTTCATGAGCCATTTTTGGAGAACCTTATGGCGCAAGTTAGGAACACAGTTGTAGTTTAGCTCCGCCGCACATCCTCAAACTGATTGTCAAACTGAAGTTGTCAATAGGATCTTGGAAATATGTTAAGGAGTCTTGTAAGCAAGAACATTCGACAGTGGGATGTGTTGTTAGCTCAAGCCGAGTTCGCCTACAATTGTTCTCCGAGCCAAACCACTGGTGAAAGCCCTTTCAAGATCGTTTATGGTAAAAATCCAACTACGCTGGTTGCTCTTGTTCCACTACCCACTCCTGATCACTTTAGCGGTGATGCCGATGAACGAGCTAGAGAGATCAAGAAGTTACATGAGAAGGTTCGAGCTCAAATTACAAGGCAAAATCAACGCTATCAAGAACAAGCAAACAAGTTTCGTAGACCAGCTAGCTTTAAGGAAGGAGATCTTGTTTGGATCCACTTAAGAAAAGAAAGGTTTCCCATAGGAACACATGGTAAGCTCAAGCCCAGAGCTGACGGTCTATTCAAGGTCCTAGAACGAATCGGGAAGAGTGCATACAAGATTGAGCTTCCGGGGGAATACAATGTCTCCGCCACATTTAATGTCGCTGATTTGTCCCCATATCACGAGGATGAGGAAGACCAAAGACTCGAGGCCAAGTCTTCTGCAACCGGGAGAGTTTGACAAGGTTTAAAACTGCTTCTAGAAGACTTCCATGTCGGCACCCCATACCCCTCATGTCGGCAATGTTGAAATTCAACATTGCATTTAATTAGCTAGCTTCATATTAATTTCTGGTAGTTGTAGTAGTTGTTAATGAAGGCTATAAATAGCCATGGTTGTAGCTCGTTAACCGACAAGTCTTTTACAGGAAATAATTAAATACTTTGAGTGCTCTTAGGTAGAGTATTATCACCCTAATCCTTGGTGGTGTTACTGTATCCAAGGTTCCTCTCTCAATTGTTTCTAGTGGTGTTTCTGTATCTAGGAATAAGTAGAGTTGTATCGTCGGATTAGCCGACCGACGTGTTGAATTGGCTAATTCTAACCGACCCCCTACTTGGTACGGTGTCAGGGAAACTAAATTGCATGCAAAAAAATTGAAGGTTGAATGGGTTAACTTTTAAGAATAGATGCAATGATTTGAAAGATTAGGATAGAAAACATTTTGTAAAAGAACAAAAGAAAAGTTGCTTAAATTCTATTGGTTGTTTGAAGAAGCAAGGAGGAAGTTGAAGGGATAATTTGGATTGATCTGGTTATTTCCAACATGAATTTGAATGGTGCTTAGCTATTGGTTGCACGCAAGCAGGAGCATTCAAAGAAGAAACCAAAGTTGAATTTGGAAAATTAGAAGAAAAAAAAAACTCACGTACGCAATTTAGTGAGAGAAGCTCTCGTTTAGAGAGAGAAGCTACACGGGAATCAAATTTGTAGGAGAGAGATCGAAAGTACCACTTGGTATTACGGAGTAGGTATGAATGTAAATTCATGATATAAAATAGAAATCTAAGGTTCTTCTTGGATGGTCATGGGAATGAAAATATATTTTCTTAGCAAATTTACCTATAAATTAATTTCCACAACCATTGTTTATGATCGGCTAGCAGAAAAGCCATACTCTTTTAAAGGAAAAACTGGCAAGTATTGTAGCATAGATAAACAAGTACTCTCTCTTTTTTTAATTTGCATCACTTTCCATTTTAGGATTTTTTTTAAATGCACCATTTGGTAACTTTATACAACATTTTATCATTTTTCTCTCTTACTTTAAACCTCGCTCAACTTATTTTATTATTTCTCTCTCTTTCATGATCCCTACTAAAATAATAAAAATGTTTATCCTCTCTTATATACTTTCTCTTTCATTGTCCCCATCTTACTTTTACTATAATAATTTATTCACCCACTCACATATTATATTACTCTCCTAAAACTTTGTACAATCCAAAGTGATGCAAATAAAAAAAAAACGGAGGGAGTAGCGTGTATATTGATTATCTAGACTGTTTTAGAGTTCCAGTTTGAAGCTATGCATTGTTAATTTTTTTTTCCACTTCATATTCATAAGTAGATCCCACAAACGGGTCATTCAGATCGAGTCAATTTCGGGTCAGAAAGTATTCGAGTTGGGTTCGGGTTGGTCGGGTCAATTCAGAATTTGGGTAAATTTTGGGTCAGCGCTTCGAGTTAAGTTCGGGTCGGTTCAATTTGGGATGAGTCAATTTTTAGGACAATTTTCGAGTCAAATTAAGGTTGGGTCAATTTTAGGTCGAGTCAATTCGGATCGGTCAAATCGAGCTGGGTCAAGGCACCAAAATAAATTCACTTTAAAAACATAGTTGGAAAAATAAAGTAAACTCGTTAAAAAAAATAAAAAATCGTGAGTACCCTATTCACCATTTCACCCTATTCTCTTCAGGAATCGAGTGGGGTCAATACGGGTGTGGTTGATTCGGGTCAATCAATTGGAGTCTAAATCGGATTGGGTCATTTTGGGTTTCGGGTCACTTCAGGTCATATCAAGTTCGGGTTTTAGGTGAATTGCAGGTTCGGGTTGGATCATTTTGGTCGGGTCATTTCGGGCATCAGGTCATGTTCAGGTTAACTTCATTTCGGGTCAGAAGTGGGTCGGGTTAGGTTAGTTCGGGTTCAGGTCATTTTCAATTCAATGGTTTCGGGTCAACTTTCGGGTTACGGGTCGGGTCAGAATTGTCTGTTCTACCTATAAGGTGTTTGTAAAAAATTAAAAATGTTTGTTTGGTGTTCCATCATATCGTTGAAGTATGTATCGAATAATGGAGAGAAACAGCTCAACACTCGTATTAGATTGAAAATACAACTTAATTGATTAATTGATAGAAATAGGAAATTTAGATTGCAGTTAGTCAGTTCTACTGATGTACATTGCAATGTGATCGAAAAGCATTCAAATAAATTAATAGTTGGCGGGGTTCACTCCAACGGCTAGGATTTGGACGGTGTAAATAAAATAAAAAAAAAATAAAAAAGCAGCAAATGTCAACTATGGTCATTTTATAGATAGTAAATGTCAAATTTTCACATTTATATTATACCACCCTTCAAAAAAACCAGATTCAGATTGACCTAGAGATGGAAATGGATCGGGTTCGGGGCGGGTGGACCATCACCCGCATTCATCCACCCCACCTGATCCATCCACCACCCTCTATTATTTTCACCCGAATCCATTCATCCATCACCCACAGGTGAAACGGATGGTTCGGGTGATAATCGGATGTATAATAAGAGCATTTAAAATGAATAAAAATTACCTAAAGTTTAGTGCGTTTCAAGCGTTATCATTTTATTGTAATATCAACATAATTACAACAACAATATTCGAATTAATTTCAAAGGAAAATACTGAAATTAACAACAACAATTACAACAACCAACAACATATATAATTGCATTAAACACGAGAACAAACAACAAACAACATATGAACAAATTCATTTCAGTTTCGTATCAACAAATTACTTACAAAATTCGTATGAACATATTACTTAAAATTGGAGAGAGTTTAGAAATCAGATACCTTTAAAATGGATCCGTCGTTCAGTAGTGTGGCCATCGACGACCACCGTGACACCGTGAAAGAGAGGGAGAGAGAGGCAGAGAGCTTTGAGAGAAAGAAAGGAACAGAGAGCAGCGAGAACGAGTGCTTTTTTTGGAAGGTTAGGGTAGGGTTTAGGAATTACGTGAGTAAGAATTAGGACTAAGGATTTTGTTTTAGTTGGGCCTAGCCCAGTATAAAAATTCAGCAAATTTTTAAAAATTTATTTTTTAAAAAATATTCGGGTGATGGGTCAGGTTAACGGGTGAAATTTTTCCACCCAAATCCGATCCGTCACCCGCATCCGTTAACCCATCACTCGCCTGTCATCCGTTTAAACTGGGTTTTTCACCCATCCAATAAGACGAGTGGAGCGGGTGAGCGGGTGATCACTGGATATTTCCATCTCTAGATCGACCCCCCATTTTTTCAGTTATTCTATTTAACCAACGACAAAAAAAAAAAAAAAAAAAAAAAAAAAAAAAAAAAAAATTTGCCACCGCTTTTAAGAGCAACTCCAACAGTGTAAAATTAGGACTAGCTTGCAATTTATGAAACTAATAAATAATTAGCTTAACCATTGGAATTGCATTACCAAATTAGCTAGTCAAAGCTATTTGCTTAGCTAAGCTAATTAGCTTAGCAAATTGTGGGAATTAAAAAAAATTAAATAAATAAAAAAAATTATTAAAAATTAGCTTAACCATTGTGGGATTAATTAACTACAAGGTAGATTAGCTTTGCAATCCTAGGTGGCATAGCAAGCTAATTTTACAAGTAGCTTACCATTGGAGTTGCTCTAATAGTTTTCAACTTGTCATTAAATTTCACAGTTACTTTTGTTTTTTCAATAATAACCTCAAATCGGACCTCAAAGAACCAACATTACCCCTAAAACTCTAAAAGCAAGTTTTCGGTATGAAAATTGATGTTTTGAAAAAAAACGAGACTAAACATTGTTTAGAGGTCGTGAAATTCAATTTTTTGTGCTATTATAGGAGGTTAAATAAAATAAACAAAAAAGCGGGTAGTTAAATCTAAAATTGGTGTCTTACGGGGCGGTATAATGGAGAGATGTAATCATGTTACCAAGTTCATTACAGTTTGGCTGATTGCTGACTTGTTATGTGGAAAGTTATTGCGACTCTCTTGTTTTGGAATTCGGATAAAAATTATACTATAGTAGTACTTTGATCCGTGACAGCTACGTATACAGTATTTATCGTAATAGTTCCTCCCTATATGTTTGTAGCAAACAATAGAATTTCGGGTATTCTAAGCTTTTGATTGTGTCAAATTAATTAAATTCCTCAAGATTTCATTATGCCTTCACATGTACATATATAGTTTACAATATATTCCTAATAACCGTAGCCTTAGGAATAATATCAAATCAAATAAAATATTAACATAATGATAACTAACAATATTCCTAAAATATTATCTTCTAAATATTATCTCAACATCCCCCCTCAAGATGGAGCATGGAGATCTCGAATGCCCATCTTGCTAAGAATAAACTCAAACTGTGTCTTTCCCAACGCCTTCGTGAAAATATCTTCTAATTGCAACTTCGTAGGAACATATGACGGACATATGAGACCCTCTTGAATCGCATCTCTAATAAAATAACAATTAACTTCAATATGCTTGGTTCGCTCATGAAAAACTGGATTATTAGCAATATGTAAAGCTGACTGACTATCACAGAATACTTTCATCCCTTGCTTGTGTTCCACCCCTAAATCTCGAAGCATTCTCTTCAACCACTTCAATTCACATGTCAAACCTGTTATTGAACGATATTATGCTTCCGACAAACTTGTAGCCAACGTAGGTTGTTTCTTGGTCTTCCATGACACAGGAGACAAACCAAGTAACACAAACCAACCAGTCAAAGAACGTCGAGTTAATGGGAAACCTGCCCAATCTGAGTCACACCAACCTTCTAATTGCAAAGCACTATCAGATCTAAGAAGAATACCTTGACTCGGGCACTTCTTTAGATATTGTACTACTCTCAAAGCCGCTTCCTAATGCACTTCCTTAGGAGACCGCATAAACTGAGATAGAATATGCACTGAGTATGCCAAGTCTGGTCTACTCACAACTAGATATATTAGATGTCCTACCAGACGCCTATATCTCTCAACATCCGCGAACTCTTTCTCCCTAAAACGACTAGCTTGTGATTCTGCTCTGAAATGATATCCAAGGCATAATTCCTCTGACAAACATAAAATCCATGTTTGCTACGGGCTACTTCCAATCCCAAAAAATATTTCACAGCGCCTAGATCTTTCATTTTAAAGCATTCACATAAATATGCTTTAAAACTTTCCAATGCAAATTTAATGTTACAAGCAATAATCATGTCATCCACATAAACTAACACATTCAATTGCAATTTACCTTTCGACAAAGTAAACAGCAAATAATCATTATATGACTACTTGAAACCGTATTTCTTAAGAGCCATGGACAACTTCTTGAACCAACACCGTGGCGCCTGTTTTAGCCCGTACAATGATTTCTTCATTTTGCACACCTCATCTGAATTGTTTCTTTGAAACCCAGGGGGAACTTTCATATAAATCTCCTCCTCCAACTCTCCATGTAGAAAGGCATTATGTACATCCATTTGATGCACTTCCCATTCCTTCACCGCCGCTACCGCCAGAAAAGTACGAACTGTAGACATCTTTGCCACCGGAGCAAACATTTCATTGTAATCTATGCCTTCCTCTTGATGATTACCAAGAGCAACAAATCTAGCTTTTAATCTAATCATCTTGCCTTCCTCATCTCTCTTCTCAGTGTACACCCATTTGCTTCCAAGTGCTCTTTTCCCTACCGGAAGTGTTTCCAAGGTCCACGTACCTTGACCTTCTAATGCCTTAATCTCGGATGCCATTGCATTTCTCCACCCTTCATGTTTCAATGCTTCTTTTAAGGATCTCGGAATTTGTGCCTCGTCACTGCAGCAATATAATTTCTATGTTTTTCGGAAAATCGATCATAATTAACAAAATAGGTTATAGGATAAGGAGTACCTGAGGAAGATGATTCCGCGGATGACAACGATTGGACTTTATTTTTCCGTATAGTATGCGTAACACAGTCACGAAGTTTTGTTGAAGGGAACTTAATCCGCTTTCCTCGGCCCAATATTTCTTCCCTCACTTCATCTTGAGTAGTATCACTGACCTCACTCGAAACCCCACCTTGTTGTACGTCCGTGTGCATCGCTCCCAACCTGCGGTGTTCATCACTTCCTCGTAACTTAGCTGCAGACTGATTTGCTTGGGCATATTCTGCCCTTGCACCGAGCTGCTGCTGGCTCAGCTCACGCCCAACACTCGACACAGGGGTCCCCTACTGCGTACCCTGCTCTTGCACAGCCCCAGCTAGGGTGCCCTGCTGCTTGTCTCGGCCAGCGCCCGATGATGAGCCAGCGGGCCAACCAGTAGTGTGATGTTGCTGGGACCGAGAGCTACCATCACTCGATGGACCCCCGATGGGTGCTCCATCCCTGTCAGCCTCCTCAAATTCGGCATATTCACCCATGTTCTACTGCTCAAACTCATCACCACTGTTCACACCCAACATCTCCACTTCCAATTGTGACTTCGTAGGCTCATTAGTGTGTTGAACATAAGGAAAGGTATGCTCATGGAATTTCACTTCCCAAGACACAAAGTACTCCCGAGTTTCCAAATCAAACAATTGCCACCCTTTCTTTCCAAAAGGGTAACCAAGAAAAACATATTTTCGACTTCGAGACTTGAATTTAACACCTTTAATTCTCTGATTATGTGCATAACACAAGCATCCTAATACACGAATAGAATCATAAGATGGAGTTTTGCCAAACAACATCTCATATGGAGTTTTATTCCCAAGAAGAGGACTCGGAGTACGATTAATTAAGTAACAAGCCGTCAAAGTGCACTCCCCCCAAAAATTTAATCGGCAATCAACCTTGAAATCTCAATGCCCGTGCCACATTCAAAATATGTTGGTGTTTTCTCTCCACTCTCCCATTTTGTTGAGGGGTACCTACACATGAAGACTAAAAAATAATCCCGTTTTTGACAAAATATTCCTTAAGATGATTAAATTTAGTTCCAATATCACTCCAAACTACTTTTATATCTCTATTAAATTGACGTTTTATCAAGGAAATTAAATTGAGAAAATGAAATTCAACTTCAGTTTTACTGCTAATCAAATAAATCCAAACGCCCCTAGAATAATCATCTACTATTGTCAAAAAATACTAAGCACCACACGACGAGGGAACTTTGTAAGACTCCCACAATATGAACTAAATCAAACAAGCCACTAGCTTTATTCACACTTATAGGAAAACTATCCCTAGACTATTTTGCCCGAGGGCATACATCACACACATTATTATTCTTTCTAATAGAGTTACTCACAGGCGGAAGTAACCTCAAAACTTTCTCCGACGGATGACCCATGCGTTGATGCCAAAGATCTACCACACAATCCACTGCTAGCACCTTCACTTGCGGCACACCTCGAAAAAAAAAAGTCCGTTTTCTCGTTCACCCACGCCAATCACCATCCTCGTCGACTGGTTCTGAATAACACAAATTTTGTTAGTAAATTGTATTGTACATCTTGACTCATCACTTAATTGAGTAACAGAAATTAAGTTACAATTCAAATTTGGTACAAATAAAACATTATCAATAACCAAACCACCCTCTAGTGTAACCAAACCCAATTGATTCGCGTTCACCGTTTGACCATCCGGTAATCCTACCGGACAATTTCAAATTGTTTTAATGTTCCTCATAATTAACAAATCATTCGTTACATGATTAGAGGCTCCGGTATCTACGATCCACGGGCCTTTTGTCTTACCTTCTAAGCGAGACTTAGATTTATTACTCAACAATTCAATGATTTGTTGAGCTTGGTCAGAAGTCACACCCGAAAAACCTTGCGTAGAAGAAGATTGATTGCTCGCTGCACTGTTCACTCCCCTTTGTACAGCATTTGCTCTATGAGTAGTACTCTGAGAAGCCGTATTTTTCCCCCCACTAGCACCACGACCTGGTTTGCTTCCCCCACGACCACCTCGACCGCGGCCTCTACCTCCTCTGCTATTCTCATCCCACTATTCGGGAAACCCGATCAATTGATAACAATTCTCTTTATCATGACCTTCCCGACTGCAGTGGGTGCAAAAAGGGTCTTTCACCATCACCCGAGTTCGACTTAACTCGTGTGTCCACCTTAAATGCCATAACATTCTCCTTCGGCTTTCCATCCTTAGAACGAAGTCTCTCGGTATTTATCACTGCTTGGTACGCTTATCCACATGAGGCAAAGGATTTTGCGCCAAAAGTTGAGCCCGGATTGCCTCATACGGATCGTCTAGGCCAATCAAGAAATAATGTAAGTAATCTTTGTCTCGAATATCACCTACTTGCTTGGAAATATACACGTACACTTCCCACAGGAACACTTCGGGACTCGAGAGTATTGCAGCAGCTCTGACCATATCTTGGATAATCGACCAAAATATTCCGTCACCGACTCCGTGGACGTTTGCTTGCACTCACCCAAAGAATTCTTTATTTAATTGACATACTCTAGTACCACTTACAACACAGTATTGCTGCTGTAAGTGTACCCATAACTCACGCACGTAGTCATAATCACCAACAGTGGAACGTAATGATTCATCCAACGTGTTACTAACCCAAGAGACAAGCATGGAGTTGACTGCTATCCAGTGCTTCCTCTGTGGAGAATCTGCAGCAGGCTCCTTCAACGAGCCATCCACAAACCCATACTTCCACTTCGCAATCAAAGCACGACGCATAGCTTTCGCCCACTTGTCATAATTCTCCCTACGTAGCTTAATTGGGGTAATAATAATTCCGGGATGATTACTCGATCCCAGATGATATTCTAGATAAACAGGGGGTGGTGGTGGCAGAACATCGTCGTCTCCCTTCGCCATCACCAATTACAGTCAATCGAAAAAAAATTAGGATACCTAAACCTAGGCTCTGATACCATGTCAAATTAATTCAATTCCTCAAGATTTCATTATGCCTTCACATGTACATATGTAGTTTACAATATATTCCTCAAGATTTCATTATGCCTTCACATGTACATATATAGTTTACAATATATTCCTAATTACCGTAGCCTTAGGAATAATATCAAATCAAATCAAATATTAACATAAAGATAACTAACAATATTCCTTAAATATTATTTTCCAAATATTATCTCAACAGATTGCAATCATTGCATAAAGCGCTATAAATTGTTTGATTAATAAATTGTTATGTAAAGTGTATTTATTCAACTTAGTTGTACATAAGCTAACGGTTTCATTCGAAATTAATTATGAAGGTTTCATCAACATTGGCTGTGGAATGGTGGGAGGTCCACAATACTACAAAAACAATGGCTTATATTACACTTCTGATATAGGATTCATAAACACTGGAAAAAGCATGGATGTACAAAAGGAGTACCAGTTTAGTGATTGGTCAATGTATAATGCGGTTAGGAGTTTTCCAGATGGTAATATAAATTGTTACACTTTGAGACCTTCACAAGGAAAGAATTCTCATTACTTGATAAGAGCTCTTTTCCAATATGGAAATTATGATGCCCTGAATAGGATCCCGCAATTTGATTTGTATATTGGAGTTAATTTTTGGATGACAGTACAACCTAGCGGTGCAAATTACCCGTTCTTTCATGAGATTATATATGCCCCCCCTGAAGATCTGATATATGTATGTTTAGTGAACACTGGATCAGGGACACCTTTTATTTCAGGGTTGGAGTTGAGGCCTCTGAACAATTCAATATACAAATCCACCACAGGTGCACTATTGTTTAATGTGCGCTTAAAAGATGGCTCTACAGATGCAGATTGGTATTATTACAGGTATTTCCTTCATGCTAACTATGCACATTATGTATTAACATAGGGCAAGATTGGCTTGTAGATCATAAATTAATGGTATGATGCAAGGGGTGTATGTGAAAAGCTTAAAATTTTATAGTTTAAAAATCTAAGTGATTTCTCCTATTGCCAATTATTTCAAGAATGGAATCTCACTTGGATTATGATAGTTTATTATTTCAACGTATCGTTGCACTCTTTACCTTAATCATGCATAGCCAAGGTTGTTAGGATCGGGATTCTATTTTGGATCGGCGAGAAAAGTAGGATCGAATCGGTAAAATCGAATCGTATAATCGTAAGATCGATAACATTTTTTAAGCCATAAAAATGGTAAATTTTATAATATTAGTAGTTGGATAGTAGAGAAAAGTATAATTGCTTTAGGCTCATTTTGATAAGTAAAAAGTAGGATCATACGGGTCGATAGATCCTACTCGATTCGAAACGATCATGCATGATCCTGTCCGATCCTGTAATAATTTAAGTTTAAAACAGGATCGTCTGATCCTGACCGATCGTACAATGATCCTGCTTGCTCTGAGATTCTGCATCTAATAATTTGAATTGTTTGGCTAAAATGGGATCGCTGGATTGCGATTTTGACGACAATGTGCATAGCATTTAATATCACGAAGTTTTTGTAGTCTTAGTTTGATAGTCGTCCTTTTTTTAATCATTCTGATAACTTATGATATCTCTGTGTGGAAATTTCAGTATCAAAGATGATCCGTATGATCGACAATGGGCTCCTTTTAAAAAGTCATGGGCATCTTGGGACTCTTTGAGCTCTAATGCATCCATGAATTCCTCATTCACAGACGCTTATGAATTGCCACCTTCAATTTTAAAGACAGCAGCCATATCTAAGCATGGTGGTGGTTCCCTGTTTTTTAATTGGAATAATTATTCATTAACTGAGTCATACCAAGTTTACTGGCACTTTAATGAAATTCAGAAGCTGGGAATCAATGATTCAAGAGAATTTACAATATCTATGTCTGGAAATTTTGAATCAGGAAAGATTAGTCCTGGATATGGACGGCCATTAACTGTTGTTTCTCCGGTTATACAGTTTGATGGATCTCAACTAAATTTTACTATTACGAGGACTTCAAAGTCTACACTCCCTCCATTACTAAATGCGCTGGAAATATACAAATTTGTGGATCTCCCTGCATCAGCAACATACCAAAATGATGGTACAGTAAAAATTTAATTACTTCTCTGCATGTGTTTATTCCGTAACTAACCAGATATTTTCTGCTTCTGTTATACCAGTGGATGCTATTCTGAATATGAAGGTGAATTACACTTTGCCAAAAGACTGGCAAGGAGATCCTTGTCTTCCTATTGCTCCCTGGGATGGTTTAAATTGCAGCAACAGTGTTGACAATCACCCCCCACGAATAGTTTCTTTGTGAGTCTAAATTTTACTACCTTTGTTTCATAATAATTGCAACAATTAGACTTTAGTATTATTTATATGCTTACTTTGAATATTCTTTTTACCAATATCTAAAACATAAGTTGACTTGTAAATGTATTCATTATAGTTACTCTTTTATACGGAGTACTTCTTAATAGTAATATGTAATTACACATATTAAAGGGAAAGTTTGTGCATAGACGACACAAGGATGTCCCAGTTTCTCATGGTGAGAAACTCACATGACATTTTCGTAAATAAACCAACAATTTTATTCAATTGTGGAACCCACAATGATGAGAAACAGTGAATTTCCCTAGACGACATATGTGTTAGTAGTTAAATGTTGCGATTATTATGAAATAGAGAAAATATTGTTTTTGAATCAATATAAATTTGATAGCATAGAAGTTTTCCTTATTAAGTTGACACAAATAAATTACAGGAATTTGGCTCTCAGCGGTTTGACTGGAGATATACCTCATTCATTGTCAGCACTAACATCTTTAGTCTACTTGTGAGTATATACTACCTTTTTCACACTTCAGATTATTAGAAGTAGAAAATAAATACTGCATAATATAAGATTTGATAATTGAAATGTTTTGTAACGAATTAAACCAAGTTGCATATTTTTTAGAGATCCTTCACTTTCCTCCAATCTCTTGTTGTCAAAACATGATTTCTTTTTGGCTGCCAAATGTTAAGTCAAACTAACTACTAGAATTTTCTGCATGGAATTGAGCGAACATTAGCTTGTGATCAGGCCATGTAAGTGTGAATAATATTTGGAACACATTACTTGAGATACTGATGTTATATATAATTCTTGTGCACCATTGATATCCTTGAAAGCTTATTCAGTTATTCTGGTGGTCATTTAAATGCACTATGTTACATAATACTACCTCCGTTAACATTTACTTGCAACTTTACGGTATTATTTGAGAGACATAAAGTATTCCAAAGTTGCAAGTAAATGTTAATGGAGGTAGTATAACTCATTGTTTACTTTCTTAGTACTCATATTCTATTGTAAACTCTTGGTCATTGTGTTTGCGGTTCATTCAGGAATCTTTCACATAATGGCTTGACAGGGGTCATACCTGATTTTCTGGCTGAGTTTCCATCTCTGCGCACGATGTAAGTTCTTGAAAAGTTGAATATCAAATTGAAGTTACTCTGTGAATGTAAGATATGTAGTTAACCTGTTTACTCCAATTATATCAGAGATTTAACAAGTAACAATCTTGTTGGCCGAGTTCCAAAAGCACTCAGCAAAAAGATAGAGGATGGCTCATTAAATTTGAGGTTAGGTGTATTTCTAAGCTACGTGTAAATTAGTAATGTATTAATCTGATATATAAATCGTAACTCTTGACATACAGTAGTTTGAGAGATTTCTAATAGCAATTTAATTTTGGATTTTTTTTGGGTCAAAAACTACATAACCCAAAATTTGTGAGAAACTACCTAAAAAATTATACAAGAAACTACCTATTATAAGGTAAAATGTTGTAAAAGACTATTTTTGGCTGGATTTCCATCGTTGACCTAATTTTTCAATGTCGACCCACCACAAATCACTCCCAAAGGCCAAAACCACCCGCTTTCATACCCAAAACCAACCCAACCCACTTGAAGTAATCTCCACCAAGCCGAAACCACCCTCGCACCAACCCTAAAGTAGGCAGTTTAGGAGGTGTTTTGTGGTAAGTCACGCTGAAAAAATTGGTTAACGGTAGTGGAATTCACACTAGAGGTAATCTTTTACAACATTTTACCTTTTATTAGGTAATTTCTTACAACATTTTTTATATTAGATACTTTCTCACAAATATTGGGTTTTATTGGGTAGTTTTTTACAAAAAAATCCTTTAATTGTAAAAGCGTGTAGACGTGTAGTCACAAACCCTTGAGGCACAACTTTTCAAAAGTACCTAACTACTGTTCCCCCTTCCAAATCTCCATTTCTAGTTTGGAGGGAAATCCAGGTCTTTGTTCATCGAACTCATGCAAGAAGAAGAATTCAAAGAAGATTGCCGTTATTTTAGTTGCAGTATCTCTTATTTTCATCTTCGTTGCTATAGGAATATTCTACAAACATAAACAAAAGAAACAAGGTATATATCCTTTTTTTTTTTTTTGTCTTGTACCCTCGATATTGTAACTTTACAGTATTTTGAACTTTATAGAGGATAACGTGTTTCCAACGTAGACATCACATAAGCTTGTTGGTTCTTAATTATAGCCTGTATAAGTTATCATTGGTCTACTGATTGTTGGCTGTTTAAAGATGTACCCCTCTGATCCATTAGGTTTGCGCAATAATTAAATTGTTACTTTTTTTTTTTGAAACAAATTATATTAATAATACTTTTTTTAGGTACTAAGTAAAATTGACGGATGAGAGTATAAAATTAGTGAGACCAATGTATTGTATGTGAAGGTAAAGACATGGTCATCCCTTACGTCATTTATGGAATTATGAGTCATACTCAATTGAACACCCAAAAGGCAATGTTGTAAGAGTGTCTCATGCATTATTATATGGGCGAGGTTAAATTGCTTATTGAGCCCCCATCCTTCTTGCCTTCTCTAGCTAGTCGTAAACCATATTAGGTGTTGTGTGGTGATGTGACCTCTAATATGTCATGTTATGATGGATAGTCAAAATTGATGAAGTGCGCGCAATTAGTTGAGAGAATAAGGTGTAAGAAATTAACATTGTGCCTTTCAACCAGGTGTTACAGCTAGAAATGTTGTAAGTTCATCAATACAGTTGGAGAGTCGGGCTTTTTCATACTTTGAAGTGCTAAAAATGACCAATAATTTCCAAAAAGTCATTGGCAAAGGAGGATCTGGAATAGTTTATCATGGCTACTTACACGATGGTACTCCTGTGGCTGTTAAAATGTTAACCCCGTCCTCAAAACTTAGTTTGAAGTTGTTTCGCACTGAGGTAATATAAGATATTTGGAATTCATTCATTATTATTATTAGTTTTTGTAATTTGTAAAAAATACTTTTGGTTGTGTCCACTATCCTGTAGTAACATTCAACTTTGGTTTTTGAGTTACAGGCTCAACTCTTAACAAGAGTTCATCACAGAAACCTTGTTTCACTCATAGGTTATTATGAGGAAGGGACAACCATGGCACTCATTTACGAACATGTAACTAATGGTAACCTACAACAACATTTATCAGGTAAATGCTACTTCCTTTGTTCTTTTTTACTTGACCTGTTTCTTTTATCACACTTGCCAATGCAAAACTTTAACGATCAATAACTTTAATTCTCTATAAGTAAAAATTGTAAAATTTACATATTATGATAATACTTATTGAGACGAATTCAAAATGATCCAACATTGACAACTATTTATATTATACTATCAATTATAAAATATTTTGTAGTAAATCTTATAAATCCCAATTTGTAAGATGTTGGGATAATGTGACAATAATAGACGGAAAGGAGAGGTTATAAGCTAGGTATTTTAATTTCTACTTTTCTAATTTGCATGTAGTATATATGAATATATTTGCCATGGAGTAATAAATTCTATTTGCCCGCAGAGAAAAATGGCATGGTCTTATCTTGGAAACAACGACTACAAATTGCTATAGATGTTGCACAAGGTCAGTCATGTGACCAGGCCAATGTCTATAATTTACTTTTAATTTTTATGGCCTCAATTTGATGAGATCTATTCAAATCATCCTTATATGCACTTTAAAACACTACACACAATATGATGTTGAATGTAAATTTTATTGTAGGATTGGAGTATTTGCACAATGGCTGTAAACCTCCTATAGTCCACAGAGACATGAAAACATCTAATATTCTCCTAGACGAAAATTTGAACGCCAAGATTTCAGATTTTGGCATATCTCGAACATTTTCTAGTGAGAATTCTGAGGGTGGTTTGTCTACTGATGTTGTAGGCACACATGGTTACGTTGATCCAGAGTAAGTTCTTATAATTCCTCAGCTCAGTTCCGAATTTCAACAAGAACTCATGGTTGACTTGTTAGTTTAAGAGTAGGGATATAAGATAGATCTTTGTTTTAATTTATTTCATTTTTATTTTATTTATCTATTTTTTACATTAAATTTGTTTTGCAGATATTATAGTACAAGAAGGCCAAATAAGAAGAGCGATGTGTTTAGTTTTGGGGTTGTTTTATTGGAGCTCATCACAGGCAAGCCTTCAATAATAAAATGTAGTGCCCAACCTATTCACATAATAGCCTGGACTGTTCCTAAGCTTGAGAGTGGAGATATTCATGAAATTGTCGATAAGAAATTGGAAGGACATTTCACTACAAACTCTGCATGGAAAGCCTTAGAGATCGCTATGATGTGTGTACCATCTACTGCAATTCAAAGGCCAACCATGAACCAAGTGTTGGTTGATCTGAATGATTGTTTAGCCATCGAAATGTCCCAAGGAAGAACTAGAGAGATAGATAACCATGGACATGGCTACCCTAGTATTGACACCGACCTTGACAATGCCATTGCTGATACATCTATTGAAATGGGTCCAACTGCAAGGTAATTTCCAAAAATGACGCTGGAATATCACTTTGCTCTTTAGAATGGAATAGTTATTCTTGTATTGAAACATACTATCATTATCCTTGTACAGTTGTACTACTATATACTCGTATATTTTTGTAGTACTATGTTTCATCTTCTCATTGAATCTCAACACTATGTATTATTTTTGTACCGTTTGTCTATATTTTATTAATAAAATCTCTTTATTTTCTTGTCAAAAATATACTTCCTTCGTTCTATTAATATTGTAACAATGGAGTTTTTACACTACTATTATTCTTGTTTTACCATATAATATGATTTATACGTTAAGCAAAATATAGTCATGTGTGATCTTGTTGGATTCATCTCATAAAATACTTTCACACTATCAACTTTTATAATTTTTACTCTTACATAATTATAGATAATTAGCATATAAAATGTGCTTTAGGATGCGTAATTTCATCCTTGTTGCAATATTAATAAAACGAAAGAAGTATGAGTTTCCATTAATATGACATCTCAGTTTTTTTTAAAAAACTTAGGATGTTGCATGTTTTTTTTTTTTTAATATAAATTTACTACTCGTAGTGGATAGGTAAATGAAATATTGAGAGTTTTGAGACAAGTTAGGCCAATTATCCAAGGTTGTAACTCAACAACCAGACAAAATCGGTAGAAATTTCTGACTGTCCGTTAAACTCATCGGTAAAATTATCGCTCTTAACCACCCTCTTGTCTAGTATAGCAGATGGCTTAGGTAACACTAGTTGTTTCTTGCAGACCTTGAAACCATGGCATCATTTTTCTCTCTCATCAATTTACACAACATATTTTTAGTTAAGATCAAATTTGGGCCCTCAATTCTACAATTTTTCATCGTTTGGGTACTGAATTTTTTTTCTTCACCGTTTGGGTACTTAGACCCATTTTCCGGCAAAAAAAATTAAATCAGCCCAAACAATTGAGTACCCTTGGTTAAAATTGAGTACCTTGGGTTAAGATGTGGGGCCCACCCAAAATTGTTTCTTCTTCCTCCCCTTTTCTGAATCAAATTAAACCCAAACATTTCTCAGTTTCCATTGAAGCTCACCCAACATTCTCCATTGAAGCGCCACTCAACGTTAGTTTTCCATTAAAACAGTTTCTGAGATAAAATTTTAATTTTTTTTCATCATCTAGTTTCAATTTCTCAATCTAGGGTTTTATCCTAAATTTTGTTCAAATTACACACAAATTTAGGGTTCTCCTAAGCTCCACGTGTAACACCCGTTAAAAAAAGAAGGCAAAACGTTAGCGGAAATAACGTCGAGACGATGATGTCACTCTAAAGGTTACTAAAAACTAAAGGAAATAAATAAATAACAAAGTAAATAAATAACAAAATAAAATAAAATAAATTTCCTAAAGAAAACTTTGAACGAGGCAGAACAACCTCAAACCGACTATCCTAAAAAGAGTAAATTAAAAGAAAATAACAAAAGAAAGTCTATAAAACATCCAAGAACAAACTAACACTCTGCTCTCAGCCCCAACTCAATAGGAACTCCTCTTCACTTGCAAATAACATTATTTAGGTTCCACAATCACTGGGGAGTAACTAGCAGTTCTCCCAGTACTTGTAGAAACACAAAGCTAAGTAAAGAAAAGCTTAGACACAAGCATAAAACATAACAATAAGAAGGAACATTACCTCAATCAAGAATAACATAATGAACTTAAAGTATAAATGGAACATTGAAACATGACTATAATACAAGACAAACACGTATATTGAACAAAGTACAAATATTACCATCAGATAACAGCATTAAGAATAATAGCACCCAAAATAGACGCAATAAACTCATATAAATATTAATTTAACACCTTTAAAGATTCTTTAAAGAGATTAAAAAAATTCATGACTTGACTTAAGAAGACTTTCTCAAAGTAGTAAAAATTTTAAAATAGAGAATTTAATCTTTTCAAAAACTGATCCATAGTGAGGCAAACATATAGAATATGAACGCCGGTGAAATCCACAGCCCACCATCAAAGGTTTGTCAGGGTGAACCTACAGACGATTCCGCAGCCGTCTGCGTCTGAGAATGGCCAAACTCCCAATTTTCCTACTCGAATTCCGCAGCCCGAGTAATTCTGGACGACAACAATTAACCTAGAAAATTACATCTCGAATTTCGCAGCCCAAGATGTTGGCTTGTTCCAACCATTGAATTCCGCAGCCCAGTGATTGTCTTACACTCACGAATCATATAAAACAGTAAAAATAATTCTTCAAAATCATCCAAACACGTTTAGGGATCATCAACCCTAATTTAAAATACTACAGGTCTTTACTTCTAAGACCAAAATTCAATATAAATCCTTGGAAAATTTGTCAAAAATAACACCACCTTTAAGCGGTCTTCCCTAAATAACACCACCTTTTGATTATTCCACAATAACACCACCTTTGACACACATCTGCCAAAAATGAAACAAAAAATCGGTCACCTATTTTGTAGGTTACCCTGGGACACGTGTCCTAGTATGATTTGTCAGTTTTATTTTTAATTTTTGATTTTAAAAAAAAAAAACTAAAAACTAAATAAAATAAAATAAAATAAAAAAAAATAAAAAAAAAAACCCTCTTCCCACCCCCTTGCACAGGCCTCCACCACCCCACACCAAGACCACCCACCTGAAACCACCCTCTTCCCGGCCCCCTTCCCAATTTCCGGCACCCCTCCCCTTCCTGACCCCTTTTCCGATACCCTTTTCCTTCCGAACCCCATTTTCGACAACAATTTGGGGTTAAAGTTTGATGGGGGTGGTGATTCGGGAAACAAAAACCACCACAACAATTTGGGGTTAAAGTTTCGGGTGGTGATTCAAGGGGGGAAGGGGGTGGAGACGGTTGTTGGAAGGGCAAAATTGGTTCGCCGAAATAGTGGAGGTGGTTTGGCGCCGGCCGGTGAGGAGAGGAGCGTTTTCGAGGGGAGCTGAGGGAAGAGGGTTTTTGAGGTGAATGAGGAGGGTTTTAGGGCGGGGGGAAGGTGGTTCAGTGGAAGGAGTCGGTGGTCGGGGTTAGGAGAGGTGTCGCCGACGCCGGGGTAAGATGTTGGGGCTTTGGCCGCCGGCGGTTATAGGGAGGCCCAATGGTGGGGTGGCTGCCAAGACGGAGGTTTTTTTATATATATTATTTATTTTTTTTAATTTTAAGTATTGTTTTTTTTTTAGGTTTTTTTTTTAAAAAAAATATATCTTAAAAAAATTGACTAATGATATTGTGACACGTGTCACTAGTACCTTTTTAACAGGTTACCAACAGGTTACGTTTCATTTTTGACAGATGTGTGTCAAAGGTGGTGTTATTGTGGAATAATCAAAAGGTGGTGTTATTTAGGGAAGACCGCTTAAAGGTGGTGTTATTTTTGACAAATTTTCCTAAATCCTTTGTAAGAGTTTAACTTCAAAATTCTTCAAAATATACAAAATCATTTATAAATCATAACAAGGTGTCACTCTTATTGTCTGGATTTGGGTACGAAGCTAATTATAACAAAATATCAAAATACACTCCGTACACAACCCTTGGCGAAGCGGTGCTAAAAACAGTGTTATTCTACTTTAAAGCACAACGACGTCGACAACTTACTTGACACTTTAAAACCATTTTTAAAACTCTATAAACACTCACAATTTAAATTAACATTTGCTACCTGTTCATAGTATCACTGTACTAATTCATGAAAATATATAGAAATTACCCCAACTTTATCAATAATAGATAAAACTAATTTAAATTAAATTACTCAAGTTACAGTTTAAACACCTCACTCAACTAACTAAGCATGAACATTTCATTAAACAATTTAGAGTAGTACCAATAATATGCGCCCAACACTAATCATGCAGAGCCATCATTATTTTTGCTCAATGATCAAAATTTACCCATGATTACACTATTGGCTAATGGCGAAACTAACAGTCTTAACATGAGTACTACGATAAAAATAATCATGATAATAAACTTAGACTTGCAGTAGCAACAATAATATGACATGAGAAATAAATCTTGGACCAAATTAATGTAAGTATACAACAAACTAATTTACTTGCTTTTGGAATATTAACAAGTCAACGGCCATGAAATTTATCTTATAAAAGAAAGTGTCTAGTAACCCACGCATAAACCAAAATGGCAGCACACATTAACATCAAAGTTCATCCATTATTCATGCTCACCAAAACAAAACGAGAACAAGTCATAGGTTTTAACCAAAATTTCATTTGTAATTGAACATGATCAAACAACAATATATACATATAATCATGATAATAAAGAAGAAAATACGTGATCTACAACTGCTATAACTCAAGCAAATCACTCCATCAAAACAGACTACAGGTTTAATCGAAAACGCAACCGAAAATTCAAACAAACTAATCCTAATTGCATCTAATCTTATCTTAACCCAACCATGATTTCTAGAGTAAAGGAATAATGCTAGTTACCTCTTGAAGCATGACCAAATTATAGACTAGAAAGAGGTGATTAAAGCCATGAATTCAGCCCCAAAGCCCACGCACCAGACACGTTCAAGCAGCCCCCAAAGTTCTTCGGTTTTGATACTTTAAAAGAGGAGGATGTTGGGCACTAATTGGGGTAGGTTTAAACAGAAAATTAGGATTTGATTTCCCCCTTTATTGGCCTTTGAAACTCACAAAAAGACCAAGAGAGGAGAGAGTATGTGCAGCGTTTCTTTGGTGAAGAAAACTGATGAAAGCTAGCCTTGATTTGAACGTTATAAGAGAATAAGAAGGAGGGAGTTGGGCAGCCATGATTAGGTGTTATTACCATTGATTAGAGGAGGTTACTTAGGGTAAAATGATCGACCATTAATCCCTCAAAGATGCTGTGTAAATCAGCCTAAATTGGGCTTAAATGAAGCGCATAAACAAGCCCCATAATACCTAGGTTCAAGGCTTAGGGCTTGATTAAATGATTACATTAGCTTAAGAATGGGTTCTAAGAAAGATTTTTTTGTAAAAAACTACCTTTTAAATTATGTTAAGAATATTATTTTTTATTTTTATTTTTATTTCTTTTTTGGCTTATGTTTATATTTGTCTATATGTTTTATTTCGGAAAGATCCATCAAAATCTTTTATCACACTTAAATATTTTTTTCCCAAAAAAAAAAAAAAAAAAAAAAAAAAAAAATTTAAGGACACATAGAAGGTAACACGTATCATTGCTGGTGTGTCTTTTAGTATATAGTTATTGATTCATTTTGGTAATAATATCACAAAAACTCTTTCTCTCTCCTCTTCTCCCTATATCATCAATTTCTTCTAATACAACTCCACCACCTTCAAGCTAAGCCATTTTCATGGCTTCCTACCACTTCTGCCCACCATAAACCCCCAATTTAACAATATATGTCCCTTCCAAATTTTCCAAAAAGAAAAAAAAAAATAATACGCTTTTGTTATTATTAGTCGATGCCATAATGAATATCAAGACGAACTACACAGTACCGGCGAGTTGGCAAGGGGATCCTTGTTTACCTGATGTTCCTTTGGATGGTTTAAAATGCAGCAGCAATGATCACAATTCCCCCAGAATAACTTCTTTGTGAGTCTTATCATATACCTTTTCAAGTTTTTGCATTCTTTGACATAATTATGTCAGTATATACTAGTACTTAATATTTAAAATGAATTGAATGCCAGGAATTTGTCTTCCAATGGATTGGTCGGGGATATACCCCGTTCATTGTCTGCTCTTACCGCTTTAACCTACTTGTAATAAGTTGAATTTGTATCTCTGAATATGTTTTAATTATTATGTAGTTTACCCAACAAGCGAGTTATGTTATAGATCTATGAAATTCCACAGTAATATATTCTCCCTCTGTCCCATAATATATCCTTGAGACATTAGACCCATTTTCCATTATTATTCATGCATTAGATTTGAACATAATTTTTTACTAACATAATAAAAATATATTTTATTATAATATATGTTGTTAGATAGGTTTCAATATAAAGTCTCATAATATAATGTTTATAATAATTTCATTAATATTTAATTATATAAAAATAAAGTCAAACTAGTACATTGACACGTGTGCACGTAATGTTTGACTGTGTCATATATTATGAGACAAAGGGACTGAGGGAGTACGTACTTCCTCTATTTTGTTTTACTAACAACACAATCTTTAAGCATGCAGTTTTAGGAGGTGATTAGTGACAGTAGATGAGTGATTTTCTCAATAGAAAGGGTTACATATCATGTGTTAAAATTATTTTGATTGATTTATCCATCTAAAATTACGTGCCACAAGGGTTTGTTGCAAATTTATAAAGAGGAAGTATATGGTATATATAAATCAAACATATATATATATAACTATGTAAGTCTAAGGTATGCAAAATAATATAATCACATTTATACTACAAATTGTTTTTTTCTTTTTTTTTTTCTCAATGTATAATATAGCTTTTTGTTAACTTTACTGCTTGCTTTTTTCTTAGTATTATCAATGTACGAGATTGATATGTGTTCTTGACCTTATGCTTATTGTTGTTTAAGGGATATAATAACTTAACAGGAGTTATACCTGATTATTTGGCTAAGTTACCGTCTCTGCATACCATGTAAGTTTTTTAACTTGTGGAACATAACATACTTCCTCAAATTAAACCTGAGATATGCATGCATTTAACCATGTTAAATCCTCCTACAACAGAGATTTGCGATATAATATGCTCACTGGTTCAGTTCCGGTAGCATTAAGAAAGAAGGAAGAGGATGGCTCAATAAAATTGAGGTTAAGTTTATATCTTATTATGCACATCATTTATAGTTTATCTTATATAAGAAAAAAATAATGTATTGATAGTAGTTTATAATTGTTCCCACAATCATAGTTCATGTAGCATTCTATCTTACCCTAATCCTACATGCCCTCGTCTCATAGATTGGAAGGCAATCCAGATTTGTGTATGTCAAACTACTGCAAGATGAAGATTTCAAAGACGACAATGGTGGCTTTAATAATATTATTTGTAACACTCGTCTCTATTGCAGCAATAGTAGGAGTATTGATCTACATGTGTATAAAACAAAAACCAGATAACTTAGGGCTTGTTTGACACTGTTTTTTGTTTTAGTTTTTTTTTTTTTTTGAAAACAAAAAACCAAAAACTAGAAACAAGAAAAAGTTGTTTCCACTTTTCTGTTGTCAGTTTTCAAAATTATCATAAGTTTAATAAATTTGACTAATTTTTTTGTTCATTGTATGACATTTTTCATATGATTTTGAAGGAAAAAAAAAAAAAAAAAAAGCATGATGCCAAGCGAACTCTTAATTGTTTTTGTTATTTGTAACTATTTTTTTTAATTATTTTTTATGTATAGAAAGGGTAAGAAATTAATATACCAGTTTTAGAAATTGAATTTCCCAGATTATAAAAGATTCACCTAAAATGTGGCCTAGAATCAAAATCATACTTTATCTTGTCAATTGACTACGTTACTTAATTTAGACCTTCCCCCAACACTTTTCTATCTCAATAATAGATCTAGAAGTAGTCAATAACTATTATATTATATCACTAATATATAAAGCTGGTCTCGTAGCTAGGCCACAAGACAGCGACACTTGACATTTCAGTTTTTCTCCAAGTGTTGTACTACGTAAGCGACAAATAGGATGCAAAATAATCGAATTTTAAATAGTTTTTTGAAGATAAAAATGTTGGATAGTGTTTTATTATCAATACACTAATAATATTTCATATATACAAATTAATCATAACTTTTAATAAAAATCTAATAACTTGGTTCTATTTTCATCATAAAATTCATTTTAAAAGGTCCTATAAAAATAAGATCCATTTATAATACATTTAAAATAAGGAAAAACATATATGTAGCCCTAAGAGCTGTATATACATTTAAAATAAGGGATGCATATATATAAGAAGCTAAAAGTGAAAAGAACTGACAATAAATAAACATTTATTACACTAATTTACTCGTGAATTGTTGATAAATTCACAACTTAATACTAAAAAAGGAAGTATATTAAATGCTTTTATGGAGCCCTTAGGGCTGCATATAGCATTACCCTTAAAATAATAGAGAATTAGTAAAAAAAAAAAAAAAGTTTTTACCGGCAAAAATATTTTCAGTTTTGTAAAAATAATTTAAGTATGATATCGCATGTTAAATATTATGCATTATCAAAAGTAATTATATGACAGTATTTAATATTCAAGCCAAAAGGTTTATCATAAAATTCAATAAAGAACCGGCCAGGGCACAAAACTAATCACTAATATATAAAGTCGGTCTCGCAACCATGCCACGAGACAGCGACACATGACATTTCAGATTTTCGCCAAGAATCGCACGACGTAGGTTACAAATAGGTACTTGCTCCACTTTCCTTTTTCGGCCGTTTTTAAATACTTGCTCCATTTCCTTTTATAGAAAGCTTTTACAATATTTAATCGATACTCTCTCTCCTCCTATTCTTCCACTACTTTTGCTTTTTACAATTTTTTATTTTCTCAACTACCCCACTACCTTCATATTTTATTACTTTATCCAATTTCTCCTAAAACTTCGCGCGTAGAGAAATGGAGCAAGTATTTAAAAATGGAGGGAGTATTATTGTGACACATAAGCTAAGTAAACGAGTTTTTGAATAAATTTTTGAAAATAAAAATGTTGTATAGAGTTTCATTATCATTATACTTCTCATTTGACTTTAAATTGACGCATTGGACTTTTTTTCACAATTCATATATTACGTTTTAGTACTATAATTATATACTTCTCATTTGACTTAAAATTGACGCATTGGACTTTTTTTCACAATTCATATATTACGTTTTAGTACTATAATATTTTACAAACAAAATAAAAACAAACCTTATCATAAAATATGTTGTTAGATAGTGAAAAATAAAAAAGTCTAACATGTCAATTTGCCATAAAAATTGTGCCAATTTTTAACTAATTTAATGTTTTACGCTCTTGAATTCTCTCAATTTCTCTTTCTCATACACTTTAATTACTTTTTTAATTAGAAATGTCTATTTCCCTTGCTTTTTTTTTTTTTTTTTTACACAAAAATAGAGCTTTCATTATTTCACATATTACTTTATTGGCTCCCTTGCATTTTTATTACTTTATTGGTTGAGAATTCTATTTTTCCATATACTTTCATTATTTCACATATTCTACCTTAATTTGATCCCGTGATTTTCCTTCAAAAGTGACAAACAAAAGGGGACAGAATGAGTACATAAAAAGTCCATCGTTAAAGCTAGAGAGTCAGGGCTTCACATATATGGAAGTGAGGAATATGACAAATAATTTCCAAACAATGATTGGTAAAGGAGGATCAGGAAAAGTTTTTGACGGCTCCTTACCAGATGGTACTCGTGTGGCTGTTAAAATGCTGAACCCATCTGATACCGAAAAGGGTACACATAGACATAGTCTATGCATACCCCACATAGACAAATGTTTTTATTGGTTGATCAGCTTGGCCCACTTGGTCCCACCCCAATTGTTTTGAAAATTTCATTCTGAAAAATTTTGAAAAGAAAATTTTGAAATTCAAATTCAAAATTTGAAAATAATTATAGTTTTGGGATAAATATTTGCGAGTAGATACTTAGGATGGCCGACGACGGTGGCTTAAGGGTGAGGATCGAAGACGGTGGGTTTAAGGCGAGGGTCAACGACGGTGGCTTGCTTTAAGGTGATGGTCAATGACGGTGGGTTTAAGCTGAATAAGGTGGCTTCAAGGAGAACGACGGTGTGTTTAAGGCGAGGGTGGACGATGGTGACTTAAAGACGACGGTGGACGACGGTGGCTATAAGGTCAGTGAGGTGGTTGAGAGTAAAAGAAGGGACGAATGGTTCGATGTAATGAAATGTGGTTTAGAGTATGAATTGATGTTCGGCGAAATCATACACTGATGTGATACATAAGATGGTGTAGAACAATGGAGGGTGAAATAAAAGGTGCCGGTGAGCAAGCGAAAGAGACGACGGCGACCATGTATTGTTGTAGTATTGAAATTGTTTAGAAAAATTATGTAATGCATCATTTGTGTTATTTTAGTATGAAAATATATTGTTTTAGGAGTATATGTAATATATTTGGATAAAAAAGAAGAATGTTTTATTTTAAAAATTCATATCAAATTCTTTGCTGTATTTATGGATATAAATGACAAAAAATGTTATGATGTATGTTTGTCAATTTTGTTAATTTAATTGTTAGACTAGTTGTATAATATGTGATTTAGAACTTGAGAATGAAAAGAGTTTGTGAATGTAGATTACAATTAGTGAATTTAGAAAAGTTAATTATTGTAGATCTGTTAGATGATGAATTGTGTTTTAGTATAGAATTGAAAACATTTGAGAAGAAATGGTGGGTATGTGATCGTTGTTGAATTGGTGATATGAGTTGATGGTAGACATATAAATGGGGGAAGTGTTACCATTATGGTGGTTTCAAAATATAATTATTGTTGGGTAACTAAATTATTATGAAAAATTGAATAGTGTAATGTAAATTAGAATTTGGACATGTATATTTGGTGAAAAGTTATATAGTACCTACAAGAGTACAAGGTGTGGAACGAATTGAATTGATATGTGGGTTATTAGGCCTAATTAAAAGGTTAGTTATTATATTTGTGGGTTAGTGTCTGTTCTCATCAGATTAATTAGAGTTTAGTTCATAAGAGTTCAGTTTATGTCTAATGATATTGCTAATGATATAAAGCCACATTTCATACTTTTAAGCTTTTATAATAATAATAATAATAATGATGATGATGATGATGATGATGATGATGATGATGATGATGATGATGACTATTAAACTTTTATTCCATATTTCAGTTACTGACAATTATAACATATTTCATTATTTGACGAGGTAGGAGTTAAAAACTTAAAATATGATCGAGTTAGTTTTTAACTAAGACCGGGCCAATTGTTTGTTTTTTTTTTATTTGTTACTTATTTATTTTTTTATTTCGAGAATTTTTTAAAAAGAGTTTTGTGTTCATGTGTCATTTTAATATTTGATTTTTTTTTTAATTATGCAGTATATGTTTTTTAAATGTTTTGGGGTTTTTTTTTGTTTTTAATAATGTTCCAACCAGACCCGAAAGTGTACGTAGTTCACCGAATTATTCCCCGACATCTAAACTGACCCGAATTGTTTGAGCCGAACTGACCCGATTCCCGAAATTGACCCGAACAAACCCGATACCCAAAATGTCCTAACTTAAAATAACCTTATAATTTCTTTTGACAAATGTGGTTTGTTAATTTTCTTATCTTTTTTTTTTATTTTTTTTTTATAGTGGTTCGGTTTGAATTTGCAAAATCCAGAAACCGAAATCATATGGTTCGGTTTCGGAAATTAAAAAACCGAATAATCGAAACCAAACCGAATGTTTCGCCGAACCCTAAAATACCCTAGCCGAACTCTACATATTATATAAAGAAATAAAAAACTTAATCTTTCTCTAGCCTCTTTCCGCCCTTTCTGTCTCCGTTCCTTTTCTCTTCTTTGCACTGCGGTGTGTTCTGGATTGGTTTGGTTTGGTTTTGTGTAGTTGGGTTTGATTAGTGTGGTTTGGTTTTGTGTTTTTTTGCTAAATTTCATGTTTATGATTCTTGATAGGAAATTCGGTGCGGTTTGGTTTTATATTTTCCAAAAAAAACGAAATTTTGGTGGTATGGTTTGGTTCGGTTTGAAACTGAAAGTGGTGCGGTGCGTTTTGCAAAATTCCAAAACCGAAAGAAAGTGGTTCGGTTTCAGTTCAGCCAAAAAAATACTGAAAATCGAACTTCACCCCTACAAATTATATACTGCGTAATAAATTATTGATTTGAGGTTGATTCACAAATTAAACAACCCATACATGACCCGACCATATTTTGACATGACCCGACCATATTTTGACATGACCCGAATATGACCTGAATATACGTGACTCGAATTGAAGTTATCTGAACTTCGGGTGAATTCTAACTTATTTTAGTTGTAATTTGAAATTTGGGTAACTGTTATCACGATATATTACACATGAATTGAAGCAATCTGAACTTAGGGTGTGTTTTATTCACCTCATTTTGTCTATTCTGAATTTCTCTTAACTTATCTGAAGTTACATGAACTTATCTGAACTTCAACTTATTAGACGTTATTCAAAGTTATTTTTGATGTAATTTTACTTTAGTAACTCTTATCTAAACTTATTAAACTTGTACCGACTAATGTGAACTTGTTACACCTAAAATAAGTGAAAATAAGGTATACTAAACATACCCGTAACTGAATTTATCTAAACTTGTTACACCTGAAATACGTGGAAAAGAAGGTGAACAAAATAGATCTTAAGCTTAGATTAGTTCTCTGAAGTTTAGATATGATAGTTTATTATTTTAGGAAAAATGAGTTTTTATAAGGGTTATCCATCCTTTTTACTAGACTCTATTAAACTCAGTAGAGGAAGCCGGTGCGATGTATGGTTTGTTTGAGTTCTTTTTATCATTCATTTTTGTTTATGTGCTAAAATTGGTTACATATTAAGATAAAATTCCTAATATAAAAAGATAATATTATATATTTAATTAGTTTATACTTAAAAATCTCATTTGTCAATTTCCCTTAACTTAAAGAAATAAATAATCTCTTATTTGTTTAGCTACAGCAAAAATTTATAATCCTACATGGCGCACTAAGAAAATAAAATCCTACGTTTAGGGTCGGGCCAGATCAAATTCGGATCATGGTAAATCGATTCAGGGTCAGATATGAGTCTGATCAACTCTAGATCTGTTCACTTTCGGTTCGGATTCAAAAGGGCTTTTATCGGGTTATTTCGTGTCGATTGGATTTGTGTTAGGTTCATTTTGGTTCGGATGATTTCGATTCGGTCAAGTTTGGTTTGATTAAGATAAGGTTGATATGTACCCTTGATTCATCATTAGTGTTCAATTTCAATTCAATCCCTTTTTGTGCTTGCCTGGATTTTGGTCGAGTTGACCAAATTCATATCCGAATAAGGTTCCTTTTAAACTAGAGTTATTATTGAGTTTTTACCTTATTATTAGGTTTATATGAAGACGTATCATATAAGTGAAACGATTAAAAATATAATAAGCTAGTGATAATGTGATATATTGACAAATGATAGTTACATATAGTGGTATATAGTATACATATAAGAATGTCATCTTTTTAAGGTTATTATAAATCTTGAATTGTACGATCTTCAATTTCATCTTTTAGATTAGACAAATGTAAAGCTTAGAAAGTAATTTTATACAATTGGTATGTACATGAAGTAAACTTGTTACTCTGGAATATTTTTTTTTGTAGTAAAATAAGTTAACTTATTAGTAGTAATTAGTTAATATAGTAGTATAAGAACTAAAATAAAAAAGTCGATAATTAATTGTGATCGGGTTTTTCGGATCGGGTAAAAATCAAATTGAGTTAAAATCGGGTCGTGTTTATCAGTTCGGGTCAAAACAGATCGGATTTGATCAGTTATTTTTCGGGTCAACTTCGGATCGAGTTGTACTCGGGTCGGGTCAAATCGGATTCGTGTTGTGTTCATTTTCTTATCTGGAAAGCTTTTATAATATGTAATTCATTTTTCTCAAATAGTAGGACCCAATTTTATTACTTTTAAATTATCTCTCCTTCAATTTACCTTCCACTAGTCCAACTACCTCAGGATTTTAATACTTTCTCCAAATTCTCCCTCAATTTTATTCCCCGATCATATGGTACATTGTCTCATACTTCCCTACCCCTGTTCGAGTAACACCTTCGTCCTTGTACTCATCCATTAGTTTGCTAGTTTCAGTGAAGAACATGAAACCCTTTTTGAAAGCATAGTCGTGGCAAAACTGGGCATACTCTTCTCCTGATACAAAGGTTATTCCAACTTCTGGGGCATTTGCTATTCCTCGATCCTCTTCTTCACAGTCCTCAAACACCTTGTTTAGATCAATGTTTCTTTCTGAATTGCCCTCCACATTTGCCATTACACTACAACCCAACCCTGCACAGCACAATTAAACTCATAAATAATTCCCCACCACAATTAAATAATATACATGTAATAATACATAATCATACCACTTTAATTATATTCATACTAAAAAAAATAATTTCACACAAAGATTGTTTAAAATCAATTTTATAAACTCACGATAAAGGTACATTATACATTATTAACTACAAATCAACAACTTCCATATTTTTTCATAATTTAAACCATGGATTGGAATTAAATAGCAAAACTATAATCATATCTATCTTCTTCAACCCAATTATATTTCCTTATAAACAACTTTTTCATCAAATATAACATATTACCTTATTACTCACTATACTGTCAATGCCCTCAATAAAGTTTTGAGCTTCTGACTTCAGCTTCGACTCAACAAATGACTTGAACTTCATTCGCCAATACCGTAGAAATTGTTTCTAAAACTATATTAACATACCTTGGTGGACTAAGATCTCGTACGCTGAGAAAGGAGAACCACTTCTAGTCGAATAATTGAAATTTTTGAGTTATACTTTTTAGCAAAATGGCGCCATCTAAACGTCGAGAAAGGAGAATATAATCGAAATTTTTGAGTTTATTTTTTTGCAAAATGGCGCCATAAATTTAATCCTTACCGCTGCTCACTTCAACGCGGGAATCTCACTTATTTTTACCGCTCAATTATCCCGCTCAACTCTCTTTCTTTCTTTTTTTACAAAATTGACGTGTCACCATTTCATTGGCCGTCTATGTGGGGCTACACATAGACTTTGTCTATGTGTATCACCTCCCATCATTACATCTTGCTATAACAAGCTAACACCTTTTTTTTTTGTTTCTGACTGACAGGCTGAATTGTTAGCAAGAGTTCATCACAAAAACGTTGTTTCTCTCAGAGGTTACTGCATAGAAGGGGATGACATGGCACTTATATATGAAAATATAGCTAATGGCGGCTTGCAACAGCACATATCAGGTAAACATACACTATTAACAACCCACCGGCAGGGGAAGAGAAAATTTTAGATCTAAACAATCCCAAGATCTAACCTAAGCTCTGATACCATGTCAGATAATATAAACTCCTTGATTAGAGTGATTTCCATTGATCAATATTTATAGGGTTACAATAGGTAACCTAATCATATTTGTTTAGCTATCGAGCTATCATCTACTACTAACATTGCCATTCCCGATACATCAATTGAAATGGGTCCAACAGCAAGGTAGTTACCTGAAATGATGCCGGAAATTCACTTTGGTCTTTAAAATAGAAGAATTCTTCTATTGAAACATACTTCCTCCATTCTATTAATATTGCAACAATGGACTTTTTGCACTATTCATCACTCTTGTTTGACCATATAATATGAGTTATACGTTAAGCAAAATATAGTCAAGTGGGATCTTGTTGGATTCGTCTCATAAAATACTTTCACAATATCAACTTTTTATAATTTTTACTCTTACACAATTATAGATATTTAGCATATAAAAGGTGTTTCGGGATGCGTAATTTCCTCCTTGTTGCAATATTAACATAACGGAGGAAGTATTATCAGTATCCATGTACTACTGTATGTTTATGTATGTAATTTGAATTGTTGTGTATAGCTTGTAAATAAGTTGTATCCAAGAGTAGGTTGATTTGAATGAGTGTTTAGCCATTGAGATGTTCCAATGAAAACAAGAAGATATGGTTAATCATGAATATACATAGCTACCCTACGATTGACAATTTGACATCGACCATGACACAGCCACTACTGCTGTCTGCTGATACATCGATTCAAATGAGTCCTTTGGCAAGGTAGGTAGCTGAAATGATGCGGGAAATAAAGTCAAATTGATCTTTAGATGAAAGAATTCTTGTATGTGATAAAACATGTATCCAGTAATTCTTCTTCTTGTGTAATAGCTCTTAAATTAGTATAAGATTCATTCATTTATTCTGATTTATTTCACAAGTTCTAGTATTTCTGCTTGATGCTTCAATCAGTGTGTGCTACTTCTAATTACTTAAACTTTAGTACAATAACGTGATTGCATATCTGTTAGACATTTTAATTTCCTTAGAACAGAATGTTATGCATGACTGAAGTATAACTTATAAAGCGAATAAAACCACCTTAAGCATATACAAAAACCGTGCTAGTGCAGGGGTCAACAATGCAAGGCATCTTTAAGTTATACGATGAGCATGTTCGTGCATCCTCTTTCATTTTCGTAAATTTGCTCGAATTCAAGACCGCTGCCTAGTCTCATCTTATCAGTATACACTTGAAACTCTTAGATAAAAATAGTGCTTGATTGTCAATGCTAGACTATATCAATTGTATGTAATCAATAATCCAAAAATATTAAAAAGTTCCGATGCCGGGAATCGAACCCGGGTCTCCTGGGTGAAAGCCAGATATCCTAACCGCTGGACGACATCGGAATTCATGCTATTCTTATACGACGTAACTTATATAATCTAATTTATTTTTTCTCTTATATTCTAGCCTCCATTTAAGGCTTTATAATTTGTTAGTGGAACCAGTCAACTAGTGCCTCCTGAGAAGACAGTCTTATTATTCTTTAATCTTTTACTCGGTCGGGATTTTTGTAAAAGGTTTTTAAAACATCGACATTATTATATATATGGTTGTACCATAGACATACAATAATAACACGCAATATAGGTAAAATCAAAAATAAAATTTAAAAATTAATACGATAGAAAATTACATTAATTAATCCAATTGTACATACAAATACATTTCCAATAGTCAAAACGAATTGAAAAGGGGCAAGCAACACAACATGAGCTGCATTGCCCTCTTATAACGGTTAGTTGTTCCACTGTCCAGTATTTTCATTTAGTTATGAATGAAAGAAAGAAAGACTGACATAATAATTATTGACAAAATATAGAAGATATTTATAACTACTCTCATTAAATTTAGACCACATGCATGTAGCTGACTGCTGCTAGTATATTTATCTAGACCATCTTCCAACCTATCTAGCTTAACAATCAAATCTCAATCACAACTACCTAATTTTGCTATATTCCCAACTTCCCCTCTATATAAAGGACACTAAAATGTGTTTGTATTAAATCTAGTCACCTCAATTATTGCTAGTATTATTGCACATACACTTGTTTATACGGCATTCTCCCTCCAATTTTTGCCATTTCTAGAGTTGTTACCTTGAGTGTTATTACCATTTTCAAGGGTAACATATTATGTTTGAAATAGTTGGGATGTCTTTGTCTCAAGAAAAAGGTTATAAAAAAACAATGTATTAGTTAGTTGTATGTGCACGTTTCTACATTTATTAGGGTTTGCTATTAAAAAAAAACGATTAATAATAGTAGCGTTATTTACTCAATGGTTATAACATCTTAACGTTGGTAGCTATTGTGACAAAAAAGAAGATTTCCATAAATTCAACAATAAAGCCTTAATTAGTAAAAACAAACTATTTTATCGATATCTAGAATATGATTAATGTATGATATACAAGTATTATTTTGATTTATTTCTAATCTTAATGTTCATGACCTACACTCCCAAGTAATTTTTTTGTGTAAACTTCAATTCTTCTTGACCGTACCCCTAATTCCTTCACTAAATACAAATTAAAGTATTAATTCCTAGTACAATGAATACTCCATTATTTAGTTGATATATCAACTTCAATTCAATAGTCATTTGTTTGGCTAATAAGAACAATTGTTCTTGTTCTTTTAGTTTTTAAGTTTGGCTAATCTAGAAAGAACATTGTATAACACAATTTTCTCCGTTGTAACTATTGTTTAAGGTTATGCACTCAATTCTATGAAATATGAGTAAATGCATCAATTTTTTGAAATTGATGAGTATTGAGTAATAACCGGTAGTTGTGCATTGATGTATGTTTTTATTGAAAGATAATGTATACGGAGTATTATGTAATACTTTTCTCTGTTTCGTTATATTTTGTTTACAACACTTTGACTAATACATTATTTATAAACACTATTTTGATCTTTATGATTTATTATTGTTAATGGAAAGATGATTATGTGGGATCTTGTAAACTAATCGGCTCAATTTTCACTTTCATCATATCAAATTTTAAATGTTTACTTATTAATAACTAAATACATAAGTATTTGTTTTTGAAATAATGAATTGACATGACAAGCGTAATTTAAGAATATTGCAAGTAAAAGAAATTAATTAAACAACTGAAAATTAGTTCAGGTTTTGTTAACTTTAGCTTATTTTGTCTAAAAATTACTTGTATATTACCGTATATTTAATCTAAATTTGTTTGAAATTGCTACATACTTATATATGACGATATCCAAAAAAAAAAAAAGTTTTTCTTAACTTCTTTGAATTGAACTTATTTTGTACATGCAAATAAGATGAAATAAATAGATCCTGAGTGGCTTGGTCAGATTACATGAAACGTACGCTAAATTTCTCACATTAATCACTATATAATTACAAGATAAGATTGATCATCTTGAATTGAACATGACACTTCAATGGCAAATAATGCTAACCAGTCTTTGAGAATAATCATTATACAAGTAAGGGAGGTGCATAATTGCAAAATTGGTTAAGAAGATTAGAGTATACAAATCATCAAGAAAATTAAACCAAAGCTTTGAATGTACATTCAACCACTAAAGTGTCTCCTTAATGCAACCATTCAATGCACACTCTCACCATATATACCCCCCTTATAATAAATGTAAACTACACTAGATAGCCTTGAACCCTTTCTAAGAAGCCAAAAATAAAAAAATATATCACTTTATAGTTTATAGTGATAAAAAAAAAAAATGGGCATAAAATTTGAAGGTGTAGTTTTAAGTCTAATATTTTTGGGATCTGCATTATTTGTAAATGCTCAAGATACAAGTTTAGTTCCAGCAATTATCACATTTGGTGATTCAACAGTTGATGTAGGAAACAATGATTATGTTGCTACTATTTTCAAGGCTGATTATCCTCCTTATGGTAGGGATTTTGCTAATCATAAACCTACTGGAAGGTTTTGTAATGGAAAATTAGCCACTGATATTACTGGTACTTTCTAACTCCCTTGTCATTAAGTTTGCTTTTCATTCCTTTTTTTTTTTTTTTTTTTTTTTTTTTTTTTTTGTACACATATCATGTTTATATTGGGTGTATCCATTGCATAACTTGTAACAACCCTAGGCAGGTTTTGGTTGTTAAGAATCAAAATTTGTTGATATGGTATCACCGGTCTTTACGTAGCTATAGCTACCAATTTTTAGGTGCAACGTCTGTATCTTATGACTTAAAAATTAAAGAGGGGTCCGAGATAAAAAGGTTGGGGTTGTATAGGCAAATTAGTCTCCTTGAAGTCAAAGTTTAAGTATAAGTCATGTTTAATATATGTAGTAATTGACTAATTGTATCAACTTAATCTTACTTATTTTTGTTTTATTACTTTTAATTGGCAATTTGATGTATAAGTTTGAACATGTTAATCTTGTAGCTGAAACTCTGGGTTTCACAACATATGCACCAGCATATTTAAGCCCACAAGCATCAGGAAAGAACCTTCTTATTGGTGCCAATTTTGCATCTGCTGGATCAGGCTATGATGAGAAAACTGCTGCTCTTAGTGTAAAGTCAACTCTACCTTTACTTTACATTTTTTTTTTTTTTTTTTTATTAATTTCATTAAAAAAAATTATAAAAAAAAAAAAAAGGGTTACAGCCATAACATATAGCATAAATACGGTTTAACTCATCCTTGCACATCTATTTTAAGGAAAAAAAAAAAAACGAAGTGTTAAAATCAAACTAAATAGTGTAACCTAATAAGGTTAAACCGTAATTGTGTAACAATCATCGATTTACATTTGACCATGAGTGAGTGCTACAAGTTTCAGTTTTAACCTTAACATTATCAGAAAGGCTATACATACAATTGTTGTATGTGATCCCTACATACAACTCTAATTTGTCATGTTTTTATTGACTAGAATAATGGGTCCAAGTTCCATTATATTCTTTCTTCAAAAAAAAAGTTCCATTATATTCAATTTATATTTGAATTCTAATATATTTTCCCCTATTTTAATGATGTGTTAAATTTCTAATGGTGTTGTATGTAAGGATAACATACTATACACTATTACTAACCAAATTTAAAATGACAATAAATTGACAACTATAGCTATAAATCTATAATTAGTCATAAAATCTACAGTTATATACTTGTATATTTTAAGACGACATTAATTATCGTATTTAATTTTACATCGTAATTACTAATGAATTTATTTTGGAGTACAGCACGCAATTCCATTGTCGCAACAACTAGAGTACTACAAGGAGTACCAAGGGAAGCTAACAAAGGTGGCAGGTGACAGTAAAGCTAAGTCAATCTTAAAGGATGCTCTTTACATAGCTGGTTTTGGGAGCAGTGACTTTGTTCAGAATTACTATGTCAATCCCTTCATCAACAAATTATATACCCCTGACCAGTACTCTTCTTACCTTGTTGGAATTTTCTCCAACTTCGTTCAGGTAATAATCAAACCTCAACCCGACCCCTTTGTTTTTAATACTCCGTATGTTAGTTTTATTTCTAAGTAGACCTGTCAAAACTTAATCTGATTCCTTCACAAGCATGAAAATTTTTATGATGCGAAAATATTAAACTAGTGTTTTGTAATTGTTTTAATTTTAGTTGATGAGTAAAAATTGTATTTAAAAGTAAATTAATAGGTCATTTATTGGGGTAGGTCATTTTTTTCAACTCTTAATTGTTTGAAAATTATGTTGGGAAGGACATCGTGCACAAAAAAAATCCTATTGGGTTGAATTTTAGTTTTGGTCATAAATTCACAATTTGTAGCCACACATTATGGGCCGTTATGTGCATTAATATTACTTGCCCAACAGCCCAAGTGTCTTCCATGAGTTGTAGTCCTTGTGGACCAAACGTACTCTTTCATTCTACTCATAGGACATAGATATTATGATCACATAAATGTTGAAAAATATATTTTTACATAATACTTCCTCTGATTTTTTAGTTGACACCTTTTTATTATCACGTTTGCCAACGCATATTTTTAACGATTAATATCTCTAATTATCAACATTGTAAAATTATAAAAAGTGGATATTAATAAAATATACATTGAAACGATTTAAACAAGATCAACATGAATATGTTTTAGTGAGTCAAAGCATATTCTGTGAATAATGTAAAAGTCAAACGATATCAATTAAAAAAAAAAAAAAAACGAAGGATGTATAATATACTTGTATATTGAAATAATATCTAGACTATATATTAAAATGTAACCTCACTTATATGTTACTATTGGTGAAATCATATTATGTTACTTATGGTATAATGTGATTATGTGACGATTAATTCTAGGCCAACCCGTAATATATTATTAGATCGCCGAATGAGAGACTCAAAATGTTTAGTGTTGGTCTACAGGAGCTTTATGGATTAGGAGCAAGAAAGATTGGAGCAACTTCACTTCCCCCATTAGGATGCATACCAGCTACCATCACACTCTTTGGATTTCACCAGAATGGTTGTGTTTCACGCCTTAACTCCGACGCCCAGGGATTCAATAATAAGCTCAATGCAGCTGCTTCTAAGCTGAAGAAACAGCTCCCTGGCCTTAAACTTGTTATTTTCGACATTTACAAGCCCCTCTTCGATTTAGTCCAATCTCCCTCAAAATCTGGTAATCATACATCTTCTACAAACAACATACATTGTGTAATGTAGTCAATGATTTTACTGACTGAATTTTTTTCTCTTAGGATTTGCTGAGGCCAGGAAGGGATGCTGTGGTACAGGAACAACAGAGACGACATCACTTCTATGTAATCCTAAATCTATCGGAACATGCAGCAATGCCACCCAATACGTGTTCTGGGACAGTGTGCATCCTTCCGAGGCTGCTAATCAGGTTCTGGCCGATGCCCTCATAGTTCAAGGCATTGAACTCATCAGTTAAATGATGTTCGAGCAACTACTTTTCTACAAAGCTTGTATACTACATAATACAACTGTCATCTTGCACTAGCATTAAAATTTACCTCATTGTTTTTTTCATATCAGTGTATTTGCTCTCAAAATCTAAGACTTCTGTTGTTACAAAAAAACATTATGATACTACATATCAAAGTCGTCTGTTGCAACTATTGAGTTTATGAAACTTGTATGTTACCATTTCAATATAAATGTTCGAATTATTCATGAAACTTGTTCATCATATACAATACTAACAAAGTAGTATTGTGTATTTTAATCAAACTACTGTAAGAAATTGAAATTGAGCTGAATGCAAGTATATTTCACTGCTAAAAGTCATGAGCGAATGAGATTAAGCAGTTTTTAGCTTGATTACAATATATTTTAATGCTCAAATAAACGCAGAAGATTTGAAACAGGGCTGTTACTTCGTTATATTGACTTAAGTTATGCAGAAATACCTCAGCTAATGTTCACAGGATTGTCGCAGTGCAAACCAAAATACGTAATAAAACACAATGGACTTGATTCAATCACTCGTTTGGCAACATAAGTCCATACATATCATCAGCAAACATATATTAGTCATACCTTCACATATGTGCAAACCATTTGTATATTATCCAAGCATGTCATTCTTATTTGAGGCAAAATTAGTTAAATCCTCATATATAAAATGCTGAGGATATTGTGATGAATTCCCGGTATATCATATGTACACTGGAAGGCCTAAGTCCTGAGTCAACATTATATGTTACCTCAATCATCCAGTACTATATGATGCAGATTTTTTGTGTTTCTGCAACCATCTAGACTCCCTGAAGACTTCAGCATACTTTGTCAAATCTGACTTTTGCCAGTAATCTGATTCTTGTGCCGGTGTATAATCTAAGGACAAAAAACCCCCAGGTCTTTCCCTTCCGAGCACATGGTTAACTCCACTTAGTGACTTTGATCTTACTCGATTAGCATTCTCTTCTTCTTCGGCCAAGCTTGTGAGTGGTTGATATTCCATTGAAGAGTTGTTCGAGTTTTGAGAAGATGATGCTAATCTTGGACTCTGGGGGTTGCTTCTTGAACCACTATGTCCTGCTGCATAGTACTTCATCCCAATGTCATCAACCGAAAAAGATCTAGACATCGGAGAAACTTGGTTGCCTTGATTATGATTATAACTATGATGGTGGTGATGACTAGAGATTCCTCTAACTAACTTTCGTAGGTTAGAAAAGAACTTGATTTTCTTGTTGTGGGGTTTGTGAACAGAGTTAGGACCAGGGGAATCGTCGTGATCAGTGCTGTCTGTGAGATAAGAAGGCTGTGATGAAGGCCATTGATCAAAATCAAAGTCTGTGAGGCTAGGTGGCTCTTTGTTTGCTCCGTCTTCAGTATTAGCATATTCGAGTATAAGTTGCTTTGCTTTCTTCTCTGAAGTAGGACTTAAGCACATACTCAAGTCCCTGGCAACTGTTTTACCAGGAGGGGGCTGGTAATTCCTCAATTCGTAACGCAAACAGGCATTTATCCATCGGAGGTAGACTAGTTCCTCCACTTCACCACACCTATCTACTTGAAGCCTCTCAACTTCATTTATCAACTTCTCGTTTTCTTCCCTTAATCGAATCATTTGTTTGTGTAGCTCCTCTTTCTGTAAGTTTAAGAGCTTGAGAAGTCAAATACTAAACCACTTTGGTACAATAACAATAACAAAAACCACAATTTCTGAATATGTATATGTATGCACCATGCACCAATATGCCTAAAAAGCCTAAACTGCCACAAAAATACTTTAAAAGAAATCGAAAAATCTTGTCAAGAATATGGAATGCAGAGAAACTTACATCAGGATCTTCAAAAAAGGAGGTAGCGAGAATTTGGGTGGATTCCAATCTTTGAGCTAAATCAGCATTCTCTTGCTGCAAATTCTCGTTACACTTTCTTAATTCCTCAGCTTCAGCCTCCAACTCAGTAAGTCGTTGCACCTCAGACTGATCATCAGAAATACTAGTGCTAACCTCATGCTCATGTTCATGCTCTTGGAAATTCACAACTCTTTGTGTAAGGTCTAAGATCTGTTCCCTATTTTGCTCAGCCTCAGACCTAATCTTCCGCTTTAGAAGTTTGATTTTCGCCCTTGCAGCTTCCAACTCGGACACAACCTTAGAGTAATCAGCAACCTGTTCCTTTAGCCTCTTGTTTTCTGCCTGCAAGTTCTCAATCTTCATCAAGAAAAGCTTCGTCTCAATATTATTGATCTTCAATCGATTTTGGAGCTCCCTCATCACCGTTTCCTGCTCCTTAAGACCGTAATACTCAAGCAACTGAATCTCAAGCTTCCTTTCTCTTTCGACAAGGAACTTTATTCTTTTCTGAAGGTTCATTATCTCTTGTTCATAGTCATCCCTTTCTACTCTTCTAAGTGATTTAGGTAAGTCTTTTTTTACTGTAAAACTCTCCCCATCAATCTTCGATGAGTTTACAGCATCAAATTCCTTGACTACCTGATCAAATTCAGGCAGCAAGAATGCATCTCGATCAGCACTATATCTACCATTAGGCGAGGCATGTATGGCTAAATTATCCACACGGACACGAATGCATGGCTTGTCCTGATTAAAGGAACAAAATGCAAGAATTTTACATCAGAAAAGTCAAAGTTCTGCTCTATGTTAGCAGGACTAAGAAATTAACAAAAATCGTTCACAAAATAATCTTAGCTCTATGTTACAAGGATCATGTTAAGGTATCAATAACAATTGTGTATAATTTAGCTTACAAAGTCCAAAGCAATAGAAAGAGTCATCATATGAATTGCATTACCAAAAATATACATAAAGAAAATGTCAACTTGTTAAGTTAATTCATATGTAAATGATTTTGTAATCTATATCATTATCTAGAATTCAAGATTAAGCTACTCATGATCAATAGATTAAGTTTATAAGAATCAAATAATTGTAACAGCGGTGTGAAACAGTCTTGTTTTGGTTGGAAATCGGTGTGATTATATTCTTATTAGCATAATTTGATTTATGATCAGAATTAGAGAAAATCCAAGTCTTTTGCAACATAATTTTTTTTCTTGTTTACAAGCATCTAGACTTAGCTACTGATCAAGATAATACTAATTCAAACAATAATAAATTCGAGGATCCGAAATAAGAATATAAATTAAGCTTGAATTGCCAGCTTACATTAGCATTATCCACATAATTTTACAGGAATTCATTAACATTTGACCAATTAACATTATTCACATCACTTAAAATTAATAATCATTAATTAACAATTAAGCAACTGATCAAATTAATACAGAAATCCAATTAATATTCGAGACAAAACGAACAAACTTACATCTGCATTAACTGAATTCATCTCAGGTTGATTATCATCCTTAACCCTGATTCTCCCCTCAGAATCAGCTTTCTTATCAGAATCTGCTAAAAAAATTACAGAAAACATAAGTTAATCAAATTTATGAAAAAACCCAATTAAATTAAACTAATCAAAATCATTGAATTTCCTAAATATGATCATTACAAACCTGAAGCTGGAGGTGTAGGGGGATCAGATGGATTGATCCTTTTAATTCGAATTCGAGAATAGAGGAAACCAGCAAACGATAAGGCTAATGCCACACCAAATTTCACCAATATTGGCTTTATATCTTGTCTATCTTTTATCATCATCATCATTTTTAATTAAATTGATTGTAAATTTTTTTTCCTAATCTATAGTTTTTTTTTACACCACCTAAATAAAACAGAGAGCAAAAACAGAGGAAAAACAGAGATCATTTGCCATCTTCATCATCATCCTCCATCTCAAATATTACAACCTAAATCACATGAAATATAAAAAGTGAATTATTACCAATAATTTAATAGAACCCAGAAAAAAGAACTCGATAATTAAGTCAAAGCATCAAATTCCCTCTTTGAAAAAAATTAATAAATAAAACCCAATAACAACAACAATAAAAAGCCAATTTTTGATGATCATTTAGAGACAAAATTTCAAAATAAACAAATAAATTTGAGACAATAAGGTTGTTAACTCAATATTTAATTCAAAACCAACAAATTTGTTATGAATTATACTCGTAACAAATATGTATACATAAAATAATACCTTGTGAAATAGTTAGACGGTCTTGTACAAGAATTTGCAAAACCCATATACATAAATTCTATAATAACTCAAACAGCAAAATCATTTTGAAATATGATGAATTTGAAAAATTAAGAAATGCCCGTTTGAAATTGTGATGAAAAAAAAAGACTTCAAATTAAATCATTGATGATCATGAAATGAACAAGAAAAGCATAAAGGGGAGAATATAGATACCTTGGAATAATGGACGTGAAGAAGAACAATAGTAAACGTATAGGTGTTATGCTCGTGTTATATAATTAAATTATTATTTCTGTCTATATCATTGTATTTGTAAAAGCAATAACAAATCTTCATTATTATTTGTTTCTTGTTATAAAATTGGCTTTTTGTATTAAGATTTGGTCATTTTTTTATATAGTTTTTTTGGTTTGTAATATTTGTCTTTTTTATTAAGGTCGGTTAAATAAATGTTCCATTATAAGAGATTTAGAAACCACAAAATGCTTAAAAGTTAGGTTGGATGGTGAAAGAAGCTAGAAAGAGAATTATATGCTGATAAAGGAATTTGATCCGTGATCATTGCCTTCCATATCACTGTGTATATATACAAACTATTAGGCTTCACATAAGCCATAAATTAAGGCTATAAAATAGGCTAAGAGAATATCCTAGGCACTAATCTAGTATAACAGAATATTTACATTTGACTAATATAATATAATTATTTACATAATTATCTTAACACACCCCCTTAGTCAAAGCGGGAGGAGGACGGACGCTGAGACTATCTCTGAAATCTTCAAAAAGAACACGTGGTAGTCCTTTTGTGAATATGTCCGCAATTTGGTGCCGTGTAGGAACATGTAGAACCCGAACTTCACCCCTAGCCACCTTTTCACGAACAAATAAGATGTCCATCTCAATGTGTTTGGTACGTTGATGATGTACCGGATTACCCGAAAGGTAAATAGCGCTCACATTGTCACAATAAACCAATGTAGCCTTTTTAATCGGACAAAGCAACTCTAGCAATAAATTTCGTAGCCAACAAGACTCCGAAACAACATTTGCAACACCCCTGTACTCTGCCTCTGCACTAGACTTAGAAAGAGTAGGTTGGCGCTTTGATGACCAAGAAATCAAATTATCACCCAAATATACACAATATCCAGAAGTAGATCGTCTCGTATCGGGACATCCACCCCAATCAGCATCTGTATAGGATATGAGTGTAGAAATAGAAGAAGGATAAAGGTGCAAACCATGGTCAAGAGTACCTTGTATGTACCGAATTATGCGCTTCAGAGCAGACATGTGAATATCCTTCGGATCATGCATGTGTAAGCATACCTGTTGGACCGCATATGAGATATCCGGCCTCGTAAAAGTGAGGTACTGTAGAGCCCCAGCAAGGCTACGGTACAATGTGGGGTCGGAAAAGGGAGAGCCAGAAGAACTATCCTTCGGCTTTACCTCAACAGGTGTAGCCGAGAGCTTACAGGAAGACATCCCTGCTCTCTCAATAATCTCCTCTGCATACTTGCGTTGTGACAAAAATAATCCACCCTTATGTCTTGTCACTGCTATGCCAAGAAAATAATTAAGTTGACCCAAATCCTTCATAGCAAATTCCGAGCTAAGAAGGGATATAATTGAACGCCTCAGAGTATCAGAAGAAGCAGTAAGGATAATGTCATCAACATATAAAAGCAAATAAGCCACATTCTTCCCTTGACGATAAATAAACAAGGAATTGTCACTCTTACTATTAGTGAAACCAATAGAAGCAACAAAATCAGCAAACCTCTTATACCACGCCCGGGGTGCCTGCTTAAGACCATATAAAGAGCCCCGTAATAAACACACATAATCAGGGTGAGTTTTATCACGGTACCCAAGAGGTTGATGCATATATACTGTCTCCTGAAGTTGACCATGTAAAAAAGCGTTCTTAACATCAAGCTGATGGATCGACCAAGCTTTAGATAAAGCAAGGCTAAGAACAGTACGGATAGTAGCCGGTTTGACAACCGGACTAAAAGTCTCCCCACAATCAATGCCAACCTGTTGTGTTTTGCCATCACCTACAAGACGGGCTTTATGCCTCTCAAAAGAACCGTCAGATTTCACCTTATGAGTAAAAATCCACATAGAACGAATAACATTAACATCAGGTGGACGGGGCACCAACTCCCACGTCTTATTTTTAATAAGAGCATTAAATTCATCATCCATGGCCATTTTCCAATTCGGGTCACGAAGAGCAGAAATGGGGTTACGAGGTAAAGGAGATTTCGTAACCGGAGTTACCGTTGCACTGAAATTTTTATATTTCGGATTAGGCTTTACGATACCATTTCTACTTCGTGTCATGATAGGAGAAGAGAGGGAAAATGGGTGTTGAATTTGCGGTGGTGGGTGAGTTGGAGCCGTGGGCTGTGAAGGAGTAGGAGGTGCGCTTGGGCCAGCTGTATGGGTAGGACCCTGCTGGGCCGTGGCTGATTGAACAGGCCCACGGTCCAGTGGAGTCCTATTCTGCCCAACAGGGGCTTGCACGCATGGAGAAGAGGGAGTGGAAGAGTGAGATGGGCTGCCTTGTGAGGGAGAGTTCGGTGGCCCAGGAGAAGGAGAAGGAGAAATGGGCTGATTTGGTTGGTGTTCCAAATTGGGCGGCCCAGAGGAGTAGATATGTTGAATAACATAAGGACTAAGTCCATCATCCAAGAAGTCATATGCATAGGAAGGGGGGGTATACAACTTAGCAAAAGGAAACACATTTTCATCAAAAATAACATGCCGACTAATTATAATCTTATGAGAAGACAAGTCATAACATTTGTAACCCCTATGATTCGGTGGGTACCCCAAAAAAACACAAGGTGTAGAACGTGGTTGGAGCTTGTTAATGGTAGTAGAGGGAATCAAAGGGTAACACAAACATCCGAAAACACGCAAATGAGAGTAAGATGGTTCCTTTTGGTAAAGAACTTGGAGAGGGGACTTATATTCTAGCAATTTACTTGGTAGAATGTTATGTAGATATGTCGCCATTTGTAAGGCATGGTGCCAAAATGACGGAGGTAAAGAAGCATGAGCTAGAAGGGTTCGAATAATATTATTCAAGGATCTTATTTTTCTCTCGGCCTTTCCATTTTGTGAAGACGTATGAGGACATGAAAGACGGAAAGACATGCCATTAGACTCACACATTGCCCAAAAAGGTCCGTTATCATATTCCCTCCCATTATCACATTGAAAATTTTTAATGGGCCGGTCAAATTGGGTACGTATTAATGCTTGAAAATTTGAAATATTACGAAATACATCCGATTTTTTTCCTAAAGGGAAAGTCCATAGAAACTTAGAAAAATCATCCAAAACAAGCATATAATAACGATGACCCGACGAACTTAAAATAGGAGAAGTCCAAAGATCACTATGAACAATATCAAAAGGCATAGAAGTAGTAGATTGAGAAGACATAAAAGGCAATTTGATATGTTTTCCAAGTACACAAGAACGACAAACACGAGAACTCGGAGTTTGATTACATTCAATACTTTTATTACTACAAATAGCCTTAAAAATAGAAGAACCCGGATGCCCTAAACGATCATGCCATAAGGTTGATGCTAAAAAAGACGAAGGAGAAGAATGTGAGACGGTGGTAGTGAGTGGGTAAAGATCTCCTTGGCTATCACATCTCATTATTGGCATCCCCGTCCGATAATCCTTCACAGAAAAACCATGAGGGTCAAACTCAACAGACACACAGTTATCAGTAGTAAACTTTCTAACAGAGATTAGATTCTTAATGAGTTTTGGGGCGTGAAGGACATTAGAGAGAGACAAAGGTGGGTTAGGAGATGGTAATGTAGTATGACCACGACCATGAATTGGAATTGTATGACCATTACCAACAACAATACTATTATGATGATTGCTCAAATTAAAATAAGACGAGAGATTACCATTTGAGGATGTCATGTGAGAAGTGGCACCGGTGTCCATGTACCACGAGGGATCAGGTTGTTGTAAGGTCATAGTGTGCATCGCCGATTCAATGTCCGTTGGTGCATAAGAAGTGGCATAAGCTTGTTGAGGCCTTGGTCCAAGAATACCAGATTGCTGTCTCGGTGGGCCTTGTGGACGAGCCCAACCTTGAGTTGGGTATGGGCAAGGGGGAGTAGCCCACTGAGGCACCCAACCCCAAGGAGGACTCGGCCACTGTTGCTGTTCCCCCAAATTTTTAGAGTCTCCCATGGCTGCTGTTCACAGAGAGTAGAAAAGGATAGAAGAAGAAGAAGAAGAAGAATAGAAGAAGAAGAAGAACAGAGAGGGGCGGAACAACTAGGGTGCGCAGCGGAAAATCGCCCTAGTCTCGTGATACCATAAAGGAATTTGATCCGTGATCATTGCCTTCCATATCACTGTGTATATATACAAACTATTAGGCTTCACATAAGCCATAAATTAAGGCTATAAAATAGGCTAAGAGAATATCCTAGGCACTAATCTAGTATAACAGAATATTTACATTTGACTAATATAATATAATTATTTACATAATTATCTTAACAGCTGATTTTAAGTTGGAAACCAAGAGAGATGATATGACACAAAGTCAGAATTTAAAAAATAAATAATAAATAAATAAAAAGAAGGTGGGTATTGGCAAGTGGAGAAAAGAACTTACTAGAAAGGAACTTATAGAATGATGATCGATTATAATTCCACGTTATGTATAAAGCTTAAATGCTTGATTTTGGAAAGGAAAGCTAAATAGGAATGTTGTGGGACTTGTGGCAATCCTTTAATGAAAGAGAATTTACTAAATTTATATAAATGAATAAATTGATATCTTGAGGTATATTGCCTGAAGGTGCAACATAATCTATTGTACGATTAGATTAGCTTATGAGAGGAATGGAGAGGGTGAGCAATTTTTGACGTCATTTTATAAGCACCTTGATCACCCAAGGAGTTTTTGTCTTGATGTGTATCATGTTGACCAAAAATTGCAACATAATCCATTGCGTGATTAATTTTGCTATAAATAATGCAACAACAGAAATTCTGTATAAATGTGTAGCAACTTATGATATTGTGCTCAAGAAGGGCATGCAGCAAGCAAGTGCGTAGGATACTAAGGTTTTGTCCTCTTACGTTGAAATTCAGTTTAGTTCAGTTCAGTTCAGTTCAGCTCAGTTCAGTTCAGTTCAGCTTAGTTCAGTTCAGTTCTGTTCAACTCAGCTCCTAATTTCCTTCTCTTATAAAATATTCATTTCAGTTCAGTTCAGTTCAGCTCAGTTTAGTTCAGTTCAGCTGAGTTCAGTCAATGAGACACAGGCCCTAAAACATTAGAATAATATTCTAAAAAATTAATGACCTGAAATGATCTTAAATAACCACCCTAGTGGTAAACCTTTGTTAAAAACAAAAAATAAAAATAAATAAATAAATAAATAAATTATTGTAGACTGAATCATCAAAATGATTTTCATAATACCAATAAGGAAAGAAAAAAAGCAACATTATCAATTGAAATTTCATTAATAGCCTAGTGAAATAGGTATATATAGCAAAGAGTTTGATGTATCAATTGAAATTCTAAAAAGAGTCGATATTTAACCAAAATTCCATTCATACTAAATAGCGAAGGATTTATATGATCCAAATCAACATTAATGGAAAAAGAAGAGGAAGGAACAAAAAGGTAAGATTATTATGATCCACTTATATAATCCAAAGTTTGGAGACAGAAGTTTCAAAAGTCCTTATAAAAATGTCAATGAAAACACTTAAACACTTGATTTAAATGTAAAAACAAAAAAACAAAAACTTTTGCATGCCCCCAGTTTACAATAATTTTATTGTACATCGAATATTATTGCAAAAAGTGACCCTTTTTCTTTACAAAAGTGACCCCTTTTTATTACAAAAGTGACCCATATTTTTACAAAAGTGACCCCTTTTTTTTCACATAAGTGACCTTTTTTTTTTTCCACAAAAGTGACCCTTTTTATCACAAAAATTTCTGCTAATGCTTCCAATTACCATACAAGCATCGTCACCATCATTACCTTTGGAAGCAAGGAACGAAGACCTTGATGCCGCGATGGAAGGAATGAACGGCCAAACACTCAACAACACTCAACAACCGTCACATCACTGTTGACGAGGCTCAAGCTCGCAACAGTGGCGGCGGCGATGGTGGCTTCCCGTAGTGGGTGAAAAATAAGTGAGGAGAGAGAGAGGCTCAAGCTTGCGGCGGTGATGGCGGCAGCGGTGGCTTTCGTAGTGAGTGAAAAATAAGTGAGGAGATAGAGAGAAACTAATAAAAGAAAGTAATGAAGAGGCTCACTGCTATTGATTTACAATAGCATTATTGTACATCCGATTTTTTTGAATATTTGTGAAAAAAAATTAGAATAAAATTCAAAAAGACGTGTGGATTCTTTCTCCACTTGAAAATGTTAATCCTGTTAATTGATCTAAACAAAATGTAAACTAAAAAATTTCATACTTAGTACTCCGTATATTTGTTGTTGAGAAATTGCTTTCTAAGGGTTTTTTTTTTTAACCATTGTATTCTTATTAAAATAAATTATGTGTAGAAAGTATTAATGGTACAAATGTACTATGTAGTTCTGTCATTAAATTATGCAAATACATTAGTTACAACACCAGTGTTATAAATAAGGGTTGGGAACTCAGGATTACGGAATAGGATATATAATTCTCAACAAAAGGAATATACAAAATATAAATTTTCATTAGCTAATAGAAACTTCCAATCATTACTTTGGTGACACATATGGTACTTTAATTTAGAAGCCCACCATAATTTCTCTGGTTAATATGGTAAATAGAAGGTTCCAAATTCAAAGTTGAGTCCAAAATCTAATGATGATCTGAAGAGTATCAATGTACAGAGTAGTTTTTTATTTTTTTTTTATTTTTTATTTATTTATTTATTTATTTTTTATTTAGTTTAAGGTAAGAATAAGGATTCAGATCAAATCTCAACCATCACGGTTTTTTTAGTTTGATATTAGCGGGTGAGACACTTTGAGAGTGAAGAGGAAAGGGTAGAGATCTCCACCCTCAAAGTGCCTCTAGTGGTGTTTGATTTTCCAGTCTCAAGGTTGGAAGGTATAATCTTTCCCACTAGACAAAGCTTAGCTTGGTAGTGTACGGAGTATATGAAATAATATTTGAGGTTAAATATTTAAAGTATACAGTATAAGTATATACATGAGTATATGGTAAGTTGAAGTCAAATTATGAAGTTGAAGGAAAAAAAGGGTAGATCAACAATTCAACACTATGAATAATTGAATATGTAATAGTATACTAATAATTACATGAATATGATTCGCAATATATTATAAAACCTTACATAATCTTATCAAGCAATAGTCAATGAAATATTCTAAGATATGCAAATGAAGTATTCAACACACTGAATTTTTCTAGATTCTTACCAAGTACTTAATTGTAGAAGTATTAAACTAATCCTCCCTTAAAAATACATCGATCCGACCGCCTTTTTAAGTTTTGATTGCGACTTTCATATGTATGATTTGTCCTAAATTCACATTTCACAAAGCAAATTAGGATTTAATTAGCTACTGTACTGTTCAAGTTTGACTATAGTAAAGTAATTGATTAGAAAAACATTGATCAACATCAGCATTATCACGTGATTATGTAGACATGCTTCACTACTCGATCAGGGATTTTGTTGATCATAATTTTATTTTATTTTTATTTTATTTTATTTTTTGAAAACAAGTTGATCATATTTTGTCTCATGCTAATTTATTTATTTTTTAAAACAGAGATCTCAATTTGGGTTTAACTTTCTTTTTTTTGTAATCAGATGTGTACTTGTGTTGCAGAGTTACAGGTGGACTTTAATAACTTTCACGTGCTTGACACCATATTACAACAGTTTTCATCGTCAAAAAAAGGGATAAAAAAAAAGACATTTTTTTAATTAGCAAACTCTTTTTTTTTTTTTTTTTTTTGAGGCAAATTAGCAAACAATTTGTTGTTATTGGTTGTACTTAACCTCAAAATCTCAAAATCGAACCCTTCAAATAAATTATTTTCCAAAAGACTTTATTTTTTTTATTGTAATCATACATTTATTTTTTTGAGTTCATGCATTCGCAAAGACTCAAGATATAAGTGCTTGTGCAGCTGCTCACATTTTCAGCAAAATCGGGTTTGCTATAGCTAGAGGTGTGGGGCCCAGATTGTATCTCGACTTTCCACTAATTTCTTGTACGGAGTAAATCGATTGACTTTGCAGATTTTTGTTAATATTTTATAATAATAATAATAATAATAATAATAATAATAATAATAATAATGATGATGATGATGATGATTTTTTAGACATAATCAATTTGAGACCGGCCCGACCCGACTCGATTTTGAGCGGGCTTTGCCAATTTTTTTAAAAGTTCGGGCGGGCTTGTGAAATCAATTTTCTGCAATTTTAGTAAAACGATGTGTTTAGCCTCCTTATTAACCCAGTATCTAAACCCATTAAAATGACACGCTTCATAAAACCATCGAGATCGCTCGTCGACAATGAGATTTCTAGCAAGTAATGATCTGACTATTGAACACTCCCCAAACTACCTCCATGGTTCTGCATTCCAAAACCTCCAACACTAAAGTCGTCGTCGGCGACGATGGCGGAGATGAATAATCGTTTAATCGTCTATGTTCTTAGAAGTGTGTGATTTGTTCTTCTACTAGTAATTTCCATGGAAATTCAATCAACAAAAATTTCATTGATTGAATTTCCCATCAATTTTTGTCCCTCTTAAATTTTTTAGTCTCTAATTCTACTTTCTCTTTCTAATTGACAGTTATCTTAAGCATAGCTGCTTTCTTTTTCTTTCCCAAATCAAAAAAAAAATATTAAAGTAGTTTTATTTTTATTTAATTTTTATTTTAACTTTATTAATGTTCATTTTCATATTGATAAAGGTTCATTTCCATATTGATACAAGATCACTTTATTTTATATATATTTATTGCGATATTGATATATACATGGTGTATGTTCGTTTTCGTATTAATAAATGTTCATTTTCATATTGATAAATGTTCATTTTTATTTTGATAAGTTTATTATTTCAATTTTGATAGACATTCATTCACGTTTTGTAAATAATGTGTATTGATTGTTACAAATAAGTACTATATTTTATGTATAGTATGGAGTAGTAGGTAATTAAGTATATGTAGTACTTACTACTTAGCCTGCCTGTATCAATTGTATGTCACACCTAAGATAAAAGTATATTTTATGCAAGCGTAAGATACTAATTAAAAACATTGAGCAAAACTTTATATGTTTAACCACATATATGTTTTAATGCTCATTAATTTTATGTCATGTTCATTATCATTCCAATATAAGTTCATTTATATGTGAGTAGATGCTCATTTACATATTATGTTGATCACGTCAGCTTCTATACTCTTTTAGGTTCATTTTTATGTATATATTGTTTTTTCCTTTAATAGTTTTTCATGTGTTATTTTTCCTATCATGTATATATATAGCGTCTAATGTCCATATTTATTATATTTAAACTACTTATAAATAAATTTGATGTTCTTATCAAGCCTTTTGCTCATTCTCATGTAGATACATAGCCAGGATATTAATAGATGTATATTTCGATTTTTTAGTAGATGTTTATACATATAGTATTGCAATTGTTCAATCCCATAATTTATTTGCACGGTCAAGATATTTGTTAATTTTCTTTTTAATTTCAGGATATTTTAATAAATGTTCATTCTTGTATTGAAATATGCTCATAGAAATGGATGCATGTTCATTGTCATATTTATACATATACAACAAGTTATGGATATATTGAGAATATAGTTAAATCAATAGCTACAGGAGAACAAACTCATATTGCACAACCTATAGTGTTTACTTGATGAACTACAATACATTCTTTTTGTTGAATGTTCATTTTCATTTTGATAAATGTTCATTTATATGTTAGTATATGATCATTATTCGCATGTTAATAGAAGATCATTAGATTTCTGATAAATGTCCACACTTTTTCCATCTTCGATCTTTATATATTTTCTACATATTTAATAAGGAATTTCAAAAACAATTTGATTTTCTATAGATTTACATGAAAATGATTTAAAAAAAAAAATGTTCATTTATATATTATTTGATGTTCATTTTCATATGTATAAATATTATATACTTTATATACTCCACAAATTTTTAATATATGTTTATTTTTCACATAAGCCTCAATAATTATCCTCAAATTCCTTTAATAATACAAAAATGATAAATTTTATAATTTTTTTATCATCTATGAAAATAAGTAAATGCTCTATCAAACCATAATTAAATGTTCAATTACAAAATATTATAGAAAAATTTGTAATTATTAATCCCAACTTTGAGCCATTTACTTTCATTAATCCCAAGTATCGATTATTCCTGAATAATCCCAACTTTAGGGGGTGTTTTCTTTAATGAGGTCCAAATTACCGGTGACCTGAAGAAAAGGTAAACTCTTTTTTTGTTTTTTCATATTGCCACATGTCAGCTTTTAAATGATCAAAATAATAAAAATCTTTTAACAAAAAAAATATGAAAACCCCTCCCTCCCTTCCAGCCTGCAGACACCGCCACCGTCACCACCTCTCTTAGCCGGTGTAATATTGTATAATCCCAAATTTTTGAAACATGTCCTTCCTAGCCCTGCCCCCATATCGGAAAATCCCTTCCTAACCGACCGCAACTGCTTCCACCCCCAGCCGGCGACGCAACCAGCGCCGACGACCCTCCCTTATCCCATAATATTTCTCCCTCGCAGAAGCCCAACCCCCCTATCGGAAAATACCTCCCAAACAACCTACACCTGTTCGCGAACCACTAACCCCTGCTTGCTTCTGCCGCGAAAATTGAACCCCAACCCACCGGCTATTGCGAATTATCCCAAACAACCACCATTATTGCTTGGTGCGCGTGTCGCATTGGTTTTCCTGGTGCGTGCGTCGCGGTGGAGCAGCCAAATCAAAGAAGTGGAAGGGAAGGGGGCGTTTTATGGGTCAGGGGAAGGGTTTCGGGGGTGGAAAAGGAAATTTCCGGGCGGGTTAAGGACGGGGAAGGGTTTTAGGTGGGGCTGCAATTTTGATGGGAGGGGGTTTGCTGGCGGCGGCGGCTATGGAGGTTTGGTGGGGCTGCAATTATTTGTTTTTGTTTTTTTTAGAAATCAGTTTTGATTTTATTTTTTTTGGATTTTTTTGAGCAATGGTATGCTGACACATGGCAAATGACCTGCTACAACAAGTTTGATAACCGGTAAGGCCTGATAAAAGTTAATACCCCCTAAAGTTGGGATTATTCAAGAATAATCGATAGTTGGGATTAATGAAAGTAAATGGCGAAAAGTTGGGATTGATAATTACAAATTTTCCAATATTATATGTTCATTTATGTTTGTCTTTCATTCATGAACAAATTCATTATACAGTACGGTACGGTGTTTCTGGTATCTTTTCTTGAGCTTTAGTTTTCATAATTTTCTCTCTCTTTCTTAATACTCTACAATCCTCTAAGCTTCATTCTTCATCTTTTTCTTCTCCTTCTCTATTACTTTCATATTTGGCATCAACTACAAAGTAAATTAAAAATTGGAACAATAAGTAATCGACAACTTTAGTAGCGTCGTCATCGCCTCCACCACAACAGTAAACTAGCATATATAATTCCAGATCTTCATCCCACAAAAAAATTAGGAAATATTAGATCAAATTATTCTTATAATTTTTGTGTTAGTTTCTTGATATGGCTTGGCTGTTTGATTAAGCTAGTTATTTGCTTGTTGAACTAATGGATCGTAAGTTATGACAATAAATTTTTGATCAAATCAATACACAATAATCTCTGCAATTCATAAATATATATATTTAAAGCATGCAAATGTAGCGATTCTACCAAAAGTTATTTTGTGATCGACGGAGAAGTAGAAATGGCAGAGAGATCAACAAAGATGTAAGATGGAGATCAAGTTAGATTGTCCTGTAGTTTGAAGGTGAAAGAAATTAAAAACAATAGTGAGGCGGCGTCGTTTGCAAGGGGGTGCGGGGATTTCAGCCTAGACTAGAGTCTAGGTAAAAATTTGTACAATTTTAGATGATTTTTTTCCGGTCCGAAATTGGCCTAAAAAGCCCGCATGGCCCACCTAGTTTGGGCGGGTTTGGCCTGGGCACACATTTTTCGGTCCGAAGTTATGACCGGCCCGAACCGATAAATGGGGAGATTTTTTTTCACCTCGGCCCAACCCGCCTATTGATTACCTCTAGTTTTTTTGACTTATAACATCATAAAATTGTCAAAAAAATTGATTATTACACACGCGCAGTGGGTCTTGAAGGACTATTTCTGCATCTCCTTGACCAAATCCACCCACATTAGGATTACTTGTTAATGGTTGATCAAGTTTGATAGATTCACCCTCTGAAACAAGAAGCTTCGGTCCTGGCGGGATAATATCAACAACTTCACGTTCGTCCGAGGCATCCGCTAATCTAAATGTTTTATTGTAACACCACAAAATAAAAAATCAAAAATTGGATTTCACCACCTCTTAACGAATTCTTGAATGAAATCTATTAGTGGTCCCATTTTGTACATGTGATCAATTCGTGGATTAGAAACTAACATCTCTATGAATGCTACTCGAATAAATAATCAATTCTTTTCTTTTTTTTTTTTTTTTTTTTTTTGACGAGATGATAAATTCTATTAAATACGTAGTAATTGTATGAAATTTTATGATAAGTAATATTGAATAAATATATCCTTAAAAATAAAATAAGTATGTTATCAATATTTTATAACTATAAAACTAAAATACATATGAAACTCGGAAAATCAAAGACGACACAAGGAAATAATTTGGTCAATATAGATTTTTTCAGATTTAATTTGGCCGAATTTTGGTGGGGTTGACCAAATTATATATTCAAATAAGCTCATTTTTAAACTAGAAAAACTATTGAGCTACTTGTATTAATTACCTTTTTTTTTTTTTTTTTGACAAGGTATTAATTACCTAATTATAGGGTCATTATTAGGCCCTTTATGTACCATTTTCGTAATGTGTTATTGACATTGAAGGGAGTATTAGTTTTCTCACTAGATCATTTTTTTATGTCATTTTTTTCTGTAAGCTAAATTAAAATCAAATTGTCTATGACTTATCAATCTGTCATACCTACATCAGTGAGACAATAACAATAATATTATCATATTTATATTTACATTACTCATTTCGTCCCTAAATTACATTCATGTTTGTAAAATTACATGGGAATTAAGGAGGAAAGAATAAGACAAATAATAATAATGAAATATTTCAATGAGAAATACAAAACATTAAATGACGTCTTTGAGTAAAACAAAGATAGATATATTAATGATGTCATGTCATCATCCTTTGTACAAAAAAAAAAAAAAAAAAAAAAAGGACCAATAACATGCTTCTATTTGAAAATTAAGAACCAATCATATTCATTAGGTTAATTATGGGAAGTACAAACTTGAGAAAAATGATGGAGAGAAAAAATAAGAGTGAGATTAGGATAGTAAGAGTGAGAAAACATTAAATGTTGTGAAATAAGGGAAAAGATGAGATATGAAGAGAGAATTAATCCGTGTATCTTTATTCCATATGATAAGGTGTATATATACATACAATATATTAGGGTTTGATTGGATAAGAATATAAACCCTAGATATCGATTGCTCCGGAATGATACAAAGGAGGATAATGGATATCCACAATTATTTCATAACACTCCCCCTTGGATGTCCATTATCGAAGACTATGCCTCATTAAAATCTTATTAGGAAAAATCCTGTGGGATAAAAACCTAATGAAGGAAAAAGAGTACAACATTCTTCGTAATACGCTCGAAATGTTGCCTCGTTGAAAACCTTACCAGAAAAACCCAATATGGGACAAAAACCATGGTTAAAGGAAAAAGACTGCAGTGCGTAATTTCTCCCCCTGCTGAAAACATAGCTTGAGGTCTTCTAATGCAATGAATCTAATATAGTTGAGAGTCTTCTCACATGACGCAGAATAGCATCATTCCTTGATTTTCGATCCTCCCAAATCCTCAAATCTTTACGTGAACAAGCGAGTCTTCATACCACTAAACCTATAACAATAATACATGTGTTTGTCCACATTTCATTCGAAATCTCTGTTTAAAGTTGCTTTAACCATTATACATATGCCTTCTTCTGGAGGGCGTGAATAATAGAAAATGATGATCATTATTATTTGATTAATCATTCCATAATAATATGGCAACACATGATACTATTAACGTTGATTTTTCAATCTTGTATAATAATATAATACATGTAATTATATACATTGCTCATGGTTCTTTTGGACCATGATAAAACAGTCTTACGTATAAGTATCTTATTGATGCTTTAAAATATTTATAATTGACACGATAGTTCTCTTTCATATACAAATAATAATTCTCATTACTAACACTTATATGCTCAAACTTCAGGTTGAGAAGTCAATGATTTAGTCACATAGACTAAAAGTTTAATAATAATTACAATATTCAAAATATAAATTTTGCAGGGCTGGATATATAAATGCGTCGTACATAAGTTCTTCAGGAACTCTTCTTCTTATATGGTTCATAACATGCAATTAAATCGGCATCATCGATAATTTCATCACAATTATAAGCCCATTGGAATATAAATATCTCTTTCTCATTTTCCATCAAAGTTGTTGTTTGGGTCCAATTTATCTAATTGGGCCTAGTCATTAAATGATCCAATATTCCAAGGTCAAGGCCCAAGCCTCCAATCAAGCCAAGTCAGCCATGAGTCATTTGGTCCAAATTGCTATGGTCAGCCCATGATTATTTAGGGGCCCAATTACTCTCCTCTCCTCATATGCAAAGGTATAAAAGCCTTCAATTTATTCATTTATGACATATACACAAAAGCCTCAAGCATTAAATCTCTTGCATAGCTTCCTCTCTAAATACACTGTTTGACTTAGGCATCGGAGGGGTCTTCCTCGGATCCACCCCCGGGGCCAGTTTACGTGTGTTTGTTGTGCAGGAAACCTTCGGCCCAGCATCTTTTGGACCGGACAAGTCTTTATCCACTTCATCGGACCTTCGACAAGGTCCTATTGTTTTCATCCGAAACAATTTGGCGCCGTCTGTGGGGAAGACTTTCAAAAAATCTTTAAGCCAATCAAAATCATCTTGCAATCATCTTAGTAGCAATGGCTAAGAACCGCAAGAACAAAAGCCTACGTCAAGGAGCGGGCGAAAAGCCTAAAACTCTTACACCATCACCTTCGCCAGACAGGAACTCTTCGAAGGGTCCTAGTTCGGGGGGAGGATCATACCGGGAGGATTCCCTTTCTCCCGTAATTCACAACTCTCATCATAGACCGAGTCCCCCTCGGTCTAACAGAAGTCAGTCCGATCATAGGATTCAATCAGTGCCCCAAAGCCAACCTTTGACCATCCGCTCTCACTCTCACACTCAGCCGAGGACCCCTTTGACGGGGCCCAACTCGGAAGAAGTGGCGAGAGCGCCGGCGGTGCTCATGGAGGCAATGAGGGCACAAAATATGCCTCCACCTCGTGATCGAACTCCTCCGCATACCAGGCATCAGCGGAGGAAGCTCGACCAAGACGGGGGGAAGCCTCCCTCCTTCCGGGAGCTGGAAGAGTGGGAAGAGGATACCTGGAGGACTGAAAGAGAGAGGAAAAAGAACCCTCAATTTTTCAAAGGATCCTTTACCTCTCGGCCATAAACGCATAAGAGCAGCAGCTCAGCCTCTTGGCCGAAATCTGCCCACCGAGAGCGACCTGAGACTGTTCGCCGAAGCGTACTCGACCGACTCGGCGGCAGGGAGCCGAGCGTGCACAACCGCCTCTCGTTCCCTGTAGCCGAGGCCCAAAAACTACAACAAATTCACCTTTGTGCCACGAGTAAAATCGTGGCACAAGTTTAAAATTCTCGTGGCAATGTAGTGTAGCCACGGGAATTTTTAAATTTACTCCCGTGACACAAGAGGCCGTGGCTAGGAAATTTGCCATGGGAAAATGGATGTCGTGGCAAATTTCGAATTTTATGCCACGGGTATGTAACGTGGCAAACAAATTCATCACTTGCCACGAATATTAATGTGGCTAACAAGTTCTTTGCCACAAATTCTACCGTGGCTAATAAACTTAGTTGCCACAAACATTACCGTGACCAGTAATCTTCTTTGCCACAAATATTACCGTGGCTAATAAACTTTGTCGCCGCAATATATTATTAAAATGAAAGGAATTTCTAAAAGAGGAAGTGTGTCACTTTAAAAAAAAACAATTGTTTAAGGAAAGTGGGTCACTTAAAAAAACATGGAGGGAGTATATAAAATCATTCATAAATAAAAGTTATACGACATCTAAAAAAAGATTTAGATCTACTAAATACGTAATAATTGAATCAAATCGAATCATTCGTAAGCAAATTCTCCATGTTATGATCGTTGTCTCATATCATACTATCTTATATCTATTCAGTGAGCAATTCGAATATAAAATTATAATTTTTTAAATAAAGTTCTAATCAATAAAAAATCAAAAAAAAAATATAAAAAATAAAATTAATTTTACAAAGCTACAAGTAAAATGTAGGAGGGAAATTTACCTCCATAATCAGTAAAGAGTTTAACTTGGTTGAAAATTTTGTGTGAAATTCTACCCCTAAAGTAAAACTCATCAACATTAGGCGGTAAAACTCCCTCCAAATCAATACTCAATATATCTAATCTATAATAAAAAAATTTAAAAAAATCAAAAACAAAATTAAAAACAAAAAACATTAAGAAAAAGGGTGTAAAACACTTAAACACTAACAGCTTCAATTCCTCAACCTGCGTTCTTCATCCTTCACTCCATTTTTTTTTTTAATTTTTTTTTTTTTTTGGGAAAGCCAGTTCTTTACTCCATCCTCTATTCTCTACCAATTTCAAGCTTTTAACCCAACTACTCTCTTCTAGACTCAAGTGGGAAATCTCAAATTCTCAGGTAAGTTCCTTCTCTCCTATATCTGAAATTTAATTTCTCTCTGAAATTATGTTTATGTAAATCAATTAACGTTATTTATTGGGTTTTTTTTTTTTTTTTTTTAAAATTTTTTTTTTAATATACATATATGTGTGATATCAAATATCATTTCGGGTTTCAATGGGTTGTGAAATTTGTTTTCAATCTATCATCATCCGTCAATTAGCTGATTTCATAATGTAACTCGAATTCAATGGGTTTCAAATCAACATTTTAACCATCAATAAAAGTTCTAGTGAGAGTTGTGCAGCAGCTTATTATATAAGAGACCTATACATTGATTGAACCACGATGTGGTAATTGGAAATTGTGTTGAATTAGTGAAGTTAACAGGATATGCATTTCCCTGGGAAAAATATGCATTTCTGTAGTATTAGTATTGTTTATACTAGACATATAATATCTGTACTTAATATTTTTGTAAAAGGTTTTATTTTTCCCTTCTTGTGGATGATAAATGGAAAAATGGACACATAATAGAAATTAGCTTAGACACTTTGGAGGGCCTGTAAGGGCTTCTAAGCAGTTTGAGAAAGGCTACATTACATGCATTTTCTCTCTGGCACGGTGTGTGTGACTGTGGGAATGGTATTGAATCTACTCTACACGCTACATTTGCATGTTTTGGATAATGAGTATCCCCCTGTCGGTTAGGGTGAAATGTACCAAACTTTTTTATTTCATCTGTCTCAGATGTATGTCACTATGCTATGAATGAATGGACTCTAGACCTTTTCTATGGCTCGCCTTACCTAGAGTTGCATTCTGCTGTCTGGAACTAGCTTAATACCCTGTTCCATTCTTTGCCCCCTAATACTCAATTTATTTGATACTAGAATGCAGTCGTTATGTTGTTGCTTCCCTAATATTTCCCTCTGTTGCTACCCTACTATTTCATCCCTTCCTGTTTTTGTGCTAAAATTGCTGCTGACCACTTGTTGTCGCACTATTGTGTGCTTGTTGTACTTGATTCGAATCATAAATTAAAAGCTGAGAGATGATGATGTTCATAAAGTTAATTGAATTATTAATCAAGTGATTGTCATGGCTAGAGTTTCTTTATTGCTTAAATATCCTACAAATTTATACCTGCAAATAGAAAAACCATACCAAAATCTTAGTTCTGTTGTAGTTCTATTGTAAATCATAAATTAAAAGCTGAATTTTGGCAGTTGAATCATGGGGCAGCCTCAAATGGTTGGAGGTGGCGGGGCTGGTGCACCTACACCATAGAGATAAATGACCAACAATGCCCTAGCTTACCTGAAGGCAGTGAAGAAATTGTTCCCAAAGAAGGAGAAATATGATTAATTCATCAGGTTATTATGAGGCAATAAGCTGGAACATTGGTATTTTAATTCAGCCTAAGATGCAGTTCTATATGTTTCAAAATTCTGTAGCTTATCAATTCTAAACATCAGTTCTGATTGTCCGCTCTGAAATCAGATCTGAATTATAGTTCTGAAATTCATTTCAAGATATCAGTTCTGTTTTTTAGTTGTGAAATCAGTACTAAATTTCAGTTCTGAAATCAGTTTTGAAATTCAGCTCTGAAATAAGTCCTGATAATTATTTCTAATTTAGTTCTGAGACGGTGTTCTGAAATCAGTTGAGAGATTGTGATCTGAAATTAGTTCTGAAATTCAGTTTTGAATTTCATGGTTGGTTCATTTCAGGAGTGCTATATTGTTAGGTCTTTTAAGAAAACAAGTTGGTTTCTGCTATAATGGCTACTTAGATGAGCAAGAACCGGAAGTTCGGTGCCGATGGTGTCATTTACTCTGAACTAAATAAAGTCTTCAGGATGGAACTCACTGAAGATAGCTACTATGGTGGCGAAGTTAAGGTTACTCCTATGTGCACGTAGATCATCATTAGGGCTACTTGTATCCAGAATCTTCTTCGTAATTTACCCCTTTTGTGTTTTGGATTCGATTTTTTCAATTCTTTGTTTCTGATTTTGTTATTTTGATTTATTGTATTAGGTGAGAAGGGAAGACGGATTAAGGAATCCTGTTTTTTGAATATGGATGAGTGTGATGTAGCAAACTTTATAGCCATTTGCTGGGCTATTTATGGTGCTAGGAACTCTTAGATCATGGAGGGGGAGTGTAGGGACTATGGGGAAGTGCTGAGCTATGCTATAAAGACTGGAAATTCCAAGCCTGGTTTTTGCTGTGCTACTGCTGTTAGTTTGGGGAAGGCTGCTGTCGATTGGACAACATATGCTGGACTCTTAAAGGTTAATGTTGATGCTGCCTTTGTAGGTGACTTTGGGTGTGGTTTGGGGTAGTGATCAGGGATGGTTTTGGTGAAGTTATGGCTACAGGGGTCTAGCAGGGCAGTGAGAAGTGGGACGTGAAGGTGGCTGAAGCAAAAGCCGTGTGATGGGGGCTGCAGCTGGCTGCGAATATGGGTGCCCAAAATTTAGTTGAGGGTGATTGTTTGCAGGTCTTCCAAGCTTTGAAGAGCGAAGAGATTGGCTATAGTGAATTTTCTTTAATTTTAGAGGATGTTTTGTTATTTTGCACTAACTTTGTTATTGTTTATTGGTCTTTTGTGAAACGAGGTGGGAATAGGGTTGCTCATGAATTGACCCAGTTTCATCATAGGGAAGTGGGTCAATGAATGTGGTTTGATGTAATTCCCTCTCGTATTCTTGATGTAGCTCTTCTTGACATATCTAATTAGCTCCCCTTTATGGGTTTTATAAAAAAAAGAAAAAGAAAAAAGAAAAAAGAAAAAAGAATGGACCATGTTTTATTGATTTGATATAAATCTGACTTGGATTCTCATTACTTTATTTCTTCATGTACATGTAAGAGGTTCTGGATTGAGAATACATTGAAGAAAATAGGACTCAAGGAATATATAATCTCAACATTAATTAAGCTTTAAAAATGCTAACAAAAAAAAAAAAATAATTCTTTTGGTTTACTATTTGCACATTAAAATCGCATCACATAATAAGAAAAGGCTATGTTTTTTTTAATAAAACCGTAGCAATTAGGTAAAAAATGCTATGATTTTGAATTGTAGCAAATACATGTTCCTATGTGTTACTCCTAGTTTTGCAGTTCAAAACCAGAGCAAAAGGCTTGAATAAAACCATAGCAAGTGTACTAGTGTATTTTGCATTGGTACTGCTCTACTTGTTCAGAATTATTGTAACATATGACTTTTAATATCAAATATATTCATCAATTTGACAAGACTAAGCTAATCTTCTAAAAAATGCAAATTAAAAAAAAAACAAAAATTAATAATAATAAAATGCAAAACAAAATATTTTTTTGGCAATTTTACACTACATTGTTTAAACAAATTTATTTGAATATTATTTGGGTAAATGTCATATGGTTAAAAATTTATAATAGTGCATAACCAACAATTTTATTTGAAAGAATTTGTAATTTTTTTGTTTTACATATTAATTTGTATTTCATGTTTGAAACTAATTGTAAATTTAACCATAATAAAAGAAATTTTGTCGTAAGATTCCTATCATTACACTAAGTTTATTTTCTTTAAAAGAAATATGGTCGGTTTATATTAACATATGTTTGCCACATAAATAAATTTTGATGTGGCACAAGTGTTATAATGATTGTCACATTGAATAAAATACCCGTGACACAAGTGTTTGTTTGCCACGAGAATAATATTGTCGTGGCATCACTGTCTATTTGCCACAAGAATATAAATACGTGTGGCATAAGTGTTTATTTGCCACGGGAAAAACATATAGTCGTGGCACTAGTTTCAGTTAGCCACGAACATCATTTTTCCCGTGGCATAATATTTGTTGTCATATCAAGTTTATTATTGAATTTAATTTTTCCCGTGGCAAGATCAAATTATGCCACGAATTTAGAATTCCCGTGGCATAATTCGTGGCACAAGTGGTGAATTGTTGTAGTGAAACCTCCCAGCCAGGGACGAAAACCACTCATACCTCTCTAAGAGGGCGGAGCGCGGTCCCTTCGGCCAGGAACAAGGGCAAGGCCGTTATGCTACCCACCAGTTCTCCGTTCGAGCAATGGATTCTGGAAGAGCATGTGCCTACGGTCAAAATACCGTCGCACATTACATATGATGGGACTTCAGATCCGAAGGACCATATCGCCTCCTACGAGGGGCACATGCATCTCTGCCCAAGGTCCGAAGCGACCTGGTGCAAATATTTTCCCACCACTCTCAAGGGGGTCGCGCAAGCGTGGATCTCCAAGGGAGTAAAGGAAGGCTCTATAACGGGGTGGGACGACCAGTCCACCAAGTTTAAGAGCAAATTCTCCATGGCAAACCGCCGAGAGAAGACCACTGCTGAGCTCATGGGCCTGCAGCAAGGGGAGACTGAGAGTCTCCGAGACTACTTGACCCGTTTCAGCAACGAGTCATCCAGCGTTTCTCAGCTGGACCAAGGGCTGGCAACTTTTGCAATGCAGAACGGCCTTCAGCCTGGAAAGTTCCTAGACTTCATGGTCATGCACACCCCGCAGACCTTGGAGGAAGCTCTGAATGCCTCGGATAAATTCATCCGAGCCGAGGAGTGGAACAAAACAAAGTCCCAACCCCAATCCTGGAATGGGAAGCAAAAACAATCATTCGAAGGCCAAGGCCAGAAGACGAAAGGAAAGGCGAAAGCCTCAGAACAATCTTCGGCCAACGAGCCGAAGAAGGAAAAATCTGCCCCATTCACAGGCAGAAATGAGTCTTATACTCCGCTAGCCCTTCCGCGCGCTAAGATCTACACCGTAACGAAGGAAGAGCAAAGTTATAGGAAGCCGAGACCACTCCCCGAGTGGTATCAGCCCAAAAATAAGAATCAGTGGTGTGAGTTCCATGAATCACCGGGACACAACACTGAAGAGTGTATCCAGCTGAAGGACCAGATCGAAGATATGGTCCGGAAGGGGTACTTGAAAAAATACATCGCGGATCACCGCGAGAAAAAAGAGGCTGAGAAATCCGAAAAGGACTCTCAGCAAGAACTTGACTTCCCCCGGAAGAACAGTAAAAGCGCGGAGGGAAAATTCCCTCCAATTAATGTTATCTCGGGAGGAATATGTTCTCGGAGGGAACACAAACAACACCTTAGGGCTCTGACCCACCAGGTGAACAATGCTAGCATTCAGCCTCCTCAGGTGCAGGTGCCGAACATGACGTTCACAGCCGCTGACTGCCGGGGGGTAACGTTCCCTCACGAGGATCCGTTGGTGATCATCGCCACGATGGCCAACCACGACGTCAGCAAGGTTCTTGTTGATGGCGGCAGCGGGGCAAACATTCTGTTCCGAAAGGCCTACAATCAAATTAAGCTGAAGCCCAAGCACCTCACGCCGGTACCCTACCCGGTATCCGGATTCAACGGGGCATCAACTTATCCAGACGGGAAGGTAACACTTCCTGTCACCATCGGCTGCGATGAGGCAGCCAGGAACGTCATGACTGAATTTTTGGTCATCGATGCTCCTTCTGTGTACAACGTGATCATGGGGAGACCCATTATTCATGAGATCCAAGGGGTAGTCTCGACATATCATCAACTGATGATCTATGTCTCAGATGCCGGCTACCCCGAAAGGATTGAGGGCAGCTAGAAGGAGGCCCGAAGATGCAACTACCTCAAGACGTCCACCAGTCGTACAAAAGAGGACGACGGGGACGAGGAGGAGAAGGATAGTCAGCCGAGCACGAAAAAGCCGAAGGGCCTAAGTGCTTCGGCTCAAGGAGACCTGGCCAAAGAAAAAGGGCTAGGAAAAGAAAAGGCTAGCTCATCATCTGAGCCGAAAGACTCAGAAAGCCAACCGAAAAAGAAAAAATCTGGAACTCCTGCTGACATAGACAGCAGACCAAAAAATGAGGAGTCTAGCCCCACGACGATGGAGCTGGACCATCAGACCGAAACGGTCGAGTTGGCCGAAGGAGACGCTGAAAAATGCGTTACAATCGGATTGGACCTTGATCCGAAAGTCCGCGTTGAACTCATCCAACTCCTTCGGGACAACCGAGATGTGTTTGCTTTCTCGGCAGCTGACATGCCTGGGATAAGTCCAGACCTCATCTCCCATAAGCTTAATGTCGACCCCACGTGTCGACCAGTTAAGCAAAAGAAGCGGAACTATTCCGCAAATAAGAACCGAGACATCGCAGCCGAGGTCAAAAAGTTGCTGGATGCAGGCTTCATCGAACCCTGTCAGTATCCAGAATGGCTGGCTAATGTTGTGATGGTTCAGAAGGCAAATGGCACCTGGAGAATGTGCATTGACTTCACGGACCTAAATAAGGCGTGCCCGAAGGATTTTTATCCCTTGCCGAGGATCGATCAGCTAGTTGACTCGACAAGTGGCCACGCCTTGCTTAGTTTCATGGACGCATTTTCTGGATATCATCAGATCTTCATGCACCCCGACGACCGAGCAAAAACGACATTCGTTACGAACGCCGGGGTGTATAATTACAAAATGATGCCCTTCGGATTGAAAAATGCGGGGGCAACATATCAAAGATTAGTGGATCAAGTTTTTGCCGAGCAAAAAGGCCGAAACATGGAAGTCTATGTTGACGATTCGATCGTCAAGAGCAAAAAGGATGAAGACCATGTTAAGGACCTGGCAGAAACTTTCGCCACCCTAAGAAAGCACCAGATGAAGCTGAATCCGAAGAAGTGTGTCTTCGGCGTTGTAGGCGTCGCTCGAAGTGCGCTTACGTTAAAAGCATGTTGTGAATATGCTTGGCACTCATAGGAAGTGGGAATTGACATTACGATTAGGGACAAATAAAGTAGGGAGCCGCCAACAAGATTTTAAGGAACTTGTAAACCGTTCACAGATCATAAAAAGGCAACCACGATAAAGGGACAACGAAGGCAACGATTGACCCGTGAAGGTTACACCCCATTCATAATCCATGAGATTATTAACTCCATATGGTTCGGAACCACGAAAGGAGGATCGGGGATGATGGTACGAAGTGAGTCATGGAGTCACATTCGCCCGTATTGGCCTCTACTCGATTCTTATATTGAAAAGCATTCCTGCGATCTCAAAGGCATACAAACAAATATTCAATTTGCTCCAAACTATTTTTATGCTAAATTGGTTGAATATTAATGCAACACATAATTCTAAAATATTTGTGATCACTTGATTAAATAACAAGATTAAAAAGGAACCTAAACCGGTTGTCCAAATTATCTTATTAGGCGTGATTTTCAATTACATATTCCCATTAACATGCAATATGGTGATCAATATAAATAATAGAATCAATATAAAAAAACCAATTTAATCATAATTCTAACAACATAAAAATCGTTAGAAAAATAACAATGATAAAAAGAGCATAATCCTTACTTTGAATCTGTTTGTTTGCAACTACAAATAAATAAACGAGTTAGTAACTTCAAGGAAATAATAAAACAACAATTAAATTAAATTAAATAAAAACAAGGTTGATTTTGGGGCCAAACCCTCAAACGATTCTACCTTTCACGCCTTGGTTTAAGGACAGGACCTCGAGTAAAATATGGACTCCTTTGAGTGCTTGAAGAAGGAATTTTGAAGTGAAAAGGGTAGGCTAGTGTTTAGGTTAAGAGCATAGAAGAGAGAAAAATAAAAATCTTAAAATTCTGGTTGCCCCGTTCATCAGAAATGAGGGGGTATTTATAGGGAAATGTGCTGAGGGAGCACACGGAACCCTAAAATGATAAAAACCCTAAAAAAGTATCCCGTGACACGGTCAGACTGTACCGTGACACGGTTAGACTGTACCGTCAGACGGTACAAGTTCCCGTGACACGGTCAGTTTTGGAGTGACGCGGGAAATTTTCAGAAAACGGAACGGAAAACGCGTCAAGGGTTTACGCGGAAAGGACACGAAACTCTCCGTGTCACGGCAGACCTCCCGTGTCACGGGAAGTCCCACCGTCAGACGGGAAGAGTTCTCGTGACACGGTCAAGCTTGACCGTGACACGGTCAGTTCCAGTCCACTTTTCCGTCTAAATTCATTTTTAACCCTAATTTCTTTCGGCTTTTTAAGTGCCGATTGATAATTTCGGGCTTTTTACTGACTTTTATTATTCGGGCTAAAATAAGAAAATAATAAAATAAAATATTTAGGCCAAAAATAATAAATAATAAAATAATAAAATAAAAAGGTTTGGGCTTAAAATTAATTAACAAGTTTGGGCTAAAATTAAAACTATGCTTTTACCAAACACCAAGACTGATCCATGGACCTTTCAAAAATATGAATTTAATAAAATACGATTTTTTAAGCACTCTCGGGATTAAATACTAAACCCGACCAATAGCGGCGGTGAAAGGTTATTTATCATCGAGTTTGGTTTTGGGGAGACATTTTTAGGTGTCTACAGACGTGAAGTCAGGGAAATTCCTCGGTTTCATGGTCAGCAAAAGAGGGATTGATGCCAATCCCGCCAAGGTGCAGGCAGCACTCGATCTTCCCGAGCCGAAAACAAAGAGGGACGTTCAGCGGCTCACCGGAAGAATGGCAGCCCTCTCGAGGTTCATCTCCAGGGCCTCGAATAAGGGGTTACCTTTCTTCAAAGCTCTGAAACTCCCGAAAACAAAAGAGCTCGTCAGAATGCTCAAGCCGATGCACTCTCCAAACTTGCTAGTTCAACTCTCACTGAGCTGAACCGATCTGTATATGTGGAGGTGCGCCGAGAAAGAAGTATCGACGAAGCATCTGAAGTATGCTGCGTTGATCAAGAGCCAAGCTGGATGGATCCCATCCTGGCTTTCAAGCTTCGGGGAGAAATTCCCGAAGACAGAATTTTAGCCTTTAAGTTGAAGCGAACGGGCTCAAGGTTCGTTGTCTTCAACGGGGAGCTGCTGAGGAAGTCCTTCTCAGCCCCATTGCTGAAATGCGTGAGACCAACGGATGCAGATTACATCCTTCGGGAAATCCACCTCGGCATCTGTGGAAACCACATTGGGGGAAGGACCTTGGCCCACAAAGCATTAAGGGCGGGGTACTATTGGCCCACCATGATCTCAGACGCTAAGGAACTGGTCAGAAAATGCAAAAAATGCCAAAAATTCGCACCAGTCATCCATCAGCCAGCCCAAGAGCTTCAGCCTGTGCTGAACCCACTTCCATTCGCCCAATGGGGACTGGATATCCTGGGCCCATTTCCGGATGTCGCATACCAGAAAAAATGGCTGATAGTCGGTGTCGACTATTTCTAGTAAATGGATCGAGGCCGAAGCAGCCTCAAACATTACAGAGCAGACTGCCAGAAAATTTATCTGGCAGAATATCATCACTCGTTTCGGCATACCGAAAGTATTTGTCTTCGATCATGGGAGACAGTTCGATAACTTGCCGCTGAAGCGGTACACAGATCAGTTCGGCATCAAACTGGCATATTCAGCGGTATGCCATCCGCAAAGTAACGGACAAGCCAAAGCTGCAAATAAGCAGATCGTGAATGCCCTCAAAAAGAGGGTAGAAGATCAGAAGTCCAAATGGCTGGAGGAGCTCCCAGGAACCCTCTGGTCCTTTCGGACAACCGAAAAAGAGGCAACAGGCCACACACCCTTTGAATTGGTGTATGGCGTCGAAGCCGTTCTCCCCGTGGAGATCGGTACAGAAAGCCTGCGAGTGCACCACTTCTCGGCTGAGAATGAGGATCTTATGAGGGAATCCCTCGATTTTCTCGACGAAGTGAGAGACTCAACCCGAGTCAGAATGGCTCCATGCAAATAGAGAATCAGCAAATTTTACAACCGAAGAGTCCAAGCGAGGCCTCTCAAAATTGGAGACCTCGTCCTTCGGAATGCTGCTGCAGTGCAAAAAAGCCGAATTCACGGGAAACTCTCAGCGACCTGGGAGGGACCCTATGAAGTCTATGATGAGCTTCAGCCAGGAACATACCGACTTCGGCAGTTGGATGGGACTGAGTTGAAAAATCACTGGAATGCTGATGTACTTAAAAAATATCATGTGTAAACCCTTCGGGGCAAAACAATCGTTGTAAGTACATTTTGAATTATTAATGAAAGGCCTTAGAGCCACTATTTTCTACAAACATTTGCAATATTTTCTCCTGCTTTTCTTTATACTGTCTACTCTTTAAGGGTTTCCTTCTGCCCTGTCCGAAACCTTCGCCCTCAGAGCATCAGGTTTCGGATTGCCGATATGACTCGCCTTTTTAAGGAACTCTGGTCCTTCAGTTGGGGTAGAAACCCCAATAGGACTTGTTCTGTAAGGCAATGAGTCTATGGATAAATCTGGGATGTTGCCTTAACTGAGCTCTGCATCCCAGATAGCCATTATTTGAAACACTGCCTCCAGCTGGCCCTGTGTTTGAGATATCCATTTTTAAGATAGACGAAAACTCGAGGGAAAAAGCATAAAACAGCAGAAAATAGACAAGGAAAATGAGAATAATCTCAGAAATCTGGAGAGCAAGTCTTCAGATGTCTGGGAGGGCAAGAAGCACAAGCGCAGACTGCCCAGCTGACGTCTCTTAGCTGAAGCTTTGTACTTAGCAAAAAAAAAAAAAATGCAAGTTCAAAGCAAAGCAGTATGAGAGGAATGTCAAATGCATAAAACATGAAATCATGCTCGTATAACGATCTAAAAAGTTTAAGTGTTCAAGTAAACTAAAAGATTATATCGGCAGCCGCCCACAAGCGGAAAATAATAGCTGACGAAATACGTACAGAAATAAAAATAAACTGTTTGTACATCAAGGCAAGCTGAAGCAAAAATAAGGCAAAAAGAGATTCAGAAAGCGGCAAGTCTGAAGTTAAGCACATGTTGATCCGCAAGACTCTAAAGACGACTGCCCGATTTCCTATGCTTCAGCCGGAGGATCAGGCTGGTCAGCTGTGTCTAGCCCCGGAGCAGTCTCGGTTCCAGCAGCAGAGGAGGCAGGTTGGGCCCTTGCCTGAGCTTCAGCAGCTCGCTGTTCAGCCTCCAACTCCTGCCGCTCAGCTTCCTCATCGGCTTGTTCAGCCTGAAGGATTTCATGCTCAGCAGGAGTAGCATACAGCATGTGCGGATCCTCGGGGTCCTGAGCCCAAAGCGCACACTTAGCCCAATCCAGCGAAGGCTCAGCATGGAGAGCCAGCCTCCGAGCCACCTTAAACCCATTTATGTAACCCATTTCGTATTCTTCTTGGGTATAAAGGCGGACTTGGAGCAAGGCTTCAACATCAGCCAACCTCTTTCGACTCTCCTCCAAATCTTTTTCAGATTTTTCTAACTCTTCTGAGAGTTTGGAGGAAGAAGTCCTCTGCTCATTAAGTTCCAGCTGAACATTGGAAGTCTCGGCCTTGGCCTGGGTCAGCTCATCTCCCTTAACCTTCATCTGATCTTCCAGTCCCTTCAGCTTTTGGTTCTGGCCCTCAACAGCAGCTTGGGCAGCAGAAAGGTGAGCATCCCTGGCCTGTTGAGCCTCTTCAGCGGCCATCCTGCTGGACTCCAAACCCTCCAGCCTCTGCTCCATCTCTCGGACTTGACCAGCAGCCTCGGCAGCGATTCGGCAAGAGATAGCCGCCCTTAAACTGGGGATGTCAAAAGCCCCCAACTCATTGATGACGCTCTCCCCGGCCATCAGAGTAGGGAAGACCTCAGTTTCCATGGCGTGGCAGAAGGTCCGAAGGGCCTCAGCAGCCTGCTTCTCATATTTTTCGGCCGCCGCCTGTCTCTCTTTAGCAGCTTGCTGCTTCAGCTCAGCTAGCTTCGCCTCCTCCTGGGCAATCTTAGCACCCTCCCAGGCATGCTCCAGCTTGTCTTGGAGGGTGTCAATCAGCTCTACAGTAAGATTCTGATTGTGCACAACCTGTTTACAGGGGCACGTTAGAAAAAAAAAAAACAACAAAACAAAGGGGGGAGAAGGAGAAGAGCTGAATAAAAACAAAACAAAATAACTAAACGGTTAAGTACCTGCATCAGCAAGCGCTGGTTGTCTCTGGCAGGGTCAGGGACCCTTCGGCTGGACTCTCCCATTCCAGCCGTGGCCTTCAGCGACCACACCCTTGCTCGGTCCACCTTCGACATACCAGATAGGTCGCTGAAGTAACCTGCAGCCCCTTCACGGTTCTGGCCCCAAATTTGTTCCCAAATAGGTTCTGGGACTGTGATGCGGGGGGCCGAGAAACCCAAATCTCCAGAGTTCAGCGTCTGGAAGGATGGGAAGGAAGAAGAGGGAACCTCCTGAGCCTTCTCAGGCTCAGCATGTCCTTCCTTTTCGGCGGAGCCCAGCTGGTCTCCACCAGGGTCAGCATCAATGACCTTCTCTGCTTCCTCCCCCAGATCAGGCTGACGAAGTAGAGCGTCAACCTCCCTATCAATATCATCTGAGAAACCTTCAGCGATTGGTTTCTTAGAGTCTTCAGCGGAGCGTCCCTGAACCCCCCCTTCGGATCAGGAGTTCTCTGGTCCACCTCCATCTCTTGAGTTTCGGGAGGTGGAGGGGGGGTTTGAGGACGCGGAGCTTCCGGCGGAGGGGGAGCCCTCGGCGAGCGTCTACCTTCATCAGGCTCCCTTATTTGAATGCCCCCGGTAGGCCTCATCCCCGTCTGAAACTGACGAGGCCCCAGCACGGCTAACCTGCTCCTCCTCTTTGCCAAGGGCTGCTCGTCCATTTCTTCAGATTCTAACGAAGATAGATCCTCAGAACGAGCAGGCGCTTTCCCTTCTCTCCTTCCGCTCCCTTCCTCAGACTGCAGAAAGGGGGGGCAGCAAAGTGTGAGTAAAAAAAAAAAAAAAGAAAGAAAGAAAAGAGAAAAACCGAGCAATTCAGGAACTTATCGGAACCCTCGGCTGAGCTCCAGGTGCAGGGGTATCCCTCTCAGCAGCACCAGACGTCCCAACACCTCCTTCCAAGGAGTCGATTGCTCGGGACACGTCCTCGGCTGTTTGAGCAGCTTGTGCTTCCTCGGGTAATAAGGGCCTGAGGGGATCTCGCTTCTCCCACCAAGGCTTCTGCTTGGTGTAATCGGCGGCAGCCTCGATATGAAGGCCCGTTTCGTGCATGCAGATGCAACAGACAGTTCTTCGGAGCCGTGATCGCTGGAGCCCGATCTAGAATGACTCGTTCAGCGTTCACCCCAAGCCGATTGTAGTCAATACCCGAGGTAGCTTCGCTCAGCTCTGAAAAGAACAGACGAAGGTTAGACTGAGGAAATAAGCATAAAAAATAAGCAGAAAATTAAACAAGTCAAAGTCCTCGGCCCCAGCCGAACATACTTACCATCCCTGTACTTTCGGCTGAGGCCGACAACCGCCAACATCTTCTCTTGGAAGAAGTAATGGTTATCTGGAAGCAATCTGGCCGGGATAAATCTCATTCGGCCAACCCCCCAGGGTTATCCTGCTTCCCGAAGAAGCTCATCTGCTCGTAGCTGGGGTGACGAGCGACATCAGGGTCCTCGGGGCCTAGATCCTGCATGTTTGGATCAGGCCTGGAGAGGTATCGGGGAGCTCCGAAAAAATAAGGGTGCTCCGGATCAGCGGGAACTCTCACCCAGACCCATTGACCTCTCCAATCCTTATCCGAAGAATCGTTCTGCCACATAGTCAGATATTGGGGGCGGCTCTCTATTCGCCACCAGCCTGAGGACTCGTGTTGGTCGTACACGCTCTGGATGTTCTGCACTAGCTGATGCATCCTTCGGAAGCAATGCAAATTCGGCTCAACAGCAAAAAACCGGCACACCCAAAGATAGGTCATCACCCGCCGAATGCTAACGGGTGTTAATTGGCACAGGAAAATCCTGTACTTTATTAAAATATCCCTGACGAAGGGATCCAGAGGGAACCGAAGCCCATATTGTAATTGCCGAGTGTACACCCCTATATATCTAGGAGGGGGACGGTGAATCCTGTCAGTTGGCGAGGGCATTCGGCACCAATACCCATCCTCCTCGAAAATGCTGTAGTGCAACTCTATTTGCTCGGCAAACCGGTAGGCTTCGGCATGCCGAACCCACCAAGAGTAAGGAGTATTTCTCACCATGGCGTCCTAGGCCTCGGCGTCCTGCCATTCAGCATGCCCAGGGAGCAGGTCCCAAAGCACAGGGGGTAGATCCTCGGCCTGCCTAGCCCGCTCTCTCTGCCCAGGTTGCTCCGCCTCGCCGGCCCCGGCGTCCTGCTGGGGCGGCGCGACATTCAAAGGAACGGCCGGAATTCCCCTTTCCAGGTCTTCCCCCACTCGTTCCCCGTTCCAAATATCGGCGCGGTCACGGGGATCCCTAGCCTGGCCTCGTCGACCTGGTTGACGCCCTCTTCCTCGAGCCATAACCAAATTCGAAGAAGAAAAGTAAATAAAAGAAGAATTTTCTCAAAAAAGGCAAGAAAATCAAAAGAAACTCGAAGAAATTTACCTTCGAATAGGCCGAAATGCGCCGGTCAAGTCAGTGGGAGTGGCGAATTTGAGTGTCAAACTTGGATTCGGGGATATTGCGCGAAAGATTCAAAGCGAAAATGGGAGTTTCTGCGAGAATTCGAGTGCAAATTGGTGAAGAAATGAGGCGAAAATGTGAATCAGACCTTATGATATCGGAAGAGAGAATTCCAAAGGTCGAAAAGATTTAAATCTCTTTTAAATGCCTCCTTAATTAACCGTTAAACACTCTCTCACTTGATTAACCGTCCATTATCCACTCCACTTCCCATCAATTATCCTAATTACAGTTATTTAATTAATGACTGTTTAAAAAATTTAAATCTTTTGATTTAATTAAATCATTTACTTCCCTCCATTTTTATTGGATTCAAACCCGACCCGTCATCCTTCCAAATCGAGTCTGGGGGGCAAGTTGTTTGGGTCCAATTTATCTAATTGGGCCTAGTCATTAAATGATCCAATATTCCAAGGTCAAGGCCCAAGCCTCCAATCAAGCCAAGTCAGCCATGAGTCATTTGGTCCAAATTGCTATGGTCAGCCCATGATTATTTAGGGGCCCAATTACTCTCCTCTCCTCATATGCAAAGGTATAAAAGCCTTCAATTTATTCATTTATGACATATACACAAAAGCCTCAAGCATTAAATCTCTTGCATAGCTTCCTCTCTAAATACACTGTTTGACTTCGGCATCGGAGGGGTCTTCCTCGGATCCACCCCCGGGGCCAGTTTACGTGTGTTTGCCGTGCAGGAAACCTTCGGCCCAGCATCTTTTGGACCGGACAAGTCTTCATCCACTTCATCGGACCTTCGGCAAGGTCCTATTGTTTTCATCCGAAACAGTTGTAAATATAACTTACTATATACATATACCACAAATACTATATAGAACTAATGCATGCAATTTGAGATATAGTAAACATGATAAAATCCCTAAACAAAATTACAATGAGTAATGCATCTAACAACTTCCGACATATGCAATATAATAAATAATCCATTAACCTATGACTCACACATGTATATGAAAATACATACGACTCTAAATAATGCAAGACACTATACAGTGTGGATTTAAAAATCCATATATCATTAGACTTCTGGTACTTGATAAACTTATGATGATTATCATTATGTCGACATCAAAATAGACATATATTCCAGATCCCTTATTTGCTAGTCCATTATATCATGTATATGCATTATTTATCGGTTCCATCATATACCGGTATCATCATATAATTCCTCATGATACAATTTTAATTTGCATGCTATTTTGACAATGATATCTAAATACATTTTTCATTCGTACCATCATAATTTTTTCTTAATCATAGGCCATCTATTGTAATAATTCAGATATCTGCACAACTTCATAGGTATTTCATACACCTATTAATATACTATTACATTATTAAAAGTGTCAACTGCACTATTTTTCCATATATCACATCTTTATTTTGGAACCGATTATACAATTTACACTTCAAGTGTAGTGATTCAAGTATATACAATTGACAAGCTTTATCTCAATGTGCAACATATCTTGAAAGCATATGGACGAAAGTTGGCTAGAAAATATTTCAAATTACCATTATATATATGGGATCATTAGTTTAATTTTTGCCAACTTACTCCAATTCTCCCCCTAAGTTGGTAAAATATCTCATATATAGGGGCATCACAATTCTTCATCAACTTAGTATACAAATTTGCAATAAAATTCATTTCATGGGAGGATCATAATCAACAAAATTTATCTCTCAGAAGAATTATATTAAACAAGCTTTTATCTCTTCTACAGAGCAATTTTAAATCATTTCTTCATTAACTAGACATTGCATAACGCACATCAATGGGGAGGCATATGTTGTGCAGTTGAATTTCCTTCTTTTTCTATTTCTTATGTGTTGACATATTATAGCCCCAATCAAAAGAATTATTATACAAGCATAAATCACTTGCTTGTAATTTTACTAATTAGTGATCTTCTAGATCTTTAAAGACTTAAATAGTGTATTTGGTGAGCTTCTAGTCACACGATAGTTGACAATAATATATAAGTTATTTTGGTGAACTTCTGGTCAACCATTACTCTTTTTTTTTTTTTTTTTTTTTTTTTTTTTAATTTTTTATAATAAGAAATCAAAACTTATTAACCCTTGGAATTTTCATATATACAAATTATTATGGATCACAATCCAAATATAGCTCAATCTCAATGTTATGTCTTGCCATCTAATTCATTTCATATATTTAACATTGAGAGAGCGTCAGCACTCAGCACATTATCAAATGATCTTAAACTTCAGGTTTCCATAATGGGTAATTATTCAACCCAGATAGCCTAATTTAATTATCACATCCAATCACTTCTCTAAATTGAACTCTGTTCAGTATTCCAACACCAGTGATCACTTTATTAATCTTATGTTATGCATGGCCATGAATTTGATGTGATATTTGAACACTAACATGTGTTTCTTTAAACAATTGACAAGACAATTAACAAATGTTTTATCCAATAATTTAATCATACTCTGCTAGAGTTTTGACTATAACTTTGATACATGTTAATGTTGTTGAATATTTCATACTCTTCTGGAGTCTAATAGTTATATAATCATGAAACATATAAATCTTACTAAAAGTGATTTCTTCTAGAAATGTAATGAGATTTATCATTTCCTCAAATTTGTCATTGTCAATAGTTGCTCCATTCCTTTTCCGAAAGTTGTTATATTTTAACTCTATTGGACTACAACGCTTCAGACGAGCTTTAGGTTCATTAGTAATCGATGTTGTCCTTCTAGGATAATAATTTTAATTAGAGCATTTATAATTAGTATATGATCAATGACATTTATATCCATCTTCAAGATGGTATCATTTCAAAATATTTGAATAACATGTGGCCACTTCTATTAAATAAATCGTAATATTTAAGTTAAAAATGTACCAAAGTGACCATCAATATATTTTATTATTTATGTGCAAGGATAGAATAATGGAATAATTAATACAGTCTTCCCCTGATCCTTGCACGTAGTACATGAAATGAATCCAACAACATTTAAATCTCATCCACAAGGCTTTAATTCTTTTAGGAATAAATGTATCAAGCATATTAAAGTTATCCTTACAAACTTAATTGTTCTTACTCGTGACTCTTGCCCAATCATATTAATTTCTTATAAGTATGGGCATAATACATATATTTTACAAGTAAGTTTTCCACAATGTCATCCATCTCTTGCTCAAATATATATTGTGCAATCATGTGTAATACATAGATCGTATAAATTTTGCATGAATTATATTCATCACGAAAACATGCATATATCATCTCAATCATACAATAATGTCTCATTCATTTTCGGGTATAAGAATCTAGTTATCTATGAATCATTAATACTCACCCAAAGTAACCCAAAGTGTGGTATGACTGGTATCTATAATAAGCACCAAATTAAAAGACATTATGTCAACTTTTCTAAACTTTTATATAGTATTATTGCATGACTTCGTGTTTATAAAATCACGTTAGTATGTAGTGGATATCTAAGCAACATGCTTTAGCTTTGTAGATCATGCACATTTCTTTGTATTATTTTTAAGGGTTTTGAGCCCTTTATAAGTTCAATCTAGGAACTTTAAGTCTATATGTGTGAATACTCTTTATAAATATAAGGAACTTTAAGCCCGCACATCATATTCAAATTACATTCATTCCAATAATCTAACTTTAAGTAGATACATAATACTATAATTTGATCAGACATCAATCAACATAATATATACTTTAATCACAAAGATATAAAGTTAACGAATAAAATCTAGAACTTTTAGCCCAAAAGTGGAAAAAAGTATGTAATCATAGAGTATTACTTAGAAGTTACTAGCTATACACTACTTGTTTTCCCTGTTTTATAGGAAGCCATATGCATCTCAGGTAATAGTTATTGATATCGTCATAAACTATAATTCAACAATCAACTCTTTTCCATCTAATTAACAAAATAAATAAATATTCCCCACATTCATTTATAACTAATAATCAACCTTGCATGTGAAAAATAAGATGGATTGTGATCAACATAATTTAAGGTCAACTAAATATATTAATTTAATTAGTCAATTTGATATGCAACATCATGCTTATATTAGCAATCTCACTCATAAGATTTATTAAAAACAATGCTATATATCATAAAAAAAAAATAACCAGATCATTCTCGTAATATTAGTTTTTGATTTTGGCATCAACTATCTTTAAACAATTATCCATTTGGTTAGTGACATTATGTCGTCATTCAAGTGTAAGTAATTTCATTACTCATAAAGTTCAAGCAGTGTTACGATCATCATTAAAGACTTCAATGCATTCTTATAAAAATAAATTAGTCCATTAAATATTATCCAAGCTCATCATAATCACTTAATAATATAATCAAAGTTAGTAGGTTGCTGGAGTAGAGCTAGACTTATAACCCAATATGTATACTACATAACAAATCAAAACTATCTAGCACTTAATATATAAATATGCCAAAAACATGTCATCTACAGTACATAGTATAAGATATAAACTTAACTTATCAAATCAATTTCATCATGGAGGATGATAACCATCCTCCAATTCCCTCTGTTGCGAATCCTACTCCCTCTTCCTCTCAGTCTTTAAGCTTTCGAGAAGTGGTTTCCACTTTTTCCCAATGGTTTGAAGAATCAAAGAAAATTGTTAATTCATCCAATGACTGGGATGAATGTGAAGGTATAGCTCCTAAAAATGCTCTATCTGTTCAATTTTCTAAGGATACTCTTCAGCGTCTTAGGCAACCATGGCATATTACTCTAATGGGAAAGTGTATTGGAGTAACCATTAGGCCTCATTTCATGGATATGAGAGCTAAACTTATGTGGAATATTAAAGGAAGTCTGGAAACCATTGATCTTGGTCACAATGTCTTTCTCTTCAGATTTTCTATGCAAGATGATTATGAACGTGCTCTATTTGGGGGTCCATGGTTTATCCTTGACCATTATCTGATGATCTCCAAATGGAAACCAAATTACAGGCCAGATTCGAATTATTTTGATCATATGGCTGCTTGGATTCAATTTCCGGAGCTCCCTGTTGAATATTATGATAAATCTACCCTGTTTGATATTGCCAAATTAATTGGGAAGCTAATTTGTGTGGATTATGCTACGGATAAAATAACTAGAGGAAGATATGCACGTGTCTGTATTGAGCTTAATCTCAAAAATCCATTAGTCACCAAATTATGGATAGGTGGCGCCTGGCAAGGAGTAGTGTATGAAAACATTGCAGCTCTGTGTTTCAATTGTGGCAGAGTTGGGCATACTAAAGACAGATGCTCTACTCCTTCAGTCTCTAACAAATTGTCAGAGTCTAGTTCTACTGACCCTTCCACCTCTTCAAACACTACTAGTGTTGTCACTAGTTGTGGTAAGCCAACACTTCAAAGCTATACTTCTGATATTGCTCCTACAGGTATAAACCTCAATCTTAATGTTAGGCCCACTTCTGATAATAGTCCATTGGACTCTGATTATGGCCCATGGACCTTGGTTGTCAATAAGAGATTTTCAAAAAAAACATTCCTCTGCAGAAAAAGAAAAAAACAAAAGGTCCCACCCTCCTCTTCCAGTTAAAACAAATACTAGAAAATCCCAAATTAAATCAGCCACTCCCAATGCAAAAAAAGTGAACCTTTCCAATGCTTGGAAACATAAGAAATTAAATGATAAAATTAATTTCAATAATGGGCAGAAAAACATCTCTACTGGCAATAAAAAAAGGGGATATAGAAGCTAAGGAAAATATTTTGGCAGAACTTTCAAGCAAAGGTGACTTTCCACTTCCTTTGTCAGATATACATGCAACGAGCAGTTCTCAACACATGTCAAGCAAGTCTGGCGGCTTGATAGTTTATAACAATATTAATGCTAGCAATGACTCAATGTCTCCTTCTTCTCTTACTCCTTATACTACAGACCCTATCATATCTGTTTCTAATCCTTCTCCACATTCACATCCTACTCCTTCCGAAATTCCGAATCTTACTTGCTACATTAATGGATCAAAACAATCACAACAAAATTCCCAGACTGACCTCCCAACAAGACAAGAAATTGGAGGATCAGAAAACCCCTTCCCCTCTCCGGATATCCCATCCGTAACCTCAGAAAGTGTCGAAGATAAGCCAATTGATACTCCCTATTCGAACTCCGATGACATGCAAATCGAGTTTCCGGTCTTACCTTCCGTCTCCGTCGTCGACAACCCTTCTCAACCTGTTCCCAGAAGTCCCGGAATTCCAAATAAACAAGAATCGCCCTTCTACAGACATGGAATTGCACGGTGCTCTCTTGCTTCTGGACTCACTCAAAAGGAGAGAAGAAGCTCAAATTATGCTGAAGGTGGTGCAGCGGGGTCCTCCGCTGCCACTAGTTATGCCTCGAAGCTTTCCCATAATCCCCTTGGTATTCGCAAGCCACGGCCAAGAAATGTCAAATCCGCATTGTCAAATGGTGCTTTATATCACTCAGAGCGAAGTGGTGGGTTTCCAGGTGAATGCAACATACTGGGAAACGCAAAGGGGCTTGAGGGAAATTCAAAGTGTAGCAACTCCTCTTCGACTGGAGGACGTGACTCAGGCAGCCATGACGGAAGCTGGGAGGGATTGGGACGAATACTACCTTCCCCCCAACTCGAAACCGGGTGATAAACCCTCTGTCACTTTGCAGCGCTCTCTTCCAAACTTAAAAATGAAAGTTGTCGTTTGGAATGTAAAAGGTGCTAACAAGGATGACTTTTTGCCTGCTGCTTGGCAAATTGTGCAAAATTATAAGCCTACCATTTTCATCTTCTTGGAAACTAAGAGTGATGATTTACGTGCTCGGCAAGTTATGCTTCAATTAGGGTTCCATGACTTCAAAGCCATTCAACCTACCTCTAGGAGGGGTGGTATTTGGTTGTTCTGGAAAAATTCTGTCGATCTCCCTTCTTATTCGTTCGATCCTCATCGCTTCCATGCTCTCTTCCATTTCAAAAATGGATCTCCGGAAAGCTTAATTACTGGTCTTCATGCTCCTAGTATTCCCAAAGACAGACATCAATTCTGGAATGATCTAGCTGATGATTTACCTCCGTCTGATACTCCTTGGCTAACCTTAGGAGATTTTAACGAGGTCACCTCTCAATCTGAGAAGTCTGGCGGTCGTTCTTTCAGACCATCTCAATGCCGTGATCTCCGCAACTTCATGGATAAAGCGGGCATGGTGGATTTGGGCTTCAACGGCAATCCTCATACTTGGAATAATGCTCGTGATGGAATTGATAATATTCGTGAAAGGTTAGACAGAGCTATTTGTAATGCTAAGTGGTTGGAGTCGTATCCTAACACCAAGGTAATTCACTTACCTCGTACACACTCTAATCATGCTCCTGTTCTTGTTTGTTTAGATAATTGTGGTGCCTCGGGGCCTTTCCCCTTTATATGTAAGGAAGTATGGCTAGAACATCCTAGGTTTAAAGATTTTTTTCTTTCGAATTGGGAGTCTACTGCTACTGATTTTTTAAAAGGACAGCATAATTTTTCTAATAATATCAAAAATTGGAATTCAAATATTTTTGGTAATCTAAAAAAAAAAAAAAATTGTTAGCTAGAATTGATGGGATAAAAATTTATTTGGCTTCTAAATATTCTGCTTTCCTTGTTAATCTTGAAAAAGAGTTGCTTACAGAGCTTAATGATATTTTTAAAAAGGAGCGTATTATTTGGGCTCAAAAAGCGGGAATTAACTGGAGAAAATTTGGGGATTTAAATACCAAATATTTTCATATCATTGCTGCTGTTAAAAAATCTAGGGGTAAAATCATTTGTTTAAAAGATAAGGATGGTAACTGGATTATGGAGGAATCGGTTTTAAAAGATTTGGCAACAAATCATTTTTAAAATCTCTTTAATTCATCCCTTGACAATTCTATTGTTCAACCTTCCTTTATCCCCTCTCAAAAAATTTTCCACATCACAATTTTCTCTTTTATCTTCTCTTCCTACCTTAGAAGAAGTAAAAAATTGCCTTGTTAGTATGCAACCCATGAATTGTCCTGGCCCAGATGGTATTCAACCACGGTTTTATCAAGTTTTTTGGGATGATATTGGTGATAAGCTTCATCAATTTTGTGAAAAATGTTTTGAGTCGTGTTCTATCCCTTCTCAAATTAACCATTCCTATATTTCCCTTATCCCAAAAAAAGTTCAGCCAGATTATTCCATCTCTGACTTTCGACCAATTGGTCTTTGTAACTCAATATACAAATTAATCACAAAGATCATTTCTTCAAGATTAAGGCCTATCCTTCCTTTGATCATTAATCCTTTGCAGTCTAGTTTCATCAAAGGTCGTGGGATCGAGGACAATGTCATTGTTATAAAAGAAATTTCTCATCTCTTCAAAAAGGCAAAAAAAGTAAAAAATATCATGTCTTTGAAGTTGGATCTTGCCAAAGCATATGATAGTCTTGAGTGGAGTTTTATTGAGAGTACTCTTCGTGGTTTTGATTTTCCTGATACAATTATCAAGCTCATTATGTCTTGTATCACTACCCCTAGTATTTCAGTTCTCTGGAATGGTCAAATCACTCCTCCTTTTTCTCCCTCTCGAGGAATTAGGCAAGGAGATCCTCTTTCTTCTTACATTTTTGTCTTGTGTCTAGAACGGCTTTCTATCATGATAGAAGAAAGTGTGCATAATCAAGTTTGGAAGACTCTCAAAGTTACTAGAAACATTTCCTTATCCCATTTATTTTATGCCGATGATGTTTTTCTCTTTGGTCATGCTTCTTCCTCAAACTTGCATTCCATCATGACTGTCATGAAGGATTTTGGGAATTTATCAGGATTACATGTTAATCTTGCTAAATCTTCCTTAATTTTTCCTTCTTCTATGTCTTTTCATGTTAGGCAGGATATTTCCTCCTATTTCAATTTGAAAATTTCCTCCAATTTTGGTAGATATCTTGGAGTTGAAATCAGCCCTAACAAGCTAAAAGTCTCCCATTATTATGACCTCCTCCAAAATTCTTTTGATAGAATCCAAGGATGGCAAGCTAAACTCATCAATATAGCTGGTCGAAACACTCTCATTAAGTCAGTCCTCAACTCTTATCCTGTGTATTCCATGCAAACCACCCTCTTCCAGTTGCTATCCTTAAGTCCCTTGAGAAAAATTGCAGAAAATTCCTATGGAATAAGGTAGATAGGTCTAGATATATGCCTCGTACAAGTTGGAGCATTGTTACTAAACCTATGGCTATTGGAGGCTTGGGGATTAGAAAGTTAAAGGAATGGAATTTGGCTTTTATGGCAAAATTGGGATGGACTTTGCTCACTGATAATTCCAAGCTTTGGGTTCGGATCTTTAATGACAAATATCTTCATAATTCTGCTCTTTTTGGATTCGAAATCTTTTCATTCCCCCATTTGGAGGGATATCTTAAAGGGTAGACACCTATTAGCCACATGTTTAATCATTGGTATAGGTAATGGAAAATCCACCTCTCTTTGGTACCATCATTGGGTAGGTTCACAACCTTTATATCTTCTTCTTGATAGAGATGTTCCTCCCTCCAAGGCTCATTGGTTCGTTTGTGATATAATTTGAAATAACTCATGGGCTTTGGACAACATTAAACATCTCCTCCCGGATTAGATAATAAAGCTTATCTAACAAATTCCCTTGTCTCACAATCAGAATTTTGAGGATTTTATTAGGTGGACTCCTTCTAAGGATGGTAATTTCTCGATTAAATCAACCTTTCATCTTCAATGCTCCCTCTTATACAATTACTCTAATGAGCCTAATCCCCTTTCGAGCAATTATTGGAAGAAAAATTGGAAAATTCGTACCCCTCATAAATATAATATGCTTCTTTGGCATTGTGCTCAAAATATTCTTCCCGTTGCTAGCAATCTCTCTTCCTTCATCCCCTTCATTTCTCCTTCTTGTGGTAGATGTGGTTTGTATGATGAAACTCACTTGCACCTATTTCGAGATTGCTTCTCTTCCTCGATCCTATGGAATTTTATTTTTCAAAGATTGCCATATCCAAAGAATTTTGATTTCCATTCATTTAAAAATTCGAATTGGGAGGAATGGATTGAATATAATCTCTCTCAACCTAATAGTTGGAATTTGATATTCTGTTTGTGTTTATGGAATATTTGGAAAGATAGGAATGTTGCGGTTTTTGAACAGAAAATGGTCCACTCAATGCATACTTTCTCTAAGTTCTTTGTGGACTATCAAATGAATACTCACTTGCTGCAGGGGAAAGGCAAATCTAAAGCTGGGAGTTCGGCCTCTTCTCATTGGAATCCTCCTAGAGATGGATACTTGAAACTGAACACAGACGGAGCGTGGAAGCATGCGGAAGATGCTGCTGGTGGAGGTGTTATTAGACGCCCAAATGGCTCCTGGTTTTTCGGCTTCTCAAGCAAATACAATGCAGTTTCGCCTCTTGCAGCTGAACTCCTTGCAATTCGTGAAGGCCTTTATGTTGCTGCAGACTGTCAGATCAAGAAGATTGAGATTGAAACGGATGCTGAATATATGAAGAAACTTCTCAATTCTGATGACCATGTTCCTCACCATGAGCTTTATGCTACTATTAATGACGTCAGTGACCTTCTTCGTTGCAATGGCAACATTATGATTAGGCATGTCCCTAGAGAACACAATGTTCTGGCTCATAGTTTGGCCGCATATGGGATGGAGATGACTATTGGACATAAGGATCATTTCATTGTTCCTCTCTTTGCCAAGCACATTTATGATGCTGACCTGGGTGCTTCCTCTTCAAGTTAAGGGGACCTTCGCTTGTATTTGTTGTTGTGAATGTTTTATCAAGACTATGAATCTTTTCTGCTTTCCTAGTTTTTACGTTATCTCTAGGTGGTATAATTACTACTGTAATAGCTTAATCCTGTTTAGTTGTATTAGTATGCTTGAGCAGAATTCTATTTTTACCAATATTTTCAACAGCTTTGGTAATTATAGGATTCAATGCTCTTTTGTTGTACTGCACCTTTATAGCCTTATAGGCTAGTAATATATTTTTCTTCGGCTTGGGTTAAAAAAAAAAAAATACTGTCAAATACCAGTATTTAATTCGCAGCACATGATTCAGCATATATCACGTTATGTATAAACACTTTAGTCTTTAGAGAAAATATATTATTTCAACCTTAAAGAAAAATAAAATATTTAACCTTAAAGAAATCAAATAACAGAGTAGTTTCTTAAAGTGAAGTGCCATTTATACGGAGTTGCTTTAGCTATGAAATGAGAAAATACAAGTTTATAACCGTGCTAAACGAACCAAGTTTAGCACATGGCAATTTTGTAATTAAATGGGCTTGGAATCCGTGTACAAGCAATAATCAAATACTTTCCCATACTGTAGCATCTGACAAATGTCATGTGCTAATACAAACAAGCTAACGACAATTTTTGAAGTAACGTTACTACCAACCACAGTCAAAGCTCACTGCTAACCACAGAGTTAAGCTCAAAAGCTCCATCAAAGGTGAATACCAATAGGAGGGGGGAAATCAAACAACCAAACAAAAACACCTTCCCTTAAGGGTTAACCATTCCCTTAATTTCTATATTTTTACTTAGGGTTTTCGTTGGTGAGAATGGTGTTGAGGTTTGGTGTTCGCCATTAATGGAGCTCGAAGAAGATGATGAAGGTGTGTGGGAGAGTCAAATTAAATCGCAAGTATGTTCCGATTGAATGCCTACCTTATGAACACCGGAGAATTAAACCCAAAAGAAAATCGATCTGAGTTCAAGATCGACGAAATGGCATCACCCAAGCATTCAAGTTCTGGCTTGATGGAAGAACAAAAAAACAATGGGGGAGTGAAGAACCACCAGTCAAGTTGAAGAAGAAGAAGACACGTGTGGTAAGAGTGACAACAACTAACCAAGATTAAGGAATAGAAGAAAACGGCAACTTAACAACAGTTATCTCTCAAATTGGGGATGAACATTTTCACCCTTACTTTTTAAGGCAAAAAGACGAAAATGACCTGTGCTAAACAGCCCAAGTTTAGCACGGATACTAACCTGGGCCGGCTCCTATGAAATAGGTTTATATTATTAGGTCAATGGTCATAGCTATCAACATAAATAATGCCCTCGATCACATACAAAGTAGTAAACCACATATTAATAACAGCATGTCGACATTTCGTCAATAATCAAATAATCGATTTAACACCGGACAAAGCAGATGAAACCACATTAATTTTCTTTAACCCTGAAATTGTCTTAGCTAGAGTACCAATTGCAAGCAAGCAAGCAAGTTAAACTCCATCTAAAGCTCAATTCATAAGTTTAGACCATTAATTTATATCACTAAAATAAATAATAGAGATACGGAGTATATACTGGTAGAATAACAAACTCTGTAAATACAAAGTAGTTGTAGGCATGAAATTCTAGGGGATTAGGGAGCTTTACCTGATTAAGAACAAAATATTGGATGTGTTCTTGTCATCAACTTGAACTCATTTTCCCCCACAATAAGAATTAGTATAATTGGGTACGAAGATTCTTCGAATGAGGGCTTTGCAATTGGCAAATCTCACATCACATAACTTCGTTGATATTGCTTTAGATCATGTGGGATATTTGCATCTCCAAATTCGTAATAAAAAATGGTTGTTTACATCTTTTTTTTTTAAATCGGAATCATGGAAGGAATCAACAACTTCTAATTTGAGGGTAGATTTATAATCTTAATCGGTCACTAAGAGCTTTGGTGTTGATAACGTGTTGTGAAATTAGGGAAAAGATGAGAGATGAAGAGAGAATTAATCTGTGTATCTTTATTCCATATGATAAGGTGTATATATGGATACTATATATTAGGGTTTGATTGGATAAGAATATAAACCCTAGATATAGATTGTTCCGGAATGATACAAAGGAGGATAATGGAGATCCACAATTATTTCATAACATTAAATATATAACAGAAAAAGAGAGTTGATTTGGGTTATTTAGAAAAAAAAAAAGGGAAATTCTCAATGGTAACACTAAACTTTTTAATTTTCTTAGTGGTAAATTACAAAAATTCTTATTATCCTTGGTAAATTTTAATTTATTATAATTTTCAATGGTGAACTTAATGAAGCAATTTAGTTAATATTAAACCATGGTTAACATCTTTTTATAATAAAAAAATAAAAATTCCTAAAATATCCTCACTTAATATACTCAAATCTCTAAAATGGCATCACCTCACTCAAACTCAACATATCGTCATCAAGATCATCATCTTCATCATCTCTTTCTTCCTCTTCACCTTTCCAACAAGAGCACAAACACGGAACAACCACCATTTCAACCACCACAATTAACCACCTGCCACACCTTGTTGCACATTCACGGTACACCACCAAACAACCTTTGAACTGCCACCACCGCACCTGCTAACAACAACCCACCGCACCTGCCAACAACAACCCACAATAACAACAACAAAAAACAGCCACCATTCAGCCACTACAATATCAGCCACCAAAAGACACAACAACAACCAACCACAACTACCACCTTCACCCAATTCACCGTTGCTTCGCCCACCAACAACACCGTCAATTACATCGATTCGCCACCAAACCACACCTTCGAACAGCCACCAATTCTCACTCCAATAGCCCGCAACACCAATCGCACCTCTACATCCCGCAATCACCAATTCGCCACCGCAAACAGCAATTCCGTAACCAATTGTAGCGATTCCCCACCCCTCCTGCACCTAAAGCTTCGAGAATTGGAGAAACCCATGATTTTCGACCATCTGGAAGCCCCAATTATCTGATTTCATTTAAGGATGAGAGATTGATCTAGAATTTGGGATTTCAAGGAGGGGGTTTTAGGACTGAGGGTGTTGATTTCACTCAGTTATGTGAGGGGCTGGCGATTTAGGCAGAATAGAGAGGTGTGGTAGGGGGAGATCGGTGCGCCGGTGAAGGGGAGGCTGGGCGTCGCATGAGTGGGGCGGGGGAGAAGTGGTTGATTGTTAGGGATGGGTAATTTTTTAAAGAAAAAAAAATCTAAAAAAAATGTAAAAAAAATAAAAATAAAAGAAAAACTAACTATAGTTAAACATTAAGTTAAAATTTATCATTAAGTTCACCATTGAAAATTATAATAAATTAAAGTTTACCAAGGATAATAAGAATTTTTGCAATTTACCACTGAGAAAATTAAAAAGTTTAGTGTTACCATTGAGAATTTCCCAAAAAAAAATTTACTAAAAATGAAAAGGAAGAATATAATTTTGGAATATCCAAAATAGAAACCATAAATGTAATTTAGGGACGAAGGGAGTAATAATACATTTTTTTTTTTAACAAAAAAAAAAAAAAAAAGTCAGAAAAATGAAGCATAAGAATGGTAGATGTGAGAGGGGCAGCAGGGAGCAGACTGATAGTAATATAGTATGTCTAAGCTAATCGGCTCAGCGGAGAGGGACAACTTATTCTTATGAAGTACGTAGTACGTCATTTAATGCTCAGATATTAAACTTAGATTGATAGTATGTCTAAGCTTATCGGCTCATTTAAACTCCTTGGTTAATTAATAAAAGTAGTTGATGAGATCACTAGTTTCAACCTAGATAAAATCGATCATATATGAAGTTTATTAAGCATTACGTAGTACATGGGAAAATTTTTATTTTATTTTACTAGCATTCAAAAGCAAGTTTGTTAAAAATTGCTACTCGTACCACTTAACACTTTCAGTTAGTAATTCTGTTAGTGAGATCCAACCACCTTTACTATCACCTTCCGGCCACCACTCCCTCCTTAGCCACCCTAAAAGTGCCTCCTCGTCAGCCCCCCTCCCCCAGCAAAAAAAAAATAAAAATAAAATTATTTTTTTAGAAAAAAAAAGCAGTCTCACCCGTTAGCCACCCTCCCCCGACCAGCACTCAAAGTTGCGGCCGACGCCCGCAACCCCATCCCACTCCCTTTCCCTAACCAACGCAGCCCATCCCCCTCCCTTTTCCCCTTCTTGTTGCCCCGACCGACACCCAAAGCTGCGGTAGGCTGTAGTGGCTGGGGTCGGGGTAACAAGAAATCATCCGAATCGAAGTCAACCCAACCCAAATTCGTCCGACCCAAAATACCACGTTAAACTCGTTTTGCACCCGATTCGAATTTATCCGAACCAAACATGAACCGATTTGAAATTGACCCAACTCATATCGAACCTGGACTCGATTGACCATGACCCGAATTTGACCCGATCCTAATTAAAGAATAGTTTATTTTAACCCGAACTTATTTGATCCGAACAGGCCTAACCCGAATAAACCCAACCCAAACTCCATCCGGTTATCCGAATTAACACCTCTAATTCACACTAATTATATTATAAACTAAGGAGGGGTATTCCTATCCAAAAAAAAAAAATAAAAAAACTAAGGAGTATTGTTAGTGTACGCAGTGGCGGATTCAGGATTTTATGGGTGCTGGGTCACCGTCACTTAGTAACCGGCATACCTATCGATCCAAGAGGTGAATTCTAATTTGTGGAGGATGATTTTGTGAAGGAAGAGGATGGTTTTATGGAGGAGGAGGATGAATTTTGGGCCAAAGAAACTTGTCGTTATATCACACTTTTTTTTTCATTCTAAAAACTAAGTCACAATTCCAATTAGTAGTAATAGTTATTGATTTTGTGATGGAAGAGGTTGGTTTTGTGGAGGAAGAGGATGAATTTTGGGCTAAAGAAAATTGTCGTTATATCACACTTTTTTTTCATTCTAAAAATTAAGTCACAATTTCAATATGTAGTAATAGTTATTGATATTGCTCATATAATGAATTTAGGTTACCGTTATGGATCACAATTCAGAATAATTAGAATTATAGCAATTACTAATTATTCTATAATAGTATATATTTTGATTATTTTATAATAGAAAAGAAAAAAAAAATTATAATAAAGAACAAATGAAGAAAAGAAATCATACAAATCAATCCATAATGGTCTATAAATCTTATAATGCTACTTATTTAAATTGTCAAGTTAATAATTGTCAAATTAATCTTACAATGCTACTTATATAAATTGTCAAGTTTAATAAAAAAATTACAAAAATGCTAGTCTAAAGATTAGAAATCACGCCTACTATATATTGAGAGTAGAGATAGACCACTGAACTACCAATGCACTATTGCTAATTATATGCTTTCATTTTGTTTTATAACTTAGTTGTTTTATTTAGAAAAAAAAAATAAAAAAAAAAAAAAAAAAAAAAATTTCCGGGTCACGTACGGGCCTTCCATGAATGTGTTGCTGGCTCTTTATAAATACATACAACAATATAATTCTGACTCTCTATTCCAAACCTTAATATTTTCTCTCCCTAAAAAATGCATTCTCTAATGGTAATAGTGACTCTAATTAAATTAGATTTCTTGGCTTTTACAACCACAGTGAAATATTGGTTTGACAACATCGGATTTGAAGAAAATGCTGCTCATTTTCGGTTGGAAGTCATGCATAAAACTCTTGACACCTTACACCTCCAATTAGTAAGATTTGCTTCTATTTTTTCTAGTATTATCAGCCTCTTCATAGCCTCTCCTTATCATCTAATACTTTCTATTCACTAGTAAACTCCTTGCTTATTTTCATTGTCATGCGATGATTCCATCGTCGCGTGATGATTTTCGAAAGATTTGATTCATATAGAATTTGACTTCCAATCAAATCGGGTTGGTTGAATATCTGTACTTATCATTATTAAATCCTTATTATCTTTTTGTAAAACTTATTCGTTAATTAACAAATTACGTAAAACTTATTCGTGAATAATAAATTAGGTAGAACTTAAAATAAATCCTAATGGTTTTAGAAACATTAATGTGTAATTTTATAATATTTTTTATGCTTTGGTGATACAATATTTCCATATTTCGTAAAAAACCAAATATACTGAAAAATAATCGACAAGTATGTCATAACATTGATTTATTACATATATTAATTATATTTAGTTTCATATATGAGGAACACATTAATAAACTTTAATCTATGATTGATTAAGAAATACTAGTTTCAAAATGACAATGCAAATAAAATAAAAACAAATCAAATTAGTGTCTTATTATTATTTTCATTTTTTTAAATTTTATTATAACCAACAAATAAATTCAAACAAAACAAATCTTAACTTTTTTTATTGACATAAAAAAATTCATAACATATCTAATCTATATCTATATTTATATTTATACCTAGTCTATCTATACCTCTATACCTAGTATTTAAAAAGACAAACCACAATCACCTATAAGACACATGTCATCATAATTCACATATATGCCACACCCTATACATCCATTAATATTTCCTCTTTATACTCCCTTTTAAAGTTAAAGTTAAAATAAAATGTTATTGAATGCTAAAAGTCTTTATGCATTCCTAACTTGCAAATTTGAGTAAGAAAATGGAATGTTTCATTTTCACTATATAAAAAAAAAAGTGTATTCCTCTCTATACCCCTTTTAATGTAAAGTTAAAATAACAAATTATTTAATGTTAAAATCTTTATGTATTCCTAAATTGCAAATTATAAGTAAAAAATTAAGCAAATTATGACAAAAAATAACATACATATACAAGACAAATAAGCAACACATTTCAAGAAAAATAAAATGAGCTACAACCCGTTCGTTGAACGGGCCAAAATACTAGTTTATTTTTAAAGATATAAAATATTTATTCAATATTACTTATCATAGAATTTCATTCAATTACTACATATTTAATAGAATTGATCATTTATTTGAGTATCATTCATAGAGATGTAAACCCCAATCATTAAACCCTACTGTTTTGAACTGATTTGAAAAATAACCGAATTGTTGAAAACTTATAAAATGATACGGAAAGTATGCCAATTAGAGGGGATTTCCTCAATCATTTGGGTGCAAACTATATAAGCTACCATTAAAAACAAAATAATATAAACATATTGTTCAATAGATGAGTATAAGGTTTTGGAGTGTAAAGGGGAGGCTTGAACAAGCTGACAATCCCCGAAAAAACAAAAGCAAAGCCTACCAGCTGGAGGTAGAAGGTGTTAAGGGTTCGATGCATTGCTTCTAATCGGAAGTGAACTGCTTGCTCCTCGAAACCAATGTAGCCAAAGTAATATTTCACCATTGGGTTGGCTAGGTTATGGTTTGATGGTCTTGAGGAGAGAGAAAGTAATTGGAGAAAAAAAGGGGAAAAAGAAAGGAAGGGTGTCGGCACGTGACATTCAAACACCCTCTTATGGTATGTGACTACGGGTTAGCTAGTTACGAGTGCACCAACAATTGCCGGCAAACACCATAAACTAGAGAAGCTGCTTTGAATGCCCACAAATCAGCCCCAAAATTGCAAACTTTTCACATTTAGTGGTCGTTGGTTTCGGTGGTTTCGACTGGTGGCTGTGTAGAGGAATTGGTTTCGATTGGTGGGCTGGGTTAGGTAGGTGGTTTCAGCGGTGAGTCTGCCGGAGAGATCGAGGGTGGCTATTGGTTTTTTTCTTTTTTCTTTTTTTAATTTTTTTTTAAATAATTTGTTTTATTATTTTTTGATTATTTTTAAAAATGTTTTTTTGGATTAGACCAATCACGCGATGACACGTGTGAAAATAATCTCAAGTCACAAATGATAACCCATCTAGCTAGTTTCAAGTCGCTTGGGACCATTGGGAGTGGATTGTATACAAAGGTTGGATTATTTAAAATAATCAAAAGGTGGGATTATTTTGGGCGTATGAGCCAAAGGTGGGATTATTCCGGGCAATTTTTCCATTAAATAATATATTATGAATTTAAGTATGATTCAATTTTGTTTAGTATACATAAGTCTTGTCAGATTTTACTCCGTTCTTTGTATGTATATATGATCTAATCAAAATTTGACCGTGTTTTTACACTAATATATCAATCAATCAAAGCCTTAATCCCATACAATTTACTTCAAAAAATTTCATTAATTGTTAAACTCCGAAATAAACACTATGGAGTACCATGCATTATTTATTTTGAAAATTTTACCTAATAGTCTAATACTAGCTTATGTACCTTACTGCGTTACATGCTAGTTGTACACTTAATTCCTTAGCACATCAAACATTTGAACTACACTTGTACAGTTGATTGATAACACAACATATATCTATGAATAACAATCTAAGATTTAAAAAATTTATTTTTGAAGGATATTAGACCACCTTATGTCGAGTTTTGAACAATACTAGTATGATTTTGGTAAAATGTTGTACTTAAGAAAACAGTGAAGATTAGAACGAAGACGTACCACAACAACAGTAATCAAAAGAGAAGAAAATTCTGAGCTTTTCAGCCAATCTAAAGCGAAGAAATTTTCTAAAAAGAAAGTCTCTATCACAAAACAATATGGAGTACATCACATTTCATTAATTTACTCAAATGCAGTTTATTTCAATGTGAAGCTAGGCAGAATTTTTAGTGAAGTTTATTAGAAACCTGTCGTAGAAAATTAGAGATCTAATCAATACATAAGAGAAATGTTTCTAAGAAAAATAATGTAGTAAATGAAGCCTTTTATATTATGAAAATATATATGGTTTGCCCATTATTTTCTAACACTAAAGAGTTGGTAGTTACTTATTCTACAAAAGCTTCAATGATAGATGGTATTCCAGGGTTACTGAGTAGTCTGTAACGAGGAAATCCTGCAGTTTGTAGCAAAGATTTGTATTCAGGCTCTGTCCTTTCCTTACCCCCGCCAGTATGCGCGATCATTATTAAGTCTGATGCAAGTAATATGCCTTCCATTGACTCTTCCCCCTCTTGGTGAAGTATTAATTCAAACAATATCAGCTTTCCTGTCTTTTCTGGTACTGCTTTTCGACAGTTCTTCAGGATCTTTACACAATCTTCATCGTTCCAATCATGAAGAATTGACTGCAACACCAGAATGACAGAATAGAGATTGTTAAACGTACTTGATAATGAAGCTATTCATAAATACATCCAATTACATGTTTTGAGATTATATGAATTTCTACAGATGAGCACACCCGAATCAGTAAATGCTCACCTGTCAGGTACACTGAACATCTGCTGATTCTGCTACCAAACAAATAAAAAAAGGCAGCAATTTGGGTGATTCACAAGCGCCATTTCAACAGCAATTAATAGAATGAACGACATACTCTTAGATTTATTTAATTTAGTTTGTAGAAGTCTGTAATTTTGTATTGATGTCATAAAGTGAAACTGATGTAGAACAGCTACTACTTTGGATCAAAATGACAAATATATTGCATTGGAAGCAGGACCGTGAGCCTTCTCAAACACTATTCAATCCTCAAATTATAGAAAAAATACGTATTGTTATACAAATATGGAGTAGTTTTAGTTACTTACCTTCAAGATTGCAACATCAGCATCAGGAATGGCCTCAAACATATTACCTTCAACATGAGCAACTCCATCATACTTGGGAGCAATGGCAATAACATGAGGCAGATCAAAGTTGATGCCTTTGATATTAGGAAAGGCCTTCACAACCTCATTTACAGCTGCACCAGTTCCCCCTCCTACATCTACAACCGATTCAACATCTGCAAATACATCTTTATACAGTGACGTGATAGCCCTGAACCCAATCTTTGCTGTACATGCCAACCCATCATGGAACACCCTATTAACTTCTTGATCTCTAGATAAAAATTCCCAAATATGATGTCCATGAGCCATCTCAAACGCTATTCCACCCTCTTTGATGGCAGAGCTGAGATGGTGCATCGCGGCTAATAATTGAGGATGATTCTGCATAAGAATCATAGGAGCATAGCTTATATCATCATCATCATCATGTCGTAACAGTAGCCTAGAGGCTGGTGTTAACCAATAAAGGGTGTCATCTTCACTGAATTCGGTGGGGTTAACATTAACAGTGGTGAAGATGTCTCTACGAACCAAAATCTGCATGACACGTTTCAGGCACCTGAAGTTGGGAGGGTGGGATTTTAAATGGGCACAAATTTCAGATACACTGATTGGATGGCCATGGGCATGGATGATGTCAGCAATGCCAAGATCCACAATACATTTAAGTGCCATGGAATCCACAAATGCAAAAGTAATTCTGACTAATGTCTCCAGAGGTCCTTCGCCTACAACAGGATTATGCTCCTGGGACATATTCTCCTACCGTCTGAAAGGAATTATAAATACCTTATTTCGTTTTCACCAAACTCAATAACCATCAACTAAATTTGTACTTTCATAAAACTCAGCAAAATTCGTTTTCAAGTTCGAAGCACACAAGTTACTTCCTCTTTAACAAAATTTACGTAGTATTTAAGATAAGCACAGAAGTTACTAGTTAGCTTAAATGTGCCAATATATAACATTTTACAAGACGTAACCTATTAATTAGTAAAGACTTTCAAACTTTCATTTAATTCTAATATCTGTACTAATTTTGCGTAGACCGTCCAGTAACTACACCTGACAGACTGACATAATCAGGTTTTAGATTTCTTTCCAAGATAATGCAAACTGAAGAACCTCGTTTTGAGTTCATTTATTCTTCTATCTAAAATTGAGAGTTTCAGTGATGTCTAAAAACACTTAAAACATATTCACAGGTTTCATGGGTGACACACCACTGAACTTAGCAAGCAATCTGAGGTTAAAATATGTTTTCTACTTGGTAAACAAACCAGAGTGGTAAGGAACTAACCAGGGTAGTAAATACTTTGTCTATTGTTACAATAAACCTGCTTCACTTTCCCTTCTGCTGTAAACATGGGTGTAGGCATGCAGCTCCTGTAAATATCTCCAACAATGCTATAATGCTATCACTAGTGATTGAACTCGCTAGAAATATGAGAATTAATTCATCTCCAAGTACAACACACAGAAGAGCCCGTTAGCCTTTTGCTCCCCAATCTCCATACATCTGTCAACACAAAACTACTTCAACAATGTTTGCCACACCGCAAAAAAAACTGAATACAAAGATAGCAGGAATCTTTCATATCAATTCTCGAGGGCTAATCCTCAAAAACCTATATGTCATGACTTCATTCATCAAAGATTCTACTTATAATTAGCTTTTAGCAAATTAATTTTCACATAATCAGCTAATCAATAGGAGGCTATGGGTCACTGAAGAGTTGCCAACTGAAAATTAAACAAGAAGAATTTGGTTATAAAGCACTGAAATTCTCAGTACAACCTTGGACCATGTTAGCATACAAAAGTAGAGCAAAATGACAAAAATGAAGTCTTGAATTGGAAGACAGTGCTCATTATATTTAATCCCACTTCACTTGATGTAGGCCAGCCAAGGAAAGTCACACTTCAAAGGCTAGGAAGATGGACTACAAGAAAAAAGTAAAAGCAAGCCGAGGCAAGCTAAATATATACTTCGTATATTTTTCATTTTTTGAATGTCTGCAATGAAAGGGTCTGCATTTCAACTTCAATGACACAGAATTAAAGCTTGTGTCCCCTATATGTATCAAAACTATCTGCTTATGTAAATTTCAAATAAATTATGTTACTAGTTAACATATCTTCACCTTAAATCAGTAACCGGCACAATATCAGCCAATTAGAGAAGATTCTCCTTGTAATCGAATATTAATGTTGCTGTAGAAATTTCAAATTAAATGCCATTATACTAAACAGCAAGAAGGTAACAATATTGGCAAGTGCTACCAGTAATCCTCGCATGTGCATTTTCCATCCTTGAAACAATGAAATCTTCGGGTATCTCTGACAGTTATCTCCCTTCTGGTGACTGCAGAAATAAGCTTTATAGCATTATGACAATCACCACATATTCTTAGGTTCTTTCCTACAAGGATAGGATCTCCGTCTTTAGTTGACAGAAGCCCAAATGCAACTGCTAGTTTCTCACTGTGATGAACCAACATCCTCTCCTTTACTGCATCTCCTGCTCCATCGTCCTTCACCAATGCCCATCGTAGATCTGGCACATAACCAGCATGCTTTATCCTTAATAGTATCTCCTCTAAGTAATCATATATTTCTCTTATCATAGGGTGTGAAGCATCTTCAGCAACAAAAGTGTGAATCTTTTTGTCTATTTCAATCCAACTACAACCTGGTTTCTTTCTAAGATTTTTGTCTCGCATAAGCTTCCTGACCTTTGCATAATCCTCCCATCTTTCAGCATCAGCATACATGTTTGCTAGCATGATATATGGAGTAGAATTTGAAGGATCCATCAGAAGGTATTGATTGGCCGCCTTAATAGCTAAGTTGATGTTGCCATACTTTCTGGAGGCCCCAAGCAAAGCTGCCCAGCCAATAGAACCTGGGTTATACGGCATTGACTCAATCAGCTGCTCAGCTTCACGTAGTTTCCCAGCCCGACCCAGCATGTCAATCATGCAAGAGTAATGCTCTGCTTCAGGAACAATCCCATATTTCTCCTTCATCATGTCAAAATATTTCTGGCCTTCCTCCACTTTCCCTGTGTGTGCACATGCTGAAAGAACAGATATGAAGGTTATATTCGTAGGTGTATAATCAGTTTCAAGCATCCAATTGAAAAGCTGCAATGCATCGCTCCCAAACCCATGCTGAGCATAACCATCAATTATGGTGTTTATAGAGACAACATTATGCTCTGGCATCTTATCAAACAACCGCCTTGCATCATATAGATTTCCACATTTCGCATACATTGCTACCAAAGCATTGTTTACAGCTATTCGATTTGATGGTATGTCAGACTTCAAAGCTAATGAGTGAATCTGTTTTCCATGAGAAGGGGAACGCGAGCTTGAGCATGCACTAATGACACAAACAAAGCTGCAATCATCTGGGTGATGACCAATTCGCAGCATGTCTCTAAAACATGCAACAGCCTCTTCAGATAATTCATCAAACTGAGAATATCCAGAGATCATAGTGTTCCACAGAACCAAATCAGGCTCTGGGATTTCCTCAAATATTCTCCTGCATTCTGACATACTCCCCCCACATTTCGAATACAAATCAATCAGCCCACTCCCAACATGTGGGTTCGAACAAAAACCCATTTTGATCAGCTGAGCATGAAACTGAAGACCACCAAATTGATCCTCTAAGCTCGTAAATGCAGTCAGTACACTAGCTAAAGTATACATATCAACATACATATTCCTCTTCACCATCTCCTGAAACATCTCAAGAGCTTTCTTTCCTTCCTTATGCTGTCCATACGCAACGATCATAGCATTCCACGAAACCTCGTCTTCCCTCCCACTCATCTCACAAAACACCCTCTTAGCCTCCTCCAAAAACCCATTTTTACTATAACAACTAACAAGAGAATTATTAACAGACGCATAAAAAACAGCATACCCTCCTTTAACAACCAAACAATGCAACCCTTTAATCAATAAAACATCATTACACGAAGCCGAAATCATGGAAGACAAACTAAACCCATCCATTTCAACACCCATCTCCCTAATTCTATCAAAAAGTCTAAATGCAGACCATGTATCCCCTCGTTCAGCATAAGCAGCAATAAGGGTATTAAAAGACACAATATCTGGTTCAGGAATTTCGTCGAACAGTTGGTGGGCAATCCTGGTTTGACCCTCTTTTACATATGCAGCAATAATTGCATTGTAGGAGAAGACATTTGGGTATGGTATAGCGTCGAAAACGTTGCGCGCTGCAGAAATGCGTCGGCATTTTGAGTAAAGAATGATGAAGTGATTGGAAAGATAGATTGAAGGTGGGATTATAGATTTTATATAAAGGGTATGAAGAGATTTGCCTGTTAATAGATTTCTTTGAGCAATGCATGATTTTAGAAGTTGGCAAAAGTTGTAGAGATTATTCCATGAACTTTGGTTCATCAAGGAATTAAATTTGATTAATGTTGAAGGTAGCAGTAGTTATATAGTTAAGGTCAAGTTTTTTAAAACTAACATGTGTATGTTTTGAAATTGAGTTGCTTTTTGTAAACTCTCAAAGTCAACAATGACTCATTGAGCTATCAAGATTACGAAGGGCTATCAAGACCTATCACGAGACGGGTTAATAAAGTTGGCCGATTTCAGGGTTTCAAGCCAAAAATATTTTTGGGCCAAAATTTTTATGCTTAAAGTTTAAATCTGTTATTTTAAGTCAAAAAGAGCACGATTTTCAATCTATTTTAGTTTGATTAAAAGAATAACTAAAATAATAAATTTTAGGATGTCCAAAAGTGAAAAAAATAATAATAATTGGAGGCGGGTTGGCTTGAGCCTTGATAATTTTTTCCCAGAGCAATTTTTGAGCTAGGCTAGTTTAGACATGCATGATCAACTCTCTTTGGTTGATTACTTGGTTGTATTGAAAACTCATGTGCATGGTATTAAAAAAAAGGGAAAAGATATATGCGGTCCTTAAGGCTTCATATAAGAGGCTAAAAGTAGAAAGAATAGATAATAAATATACATTCATTACACCGATTTACTCGTGAATTGTTAATAAATTCCCAACTTAATACTAAAAATGGAATATATTAAATGCTTATATGCAGCCCTAGCATCACCCAAAAAAAAAAAAAAAAAAAAAAATTGAGAAAAAGGGAGGGAAGGGAAAGTGAGTAATACAATTTTCCTTGTGTGAAAAAAGACATATAGCAAAATGAAAGGGAAAGAAAATTTCCTTAAATTTCCTTTTAATAAACCAATCCTCTCCTTTGTTAGAGAGATTTATGAGAATCATCGATCAAACTATAATAAGTCACATATTCGAGCCAAAAAATATACTACGTATATAAAAATTTGAGACTAACAAAAGTTAACACGCCTTCCATTTCACAAGATAACAATAACATTGTATAATTTCCAAGAAAGCTTATTTTATGGAAATTCAAATTTAATAAAATCTATCTTGAATGAAGATTAAAGAAAAGAATGAGATTGCGGACATTACATTCACTAACACTTTGTTTGGATAGAAAAAAATGGAAGGAAAAAAAGAAAAGAGAAAGAGAGGGAGACAAATTTCTTGTTTGGGTAAAAGATTGGGGGAAGGAATGGGAAAGAGAGGGATAATGAAGCTCACCTCCCCCTCCCTTTCTCTTTTAATAAGCATAATCCTTCCAAATTTGAAGAAATTTGGGGAGAAGATGGAGCTCACCTCCCCCTCCCTTTCTTTCCCCTTTCCTTCCTCCTTTTCCCCAGCCCTCCCCTCCCCTTCCTTTCCTTCCTTTTTTGCTATCCAAACAAAGCGTAAGAGAGGAAAAGGAAATGACATTTAAAATTGCCCATTCACTCAAGTAATTCATAAGCCAAAGCCACCAAGTATGCCGCCAAGGAAACTGCACAAATTCACACCAAAATATAATGTTAAAATGCACATATAGGATTAGCCGTTTAGGACAGTCTAGCCATATATATATATATATATACATATATATTGTGCTACATAAAATATATGTTTACTTGACGTACAATATAAACTAATCTTTTTATCTTTTTTATCATCATTCATTCCAAGTGATAGATGATAGAAGGATCCTTAAGTCATGTATGATTTATTAAGTAAAATCATCGTTCTTATAATAGGTAAACATTAAATTGACTAAGATAGCCTAAACACTAATAAGTCAATAACGTGATATATCTCTTTTACATGATGTATGTGCTCAAAATATTTGTCTTTTTACCTTTTAAAATAGCAGAATTTTAGACATAAAACTATGTCTTGGGAAAATAGGATGGAGGTAATGGGAATTTTTTAAAATTTAGATATAGTTTTAAAATACTGAAGTATACAAATTAAAAATTAATGCAAATTATGCTTTCATAAATCAATGCATGTGCCTCTAGAGAAAACTAAAGCATGTTGTTGATATTTTCTTGAGATATATATATAACTTTAAGCAATAATAATGCAAATAATCAAATAGATTAGCCAAGTGCATAATTAATTTAATTACACAAGCAATTACCTGAGGGCGCTAAAACCTTCACTTCCAAAACCAGTGGCTCCGATCCCTCCGATGGCGGCGGCACTGCCAGTTAGTCCACCGGTACCATTATTCCCCATCATCTCAAGCATCATCTTCACCGTATTCGCGACTGTCGAAGTCGCGCCACCATTTTGAGGCCCATTAATTATGTTACTATTGTAACTTGGGTAATGATTACCATAATAATTAGGACTTATTCCAGGCATTGTTCCTGTAACTCCTAACATACTCATGTAGTATTGTTGCATCACTTGAGCCTGAGCCTGAGCTTGAGCCACCTGAAGTTGATCACTCATCATATGATGTTGAAAACTAGCAAGATAATTATTGAAAAACTCTTGTTGGCTATTAATAAATAAGTTATTATTATTGTTAGGAAAAGTGTAATTATTAGTATTAGTATTAGTATTAGTATTAGTAGTAGTAGAAGAACCCTCCGATCCTTGAGAATTATTTTGAGTAGAGTTAAAAGATATATTCGGGTACATCTTTTTTAGCTCTTGTTTGATTTGTTTCAATATTTCTAAAGGAAATCCCTCGGTTTTCTCTAGTTTTTCTACGGCTTCAACAATCGATTTGATCGTTGCTTCGTCGTTGGTTTGTTTGGTTGCTGAGGAATGGGAAGGGAAAGAAAAAGATGATGATCCATATGATGGAGTAGTAGAAGGATTGGACGAGGAGGAGGAGGAGGAGGCGGCGAAGCCATATGGGGGTGGAAAATTGCTAGAGAAAGGGAACCCTGTGAATCCTGCCATTAGTATATGCACAATTATTATTACAAGGTTTGAAGAGATTAATATATCTTTAGAGTGTTTGAATATGTAAACGTTTGAAATTGTAATTTAGTTGTTTTAATTTTATTTGATGGAAAAGTGGGAAGACTTGCACGAAAGTCAAGTTGACTTTTTTGTGTAATGTGATCGTGGAGGATGTTGACTTTGTGGCAACAATTATTTAATGATAGAGAATACTAATAATAGATTGTAGAGCTATTTAGTGGGATGCATTATAAATATTGTGAATATAAATTACTCAATTTGGAGTTTTATTTAATAAACTATTGTTCACCTTTACAAGGTCGTTCTTGACTTTTATGAGCCTTAGGCAAAATAAGAATTAGGGTCTTTTACCAAAATGACTAATTTTACAAAACTATTTACCAAAACGACTAATTATAAATATTAATTCACAAACTAGCTAATTTATTAACTTGGGAGGAATTTATCTATTTCTTGTATTCCTTTGAACCGGTTTGGTTCACTTTATAGATTTTTTTAAAAATAAAACCAAAATTTTTTTTAAAAAAAAGGCTCATAAAAGAAGCTTATCTGTTTTCCCAAAGAAAAACAAAAAACCAAAAACCTTTTTTTTAAACACATATATATAGAAATATACCAAGGTCTGAAGGCCCAAAGTTTCTAATGCACTTACATGGAGAAAAAGGTGCATTACAATAAGATAAAAGTCTAAAATTTAGAAAGCAAGTAGAAACAATCAAGTCTTGAATATAAACAACTAGAGTTATACAATTATTAAACATAGAATCATTTTATTTGCTCAAGAAACCACGAACATCAAAGCTTCTTTTAAAAGATTGAAGATATGACATTAAGGCACCTGCGGGCAGGGGGGGTTCGAGTCCGTTGGCAGCCTCCTAATGAAGGCTGGGTGAAGCTTAATGTTGACGGGGGTGTGTGTGATGGGCTAGGGTCTTGTGTAGGGGTGGTGGTTCGTGATTGCAGGGGGGAGGTGCAGCTCGCTGCTGCGCGTATGACAGAGGATCGATGGCAGCCATTGATTGCTGAAGCAAAGGCTCTGTTCTTTGGCTTGCAAACTGTTGTTAACTCCGGCTTTCAAAGGGTAGTGGTGGAGAGTGATTGTCTTGGGCTCATCAATGCGATCGTATCACAAGATGTTGGGAGGAGTGATTTTTATCTGATCTTGGATGATATTTATCATATGAGTGGTTTTCTTGAGTCGGTTTCGTGGTCTTTTGTTCGTAGGGAGGGTAATACCGTAATAAAGTAGCTCATGAGCTAGCTCATTGCTTGCCATGGAGTGTAGGTAGTAAGGTTTGGTTATCAAATTTTCCGTCTTGTATTGTTAATTCATTGAAATTTGATCTACCTATGGATGAAAATTAACGCTCTTTGAGCGTTTTCCCTCAAAAAAAAAAAAAAAAAAAAAAAAAAAAAAAAAAAAAAAAACTAATTTGAAAATTAAATTTTATAATTAGTCGTTTTAGTAAATATTTTTGTCAAATTAGTCATTTTGGTAAAAGATCCTAAGAATTAAGGCATTAAAAAAACGTATTTTAAAATAATGTAACATATATAACGGGCCTTAGTTAAATAAGTTAGTGCGTGGGATCAATTTGTTTAAACGAATTACAAAGAAAAAAATTATTAATATATATCTTATTAATAATTATTATCTCAATTTCTTTAAGCATAATAAATGGAACCGTTATCTCATTTTAAATATGGAACCGTTGTACTCTGATATAATTCATCTTAATTAACTATGAGATTATAATAAGAAATAAGGTAGTTAATCTTTAAAAATAAAATGCTAACAATATCCTAACATTTTTTTTTTGAAAGCATATATATCGTAACTTATTAACATGAGTATAAGTTTTATGTGTTAATTATTTAGTTTACCTTACAAAATTGAAATGCTATCAACATAAACTTAGGGCCTGTTTTCTTCCGTTGAAATTCGGTTTAGTTCAGTTCAGTTTAGTTCAGTTCAGCTCTTAATTTACGTCTAATGATATTGCTAATGTTATAAAGCCAAATTTCATTCTTTTAACCTCTTATTACAACAACAACAACAATAATAATAATAATATTAACAATAATATTAACAATAATAATAATAATAATAATAATAATAATAATAATAATAATCAATAAGTAATAAATAATACTAATAATAATAATCATCAATAAATAATAATAATAATAATAATCAATAAGTAATAAATAATACTAATAATAATAATCATCAATAAATAATAATAATAATAATAATCAATAAGTAATAAATAATACTAATAATAATAATAAATAAATAATAATAATAATTTTCAATAAATAATAATAATAATAATAATAATAATACCCGTAGCTTAAATGGTTATGTATGTTGTGGACTTACTCCGCGTCCAGGGTTCGATTCCCGGTGCTTGGACAACTGTTAATTTTGGTCCTCTGCTTTTTGCTTTGGTATTACAACCCTTGGTGTGTAAAATCAGAGATACTTTTGATGTATGTCTTCAGGCTTGGTATTTAGATGACGGCACTATTATTGGTGACACATTGGTGGTGGGGAAGATTTTGCAGCTGATTATGGAGGAAGGGCCTCGTTTTGGGTTACATCTTAACGTGGACAAAACTGAAGTTTTCTGGCCTTCAGAAGACCCCCGAAGCAGGCTTCTGGGTGTCTTTCCACCTAACATTGCTCGACCTTTGCGTGGTGTTAAGTTGCTTGGTGGTCCTGCTAGTACTGATTCTGGTTTTAGTAGTGAGCTTGTGATGCATAGGGTGACCAAGACCATTGCGCTTATGGATAAGCACTAGTAGAAAAATACAATAAGGCACCCCCATAAAGGCACCGGTTCAGGCCAAACCGGTGCCCTAAACCGGCCCAAATTTGGGCGCCATTTTACACAAATATAAAAGGCACCGGTTCAGGCCAAACCGGTGCCAAAAAGTAAAAGGGCACCGATTTGAACCGGTGCCAATTGAACCGTTCCTTACTTTAAAAAAACTGGTTAAACTTAAAAAAAAAAAAAAAAAAAAAAAAAAATCGGCCATATTTATACCCCAAACCCTATTTTGCTTCACTAGCTCGCCGCTTCTCCTCTCCTCTTCTTTCCTACTATTTCTCTCTCCTCTTCTCCTCTCCTCCTCTTTCGCTCCACTTAACCTCCTTCCCTTTCTCATCTCCTCCTTCTCATCTCCTCCTTCCCTTTCTTCGTTCTCCTTCTCCTTCAAGCTCACCACAAAGACCACCACGGAGACCACCACGAACACCACCACGGAGACCACCACGAACACCACCGCGAGCACATGCAACAACACCACGGAGACCACTCCTCCTCCCTCAATTTCTGGGTTTTTGTTTTGTGATTTTGATTTTTGATTTTTGAATTTTGTTTTTCGATTTTGATTTTCGATTTTTTCTGGGTTTTTTTTATTTCAATTTTTTTTCGTTTTTGTTTTATTTAAATTGATTTCTGGGTTTTTTTATTTGTTCGTTTATGTTTTTATTTTTTCGATTTTTGGGTTTTTCAATTTTTTATTTTTGTTTTTCGATTTTGATTTTTGTTTTTCTTTTTTATCGATTTTGATTTTTGTGTTTCGATTTTTACTTTTGTTGTCTGATTTTGATTTTTGATTTTTGTTTTTCGATTTTGATTTTTGTTTTTCTTTTTTTTCGATTTTGATTTTTGTGTTTCGATTTTTACTTTCGTTGTCTTATTTTGATTTTGATTTTTGTTTTTCGATTTTGATTTTTAATTTTTTCTGGGTTTTTCCGATTTCAATTTTTTTTGTTTTTGTTTTTATTTTAATTGATTTCTGGGTTTTTTAATTGTTCGATTTGTTTTTATTTTTATGATTTCTGGGTTTTTTTCATTTTTTTCTGGGATTTTGTTTTTATTTTTTCGATTTTGTTTTGATTTTTTGATTTCTGGGTTTTTTTCGATTTTGTTTTTAATTTAATCGATTTTAATTCGATTTTTTTTTTCTGGGTTTTTTTTTTTATTTTTTTCGCAACTTGTTCATTTTAATCAATTTATTTTTGATGTTTTAATTGGCGCAGGTATACATAATCCAAGAATCAAGAATCAAGTTTCCTAAAAAAAAAAAAAGAATCAAGAATCAAGAATATGGGGATTTTTAGATTGTGATGTTGTAATATTTTTTTATTTATTTATATTGTAGTTTTTTTATTTTATTTATATGTTGTAATTTTTTTTGATTTATAAGTAATTTTTTTTATTGATCTATGTTGTAAAATTTTATTGATTATATATTAAACAGAATCGTTTATATTGATTGTGATGTTTGATTTATATTTTGTGTTTTTATTTAATTTAGTTTATTTAATTTTTAAGCAAAAAAAAACAAAATTTAGTGGGCCTTTTTGGCACCGGTTAACCGGTGCCTATTCCACCCTATGGCACCGGTTTTGAACCGGTGCCAAAAACTTGGTTTTTGGCACCCCTCACATAGGCAGCGGTTCAAACCGGTGCCTTAGACCGGGTTTGAACCGTTGCCAAATGCCTTTTTTCACCTAGTGAAGGTTGCTACGCTGGATGATCCACAGTGTGAGCTATTGTTACTTAGGGCTTGTACCGGAGTTTCTAAACTCTACTTTGCATTGCGTACATGTCCCCCTACTACTTTTGAGGCGGCTCAGCGCACTTTTGACGGGGCTCTTCGATCTTCTTTAAAGTGTATTGTTATTGCCTCGGGACCTGGGTTTGGCGATTGGCAGTGGCGGCTTGCAACTTTACTATTTGCGTTTGGAGGGCTTGGTGTTTATTCTGCAGGTGATGTTCGACATTATGCTTTTCTTGCTTCTCAGTTATAGTCTACTGGGTTGCAGACAAAGCTTCTACGACATGCTGACATTGTTGGTCATGGTCGAGCTTTTGAAGACGCTTTGGGTCTGTTTAATGGCGTGGTGGAGTCTGATTTTTTAAGTAATCCTAGTGAGGTCGCTGCCCCGAAACTCATGAAGAAATTGGCAGATATATATTTCACGAAGGTTACCGATTCTGCAGAATCCACCTTTTCATTATCCCCTCGTCTATCAGCATTGTGGAAATCTCAGCAAGGAGATCACACGTCTGCTTGGCTTCGGGCTGTTCCTATTTCAGGATTGGGTCAGACTATGAACGCAAAGACTTACCGATGTGTGTTATGCTACCGATTGGGTGTTCCGTTGTTCTCTGCCTCGACACCGTGCTCTGCTTGTTCGAGGGTTTATCCAGGGGATATTTTTGGCGATCACGCGGTGTCGTGTGCTGGTATCGTGGGTATTAAACATAGACATAATGTTGTTCGGGATACCCTAATAGATGTTTGCTATCGTTATGGGATTTCAGCAAGGAAAGAGGTTGACATTGGGTTGTCTAGAGGGAACGACGAGGCCCTCTGATGTGTTACTTTATTCTTGGGATCGTGGTCGCGATGTCTGTGTAGATTTGACAGGATCTTCTTCTTTGACACAGTCAGGGCTATCTGACTTTATTCCTGGACGGGTTGTGGCTGATGCAGCTCATCGGAAGCGAGTTAAGTATGAGGCTCGTTGTCAGGCGATTGGATATGGATTCATTCCCTTCTCCTTTTCATCGTTTGGTGAATTAGAGAAGGAAGTTGTTGCATTGCTTAAGCGAATTCAGAGGTTCTCAACGACGCAAGGCATTGGAGCACCTGCTGCAGCTCATATTTTTACTAGGGTAGGCTTTGCTATAGCTAGAGGAGTGGGGGCCCAGATTGTATCTCGGCTTCCCACTAATTTATTGTAGGTTGTATGACTTTTTGTTTTTGAGATAATAATAATAATAACAATAATAATAATACTAATAATAATAATAATCAATAAATAATAATAATAATAATAATAATAATAATAATAATAATAATAATAATAATCAATAATTAATAATAATAATAATAATAATATTATAATTAATAATATGTACATTTGTATATACACATATGTATAGTAATAAATAATCAATAAATAATCAAAGATCACTAATCCGTAATTAAAAATCACTAATTAATAAGTTCAGTTCAGTTCAGTTTAGCTCAGCTCAGTTCAGCTGAGTTCAGTTAATCGGAACAGGCCCTTAATAATTATGAATTTATGAGCATAAGTTTCAAATGTTTTAACAAGTAAATAAATGGAGAAAAATAACAGTAATAGGTTAAAACTATATATCACTTAGCATTATTAATGGCACAAGACCTCTAAATTGTTTAAAACAACCCTGATAGCAGCAATACAACTACATCCAACAAGAAGTTGATGGTTTAGTTGTATCATATAAATCCTCCATGAAATCATCATAACCCGAAACATGATACTTCCTAGTAACAAGAGAGTAGAACACGATACTGTTTCTTCGAAGCCTGGAGAGCAGTGCCGGCTATTAGCATGAGCTGGTTGAGCGACAGCTCAGGGCCCCCCTTTTGTGGGCCTCCCAACTTTTTAAAAAAAAATCAATTTTTTTTTAAAAAAAAAAAAAAAGTTAAAGAAAGCATAAAGCTGTTTGTCGGTCAGTAGACTAAAAATTGAACTCATCCATCTTCTCTTCTAAGGAAAGCAAGATTATCTTCTATCTCCAAGAAGAAACTCTTACTTATTTTTTCCTATTAATCCTCTCCCTTCATTTATTTCTTAAAATTGCAACTCTTAGAATTCTTCACTCAACGTTCATAATTTTTTTCCCAATTAAACCATATTCATGGCCTTTAGCAGTGGTATATATACAATGTCCAAAAAAAGTTATTTGCAATTCAAGCTTGCAATTGAAATTAAACACCAATTTTCAATAATATCAACATTATCAAGAGCATATTTCCACAATCTAGGGTTCAATTGGTCGAATTGGAGCAAAATAAATCAGGTTTTATTGCTCCTACTCATCTTTTCTATAATTGAATTCATATTTTGTATGTTTTTATAATTGTTTTTAAATTTTGTTTGATTGAATTTTAATTATTTATATTTTGTTGTTCTGTATTATTATTATTTTTTTTTTTAATTATGAAGCATAAGAGAAAATATGAATCGGGTTGTGAAAAGCGTAAAAAGAAGAAACAGAAAGAAGAGTTAGCTCGATCTCAAAGAGGATCAATTGATAAATTCTTTTCTAAAAAATCAGATTTTTCTACTACTAGTAATGAAAATGTTGTTGATGTCAATGATGTGGTTGATGAAAATGCTACTGTGCCCACTGATGTCGAAATATCTGATCATATTGCTACTAGTAATGATGATAATGTTCACTTAGATGAAATTAGAAATGATGATGTGGATATGAATGTTAAATTTGCTTGTTGTGATAATGATGAGAATGGTGATTGTGCTACTAATAATATTTCAATTGATGCTCATAATTTTGGTGAACTTTTTTAATATGAAATTTATATAATATTGGCGATATATTATTTATGAATTACATTTACATTGTTTAGGGCCCCACTTTTATGTTTCGCACAGGGCCCCAAAAAAGTCCGAGACGGCACTGCTAGAGAGGTAAATTCGATTCCTTATCGTGTGATCTCTCGATAGTATGGAAAAAGATGACAGTCGACTAATGAAGAAGCAATGTTTTTGCAAAGAATCGACTTCAACCCAAATTTTCCCCGTGTTATCAAATCTAAACACTTGAACCCAGCTTCCCATCTCCTCAATGAAGACGGAATATAAGTCTCCTAAACATTCTAATAGATAAAATGAATAGACACGACTTGGAAAGGTCATTGGCTTTCCATACACATCCCATTGTGCTTCTCCGTCTATTAATCGGAAAACTCCGAGATGTCCTTGTTCATCTAAGAAATAAACAGCTCCGTCAAGAAAGATGGGAGTACTAATTACAGTACCAAATTGGGCACAGTTAAATTCTCGACGATGCCAGTTTTTGTATTTAATTATATGATAGTAGATGCGAACTTGAGAATCAGTATTATCGATTTCAACACTCAAACAATTAGGACAAGTTGGATCGGTTGAGAAGCCAATGCAGCTACGCAGACTTCCTAAAGGACCACGCTTCAAATCCTGTCTTTCCCCAGTGATAAGATTAATAAATTGGATAGTCCATCGATCAGAAAAGGTGAGTAGCCAACCGTTCTTGGAATAAAACAGGGTAAAAGGGTGTGAAAATAGTTGGAGAGTACTCGAGTATGAAGTACCCCGGCATGGATCAAGTAGTCCCCATGATCCGCCTTTGTTTGTAAATAACATGACCATAGGGAACACGGCATTATTGGTGTGACTTCTCCATTGACGTGGAGGACATACTGATCGAAAAGATGTGCAACTAGCTCGGAAATTCCAATAATCAAATAAGTGCATATACTTTGAAATCAACTCTATCAAGTGTAGAGGAAGGTTAGATACCCTGCTTTCGTGCTGTATCACTTGATGATGCGACAACTCAAGGTGTTCGTATTTCTTCAATTCTTATTCTGTTGATAGCCTGGAAAAAAAAAAAAAAAAAAAAAATCCAAACATCAGCATATATAGCAAAATTTCATCAATTCAAGATTCTATTAATCAATTATTGTTTAACACTAACCTTTGATGTCGTGGAATAAGCAATACAGGGTGGCTGCTAGGCCTTAATGAGCTCGAACAAGGCCGGAGTGTCATGAAATTATTATCAAGTAAGTTGTACATGTACGTATAAAATTGTTGATCTTTTATAGATTGATGACAAAAGTAGATACAATTCCCCTGTACCTCCTCCTGATTCAGGCGCGTTTGTTGTTCCCCAACACCAATTACAACAACTAGGGCCGAGGAAAAAAGCTCTGCCATCCAAAGAATTAATCTGCCTCCAGTTTTTTCCGTCTAAATCCAGCTCGAATACTTTAACTTCCGTAACTTCACTGTCAAATGCACAGATTGAATGCAAGGAAATATGGTAAAGACGTTGACAAGATTCAATCAAATACTCTACAGGATAGACACGATTCAGAGTCTTTAAGTTTAGCTTAGGAATTCGCGACTGCTCAAACGTTAGTGTATTTGTACTATCATCAATTTTAGTAAATGTCCTATATGAAAATTTAGCAGAGACGTACATGACATTGTTATAGACAAACAGATCACTATACCCGAATGGTCGTAATGAGACCCAAGTACAGTTAGGGTGTGCAGGGCGGCAGGAAAACATAAAACTTGGGCAAGTTTCGCTCAAATAAAAACACAACACCAACACACAATCATCACAATCAGGGGGTGATTTGAGGGTGCACTTGACTTTAAAAAGCTTACTACGAGGTGCATCTTGTAATGGAGGGAGATTTATGGTCTTACAAGTAAATAAATTAAAGATAGAAAAGTTTGCTTCATTACTCAATTCATCGCCTAGAATCAACCATTCATTGTAAAAACAACCAAGTATAGATTTGCCGCGCAATTGCGGGATACTTTTGACACAAGATCTGTTGTTGTCATCTTCAACTGATGACCCCGATATGGAGTGAAAGATCTGGACATGGTTGTTAGATTCATGTGTGTACAAAAGACACGGTGTTTTTATGAGTGACGAAAGGTTAAGATGCGGCTCAACCTTTTCCTCCATTGACAAACTGGAATAATATTCCGTATGATTATAGGTTAGTGGCTACTGGCTAGTAATATAATATTCCGTATGATTTACTGTGTCACGTGACACTTAAACTTATTTAGGAATTATTGTAGACCGGTAGTACCACAACTCCATAAGTGAGAAGTTGAGTACTAACAACCTAACTCCTTTCTGCAGTTTCGCGCGTTTCCCCTTTTCAACAATACAAACCTCTAAACCTCCATTTTCTCTCTCTTCCTTCTACATGAAAGCTTCAGACATGGCTACTTTCCGCTTACTTCGTTCTCAATTTCACAATCTCAATTTCAATGGTTTCCATTTTCACTCTCCTCCAACTAACTGCAGAGTCTTCCACATTCGTTTTCCCCAAAACCCTCAATTTTCCCGCCATTTTCAACCTCCTTTGAATTCTCGGTTAGTTCACTCAGTTAATCGTCGACTGTCCCCTGAATCTCCTCTTCTCTCCTTCAATGGTCGAACCGAAGAAACCCCATCAAATTCCCCAGATTTTGAACCCGCTAGGGTTTGGTCCATGTTTGGCCCCGATTCAATTAACCCTAAAACGAGTGATTCTGAAAAAACGAGTGATTCTGAAGAAGAATCGGTTGAAAATCGAGTGAATTCGGTTTCGAATTACTCGGATGGTCCGATTACGGGTGGTTATGTGGTGAAAGGGAAGAAGGGGAAGAGTAAGGAGTATTGGGTATGTTCTGATTGTGGGCATACTGAAGCGAAATGGTGGGGGGCTTGTAATGCTTGCAAAAAATTTGGTACTTTGAAGTCGTTTGTAGTGAAAGAAGGTGTGGATGGAGGAAAGGTTAACGGGTTCGAGGTTTCCGAGAATGCAATGAAGTCTTGGTTGCCTGAGCAGAATGATAGGCAAGGTGGTCCGGTGAGGTTGGGGGATGTGAACCGCGGTGTTAATCCTTCCGAATGGAGGATTCAATTGTAAGTTTTTTATTGCTTGATATAATGTTAATGCTGGAATCAAAACACCTATTGAAAGATATTTTTACAAATCATGAATTGATTGCTTTGGGGTTTGTGCTTCCTGCTGACTTGCTGCGCATTGGCTATGCTATTTGATTTTTGTTTGTAGGTATGGTACATTCGGAGGTGAATTTTCTAGAGTGATTGGTGGTGGTGTTGTGCCAGGTATATATAGACTAGCTTTGCAGTCTTTTATTGCGGTTCGTTCTATATGTTCATGAGTTTTAATTGTGCTCTAGTTTCATAATGGAGATTAGTCATGAGCCTTGTGAATGAGGTGGTTTGTGAAGGGAGGAGAATGCCCTATTAGGAAACTGAGATTAGCAAAAGGGTATCATTTTTTTAGAAAGGTTTCAACATATGAGCTGAAATGTTACATGTAAAAAAAAATGTCCTTAATTCTGTTAACTCTGTCTAATTAATTGTTGTCTACCTAAAGAACATCTGAATTATTCTTAATGCATAGATCAATTGAGCAAGCGTCGCTCTTACTGCTTTCTTTAAGAATGATTGGATGTGGAACTCCAACCTCTAGAGTCAAGATGGTAGCCTGAAATTTGTTGAGCTGAAATTATTGAATATATGCAAATTCAGAAGTATCTTCAAACTTGGTCTTATATTAGGAGTAAATTTTGCACTTTGTTTCTGCTCACAAATTAATCTCTTACTATGATTTTCATTAGCAACACTACTATATGGTACATATATATTTTTGTTTATCTAGAGTCAATCGTTGTCTCCATGTTTTCATCCTCTCTCGCTTCAATTTAATATTATTGGATATTCGCGAGTGAGATAATCCTTGTTTTTGCTAGTATGTGTAAAGTGTAGTGCAGTCACAAATCTTATCTTTCTAGGTTCACTGGTTCTGATTGGTGGTGATCCTGGCATTGGCAAGAGCACCCTGTTATTGCAGGTAAGGCATTTTGAAGATGAAATTAGCTATCCTTATTTTAGTTTTTGGCTTTGCTTTCCCCCCCCCCCCCCCCCCCCCCCTTTTTTTTGTGGGGGGCACAGCTTTGCTTTTCTTATTCTTGAAGGTTACAATATTTGAAGTTTCCCTGACAAACTATATTCTAAATGAAGATTGCTGCCTTAATAGCAGAAAGTCCTGATAATTCTGAAAGCGCACCGGTGGTCTACATCTCTGGTGAAGAGGTTAGTATCTGTGAAAAGTCTGAAAACAGTATGATTATGTGCTTATAATACTTATGTTTCATGAATGGAAAATGGGAAGAAGAGGGAGACTTACTATATCGAAGCTTAACTCTTGCTCCAAGTATGATGACAACATTCATGAAAGCTAAATGAACTAATCTAGACAGAAAGAATAAAATATTTCAGTACTTATAAGCTACTGTTAATCAATCTTGCTATAAGGTTATCTATTTCTTTTTGCACCAATCATTATGTTGCTTATTTGTTTGTAGAGTATTGAGCAAATTGGAAACAGAGCAGATCGGCTGAGCATTAATGCAGAGGACTTGTTTCTGTATTCAAGCACTGATGTTGAGGTTTATTTATATTTCCCTAAGTTTAAAGCCTTAAATAATGATCTCTATAGTTTACTTCATGACTCTCATAGTATCATTTTGTGTCATAAACCTTGTACGTATTATATATTTTCATTTGTTAAAGTGGGTGTTTTCTAACCTTGCTTTTGGGGTTACAGCTATGAAGTCCAAAAAGATTGATTTTACTTCATTTTATAGGATATTTTGAAAAAGGTGTCACTTATTTCCCCACGGGCTGTGGTCATCGACTCTGTTCAGACTATATATTTGCAAGGAGTGACGGGAAGTCCAGGAGGAATGTCACAGGTATTTATTGGGTGTACTTTAATAATTCTGTGCTTGAGCTAGAAATGTGCTTTAGAAACTTCCCAAGTTCCCAGTACCTAAAGTGCTGATAATAGCCAGATTGTTTAAGTTCTTGCTCTTTTTGTCTTACTGCCTCTGGTTTTTCCCATAATTGACCCTGAATGAGGTTGAAGCATGTAATACTCTATGATGCTAATGGAAAATTCTCCTAATTTCATTGCCACCTTGTCATTACTATTACTCAAAATAAACTGTCTTTTCAGAAACTTCAGTAGTCTTTGCCACTTCCTAATTTGGCGGCATCTTAAAGCTAGAAAGCGGAGTGTATGGCAGTATGCTGTTTCTCTATTTTTGCATGTGGACACAATAATTTTCATAAATGCTAGTATCATTGAGTAAAAAAAAAATGTGAAGTTTCTATATATATAAAAAGAAAAAAGAAAAAAGAAAAAGAAAAACCTAGTAACTGATAAAGTTGTTTAAATGTGTCTGATACCTCATACTGAAATGCTACAATGCTCTGTGTACTTTAGGGTTTGTGCTCCTGCCTTGCCTAGAACTGAAAGCTTAAATATTATTCCATCCCCTTCCCCCCCCCCCCCCCACAAAAAAAAAAAAAAGGAATAAGAAAAGAAAGAAAGATGCAGTTGTTTTTATTCAGCGTTGCTAAAGGTGTTGACTATTTCTTAAGGTTACATCAGTATTTGACCTGCTCTGGGTAGCTGTAGTTAGACTCCTGATACTAATGTTTTGATGACAGTTGAAGGAATGTACGGCAGCATTGCTTCGATTTTCAAAGAAGACAGGCATCCCTGTTCTACTGGTAAGTATGGATTGTAATAACATCATCCTTTGGCATGGTGATACTTGTCATGTCCACAATGCATATTGTGATATGAGGGCATTGATATTCGTCTATTCATGCATAATAGTATGCAATTACTTTTTAAAGAAGTTACTTGTTGCTTTCTGGATGGGTCAGGTAGTTCTCCTACTGTTTGGGATCTTTTGCCAGTCTATTACAAAATTTCAATGTCTGGTGGGTAGGTGAAAGGGTGAAAGTTTTGTGAGGGTTAGCTTTTACACCTGATGTGGGTACTTTGGTTGGAAAGAAACGATAGGGTCTTTTGGGATTCCATGTCTGGAGAACCTGTCTTTGTGGATTGCGGGGCACTTATTCGCATGCCACTTCGCCACTTTCAGATTTGGTTATGTGCTGAATTTACATTTATACTTTTGGGGGACCTTTGGGTTTTGTCTATACCTTTTTGTTTCACTTTTCATTAGTGCAAATTCTCTTATTTAATACTCCCTCTGCTATTTCTTTAAATGCATCACTTCCTTTTTTGTACCTCTTATATATTTTATTGTATCTCTTTTCTCACATGGTCACCACATTTACTTCATAATTATTAATTCTCTTATCTCACATCCCTTATTTTTAATAAACTAGTACCCCATTATCTCTTTTCTTTTACTTTTTAATTCCCAATAAACCTCACTTACACAATATTTAACTCCTTTTAACCACTTACCTAGTCAAACCGTTACCAAAAGAGGGGGGGGGGGGGGGGGGGGAATACTCCTTCCGTTCCATAATATAGTGCATGTTTCCTAATTTTCACAGTAATCATGGTAGGAGTGTGTAATATTCTTAAATATAGTGGTATTTTCTAATTCTATGGAAAAAGTAAATGGTGACATTTACGCTTTGTTTGGATAGCAAAGAAGGAAGGAAAAGAAGGGGAGGGAAAATGGAGGAAGGGAAGGGAAAAGAAAGGGAGGGGGAGGTGAGCTCCATTTTCCCTCCAAATCTCTCCAATTTTAAAGAGATTATGGTTATTAAAGAGAGAGGGAAAATGGATCCCTCCCTCTCCTTCCCCTTCCTTCCCCCAATCTTTTACCCAAACAAGAGATTTTGTCCCCCTCCATTTCTCTTCTCTTCTTTTCCTTCCATTTCTTCCTATCCAAACAAAGTGTTAGTGAATCTTTGGATATATGGTATTTTATATGGGGAAGGTGAAAAGGTAAATAGTGACAAAATTTTGGGAAATTGTAGGGGCATATAATATGGGGAAGGTAAAAAAAAAAATTAAAAAAAAGCAAGCTGATTCACAAAAAGGTGTATTATGGTAAACTTATGTAAAATAAATATAGAGATATTAAAAATAGACACAACATTGTGGGACACCCAAAAAAGAATCATAGCATTTTATTATGGGACAAAGGGAGTATAAAACATTTTCTTTTTAATCTATCAAAAGAAATTGTGGAAACAACAAAGCCCACATTCCTCACTTGGTTAATATCCATGAAGTGAACTCCGTATCTTAACAAAGTAAGCTTTTGTCCACTAGTTTTTATTTTATGTTTCAAGTCCTTTTCTTTTGAGATGACTTAGCAACTTTAGCTTTTATTGACATTTCTACTACTAACTTCGTTTTTTATTAGATGCATCAATTTTAAAATTGCGAACTCTTGGGCAATTATTAGAGTAGAGAGAGATAGAGTAAAAATAAAGAGAACACATGTGATATGAGAGAGATAGAGAATATTTATTGACTAAAAGGGAAATTGATGCATCTAAATTGGAACTTTCATAGTTCCATTTATAGAAAGTGATGCATCTAATAAAAGACGGAGGAAGTACAAATTTTTCTGGAAGCTAGACATGAAAATTCATACCATTAATGCTTGTTCAAGATCTCCTGTTTGATAATTGAAATACCTGTAGTCTGTATGAAGCTGCACGGTATGAATTTGTTGGAATTTAGAAATGTGAAGAAGTAAAGCCTTTGACCTTTGTTTTAGGAGGGAATTTGATTGTCATGTGAATAATTGCATTTACCAAACTATGATATAGCCTCTATCAGTCATGTGCAGAATGGTTTAGCCTGCTGGCAATCTAGCTCTTGTCTGACCAATTGCAGTCACCTGTTTTCATTTCTAGACCTTGATATCTATGTTTATATTTTGTTTTCCTTCAGAGTGGTATGATTGAACTTGAATAATTTAAATGTTTGAACTATTCGATACATACTTATATAAAGGTAGCATTGCAGTAGTTGACTGTTCTGAACTTAAATAGCCCATGATTTCTTGCTTTTGATCATGACATTCTCCTTTTCCCCTCTCACTCTGAGGGCATGGTGGGACTTACCTGTTTCTGGACTACAGTCAATGTAGCTTGTGCTTACCCTGTCCTTTACTGCAATGCAAGCTGGAAATAATGTAAGATACATGCTTAGAGTCTGGACTCTAGACTCTAGAAACAGGAAAACAAAGGGCCTGGTGTCTGGTGTGAGTCACTAGATTCCTGATCAGATTACAAATGCTGGCCAGGATTGACCTTGCTGCTAATGTTGGCTAGCTTGGAGTGAGCCTATCTTCATCTTAAACTGTTTTTCGTGTTGTGTGAAAATACCTCAGGTCCTTTTGTTTCCCTGATATTTATATTTCTGTTTACGACAGATTGGGCATGTGAACAAGATTGGAGACATTGCAGGTCCTCGTGTTTTGGAGCACATTGTAGATACTGTGCTATATATGGAGGTACCTTTTGCCCTGTGTAATTACGTTTTGATGGAAAATTACTGGTACTATCATCTTCGTTGCCGTTTTCATTCTTCTTCTGCCACAGGTTTGTTTAATGAGACAGTTATATGTTGATCGTGGTATTTGTTTCTCTTTCTCTTCCCATACTGATCCTTGAGAACAAGGGATAAAACACATATTCAGTTATCTACATCTTGTTTCATGACTTTAAAAGTCCAATTAATGTATCTACTTAGAGCATATAAGGCCTTAAAATACTGAGTTTAAATGACACTGTCGATTGTGTTATTGCACCACTTGCTACATGTTTCAACTGGAACTTGCTTATTCAATATTCACCATGTATAAGGATCCCTGCACAGCACCACCTGTTACATTGTTATTCTATTTGCAAGCCTAAGGAACTTGTTAAGGATTTAATAGGTTTCACACTGATTTGTCACTGGAGGCTGATTTTACTTGTGTCATGTTGTTATTCAAGGCTTATTCAATGTATTAAGAATGTTGTATAAGGCTGATTTTACAGAGAGAGAGCAATTATGCCAGTGCTTTTGCCTTCTCTAAATGTGACTAGTTTGACAATACTTCTTAGAGCAGAGTATTTTATGTTTTGTGATATACCATCAAATAATACAGTAGCCTATTTTTCTGCATCTAATGATGTGGTTGTATCACCCGAGTTTCAGGGGGAAAAGCATTCAACTTACCGCTTACTTCGTTCTGTGAAAAACCGCTTTGGGTCTACTGATGAGGTATTATAATATTATCACTCTTGATTATGCCCTACCTGAGATACTTATGCTCTCAAATCTGATTGCAGTCTGATTATTTCCTAATTTTTTGGAATATTATTCAGGGGCTTCTTGGTGTTTCTACTTGTGCTAGTTACCTTTTCTTTTAAGCTTATGCTTAGATCCGCATTAAGCTGCTCCATTGTGAAATCTAGATTGATCCTTAATTGAGCATGTGGTTTAAAGATTTTTTATTTTTTTTTTTTTTTTGAAAAGGTTGTCGCCCAATCATATGGCTTTTTAAACCCTTCGAAGAATCAATACAAAACCTTCAGTTTCTCCAGTACAGTTTTTTCTCTTTTTATTCATTTTGTCCTGGAAGTGACATGAAAGAAGCACGTATGTTGTAAGGTTACGTTTGGTTCATATTTAGGAATGGGATACTGGAAAAGGAATCAGTGATCACGAAAGGTATATGAGTAAATAGGTTAAAGAGCATGATTAATTTATGTGAGAGAATGAATTGTTTGATTTTCTCTATTCATAAACATCTATGTCCAATATTTCTATGGTCCTCTTCAACCATCACCATCTTCGTTCGCCCACTTCCTTTCTTCCAAACGCCATCATCACTTTCACTCTCTACCACTCCCAAACTCGAAACTTGTCTTTGGTGAATTCAAGGGGATTCTAGTCTGGGAGACAGATGAAGGGAATGGGCAATTTCATTCTAACTAATCAAAGAAAGAGAATAAAAAGTGAACCAAACTCCAACAGAAGGAAGGACATCGCCATATTTTGCACTCAATACCTGACAGCCTTTAAATACTCTCAATTTTAGTAGACTATTGTGCATTGACTGATGTTAGTTCCCATATATTAGGCTGCAATTTATATTAGAGAATCCCAATATTACAAAAGATGTTGTAGTCTTATAGTCTTATTGGTCTTCATGTCACATTTGATGCACCAAAGTACCAAACTTTTGGAGATCCTCTAAACTTCATGTGTCTGGTTTCTCTTCATTGAGTTGAATAAGAAAATTTTCCTTGTTTTTTTTATTTATAAGAGTTGGTTGCTTTTTATGTTTTATGTATCTATTTATTTTATTTTTTGCAGCTGGGAGTATTTGAAATGGCAGAATCTGGACTGCAAGCTGTTTTGAATCCTAGTGAAATGTTCATGAGTGAGGAGCATTCAGAATCAGACCATTTAGCTGGAGTTGCTGTTGCTGTAATCATTGATGGCTCTCGAACTTTTCTTATTGAAGTTCAGGTATAAATCTTGCTATAAGAATATTATCCCTACAAGCTGTACCACTCCCCCCCCCCCCCCCCCCCCCCCCCCCGCGCCTTCCATTCACCTAAAGCTGTAATACTACTTTAATCCTCTTTCAAAAAGACAAGAAAATATACTAGTCTAAGTCAAACTAGGTAATGAACTATGCTAGATACTAGATAGAGTTCCCTTGTGAATCTGATGAAAGTGTTTTGTGTTGGTACCACAAAATAGTGTTCAAACCAATGTCTTCCCCCACAATCATGCACTTTGCTGATCACCATTTTTGTCTACTTCAGAGTTTCGTCCAGTGGTCTTACAGTTCCTTCCTATAAGTGTCTCTTTTCATATAACCAATAGGATAGCCTAAGTGTTAATTGCAAGGCTGCTATGTAATTTTCTTAATTAGAATCACCGGACTGATAACTTAGTTGTAAAGTAGAGATAACCAACTGGATCAAGACAAAGTAGCATCTTGAGTTATCCTCCTGACATCGACTAATTGATTTTCTGTCGCCTGGTATATGTTTGTCTTGATTTTGCAACACTCTTATGTCACTTCTACTTACAGGCATTATGTGTAGCCGACTCTATTGGCAAGCATCTTAATGGGGTTTCGACAAACAGAGCTGATATGATTATTTCAGTATGTCTTTTGGTTGAGATCTTCCTTAACTTTTATATCTGTTAACAGCAATTTTATTCTTCACTTTCTGCTTCAATGCATGTCTAGTTCCTGGGTATCTTTCCTTTGATAATAATATAGTTATTTGTTATGGTACGTTGATTAATGGTTAGAATAACTATCCCCTGTTACTTGCAACATTTGCCTTTTGGGTGTCAAACTTTGGAAATTTTGACGATAGCTCTCAAATCTATTTAAGTTGATAATATCAACTTTCTTAATATAGTAATATACATAGTTAAAGAATTAATGATCAAAGTTATGCATTAGAGACCGTGAAAAGGCAAGCAAACTAGAAATTAAAACGGAGGAAGTATTTGTTTTATCCAATCATCATCATGATGGTGTTGGCTTGCTGCTTGATATTCTTTGGCAGTTGTTAGTGATGTATTGAATCAAGAAAAGCTTCAATTTTTAAAATTTTTTGGACAGTGAAATTAAGAGAAGGGGTAACTCATTAAACGTTGGACCACAGGTCCATATTTCCATCAAGTGTTGAATATCCTGGATTTTGTTTGGCTATAGCTGTTACAGAATGATCTGTGAAAATATCACGATGAGTTTCCTAAAAAGCTTTTGACTATTACCGTGAACCTCAAGACTTTATACTTGAAAATTATTGGAATCTGTACCCCTAGGCCCTAGGGTAGTGTTTAACATACGTTACTTTCACAGTTGGATTAATACAATTTAGTTTACTGTATCGTTGTTGAAAAATGCTTCAGTGAAGCATTAATTTAGGAAAGAACTATATTTTATCTTCTAAAAAACAGGGTTTAATGCATAAATAACAACTGTTACTAGTTCAGTAGTTTGTTGACAGATCACAAATTTATGCTGGTATTACTTATTATAGGAATTGAATGTTTCTTAGATGTGTAATTTTTTTTTTTAAATCCTGTTATCTTAATCTAACCAAAGATAATATCAGTTTGTATTAGATCTGCCTAACTTTGCTTTAAAAGCTATTATTTGATGATTATTAGGAAACTTCATCAAAAAATTTCATTGTGACTTGGTTAGGATAGGCATGATAAAAGTAGGATTTATGTAGAAGACTGAGTGTTTCACACATAATGGCGTAGAAAGTTGATAGCACCACTCATAAGGGTAGTTGAATGTTTTCATTTTATTGAGTGCAATGGATGAACTATTTATGCTTTCATCATTTGTTTACAGGTTCTTAAAAAGCAAGCGGGACTGAAAATGCAAGACTATGTAATCATTCTCTTCACTACTATCCTTGTGCTTCATGCTGTAGCTCTTGTGTTAATTTTATCATAGATTGTCTTAGTCTCATATTTAGTCTTTCTTCTTTTTAAATTCTTTTCATGTTCACTGTCTCTTTTTCTTTATATATATATAGCCTTACCCCAACAATTATTTTTTTGATATATATACATACATATATATCAAAAAAAATAATTGTTGGGGTAAGGCTAAATATATCTTCAACCAACCATAGCTCAGTCAGAAGCCATACTGCATCCATAAAATTCTCAATTATAAATTATACTTAATATGATATAGTTGGATAATGAATAGTGGGTTGCAGGATAATGTTAAGATGATGCCAATCAGAAAGGAGAATATAATTTCCTGTTATATAATTATAAAAAATGCAGCTGGATCCTGTCAATGGTTCATTATGTTTCAAGAACATGCAGTGTCCCAAAACATAATTCATTACATATTGTGAAAAGATCTTGTGCCTAATTCATTTTGCATCTATGTTAAACTAATCAATTAGTGATGTTGGACATGAGTATATGCCCAGGTATTAGACTCGCTTATTTTAGGGAAACTATGCATGTTTTTATTCGTATACAGGAAATGTCCAGTGTTCATATCCATATCAGAGTGTTGAGTATCAAACATTGGTACTAGTGGTGAATTGTAGAGCCATGATAAATAGTTTTACATAACTGTTCATTGGCTTCAGCATCTTTTTAAGAGTATCAGTTCTATATTAACTGATTACTTAATCTTAGGGTTTTCTTCAATTGGTCAGTTCAATGGAGAATTTTGTTCCATACATTGAACAACTGTCAGCAGCGTCGCTGAATTGGTCTAGCCGCTTTTTTTAAAGGGTAGAATGGATGGTAAGATCGATAAGCCCAGCTTCAGATTGTTAGCCTGTTTCGAGTACAGAGGCGACGAGGGGTGCTAACCCGGCCACCCAACCCAGCAGGTCAGGGGTGGGCCGGCCATAGGTTCGAATCCTGCCGCCTTTCTTGTGGATCATCCTGTGGTTACCGGATGATGGGGTAGGAATCGGTAGGAAAGGAATTTTCAGAAGAAAAAAAATATCTTGAAACTTAATCCATTTTAGTCTCCTAATGGGGAAATTCTCTTTGTTAAACTCCCACTTTTTTTTTTCTAAGTGGTAAACGTTTAAAATTTTATTATCAATGGTGAACCTAAATTTTTTATATTAAGTCAACTATAACATTAATGATAAATTTTAACTAGATATTTAACCATAGTTAGTTTTTATTTTTAGATTTATTTTAGAAATATTTTTTTAATAAAGAAAAAACACAACTGCCACCCTTCCCGTCAGCCACCCCTCCCTGCGCCGCCGGCGATCCTCCCCTCCCTCCCCCCGGCATCGACGACCCTTACTATGGCGCCCGGCAAACCCCATCTCCTCCCTCCACCCTCAACACCTCCACCCCCAAGCCCTAATCAAAATTTCGAAACCACCCAAAGTGGGTTCAAGAGTTCGTTTATGGTGGTGGTTAGGGTCGGTGTTGGGGTTCGGGGGTTGAGGTTTCTGGGAGGCGAAGGGAAGGAGGGTCGAATCGGGATGGGGGTCAGGAGAGGGGGCCGATTCCAACAGGGAGAGGGAGAGAGTGGTGTCGGGGAAACGGGTTTGGGTTTTGCGGTGGTGGGAGGTTATTTTCAAGGGAGAGTGGGTGGTTTTTGGGGTTGGAGTGGGTCGGTTAGGGGTGGTTTCTGGAGTTAGGAGTGGCTAGCCGGCCGTTTTCGGGGGATAGGGGAGATGGTCGACCGTTTGCCGACGAGATGGGGGTTGGTCATAGGGTTTTGCGGTGGCGGGAGGGGAAGGGGACCGATTCCGACATGGAGAGTGGAGGTGTTGTAGGTGGAGGAGATGGAGGAGGTAGGGGTCGCCGACGCTAGGGGGAGAGTCACCGGTTTCCAGCCGCAGAGGGGGCTGGCCGTGGGTTGGGGGAGGGGTTGGTTTTTTTTTTAATTTTAATATAATTAAAAATTATATAAAACTAACTATAGTTAAGGAAATAACACTTATCAATGGTAATAAGTAATTTAGGTTTACTATTGATAATAAAATTTAAAAACGTTTACCACTTAGAAAATTAAAAAGTTGGAGTTCGAGAATTTCCCTTTTTATTTTCAAAATCTATTATAATTTTTGAACCAAACAAAGAAATACTCTCTATTTCAATACAAATTAAACCGAACAACTTAAAGCACTGTTTCCCTTCTTTTCCTTTATTATCATCTCCAAATGCCAAAAAGCTTTAGGCTATCAGCAATATGTATATTTGAAAATATTACAATGCGTCTTTAGATTTCTGGTTTCTTGCAAGGGATTCCTCTCCTTGATTAGGGAATGTAGCCTAAAAGCCTATACGTCCGTTGAGCAGCTGATCTTCAAGTCAAAAGCATTTCAGGAAGCACCCTGTTCATACTATATGTACACTAGACTCATGAACTACCAAAGAGACTTGTTAAGAGTTTTATATTTTTTAACAAATAGTATCAATCCCAATGTATAATTAGAAAACCACTAGACTAACAAGGATCAGAGAAAAGTCAAAAACAGGGTCTTAGTCAGATAAATAACCCATATTAACTCATACTGTTAAAAGACTTTTTTATGCTTGCTCAACAGTGACAGTGGATACAGAACAATGAGCACATGATGTCCAATTTAATTGTTTCTAAATTTGTAAAATCCATCGTTCCATGTTAAACAACATACATGATGCTAATATAGCTTACTGTACCTGATGATTAATGTATTGCTGATTTTACTATGTGCTGGTTGTGGAACTCAATTCCAAGCTATAGTCTGATACTCTGGTTGATATAGTTTTGTTGTAATTCATTTTTGTTTTTGTTTTTTTTTTTTATCTAAGTTCATTGTAATTGTAGCCTGTTGGAATTTCATCTCTGTATGTGCTATATGCTAATGTAACTTTTCTTTTGTAGAGTGTTTTTCTTAATGTTGTTAGTGGAGTATCTCTCACTGAAACTGCAGGAGATCTTGCTGTGGCAGTGGCAATTTGCAGCAGGCATGTTTTCCTTTTTTGCTGGCTCGTTTATCTCACTAAATTTTCTGGCATTTAGAAAGAAATTATGTTACTAGGATTAATATGACCGCAGTAGTGTACTGATATCCTGATACTGTGCACTTTCCAACCATTTCTCTAGGTTCTCCACTACACTTTTAGAGACTTAAGTTGTTCAGCCTTTTCATATTCTTTCCAGAGTCTTTTTTATTTCTTGTCATCTTGGTGAGGAGTCTTAGTTTTTAATTGGTGATATATGCCTTACTTGTGAGTTCTGTAATGTGTATATTGCTCACACTATAGTTATCCTTTTCTTTCTATATTATCATATTCGAAGTAACATATCTACATTTGCCTTCTTCAGTCTTCTGGAGTTCCCTCTACCAAATAATGTAGCATTTATTGGAGAAATTGGCCTTGGTGGTGAACTTCGAATGGTAAGTATGCCCCATAGTGAGCTCTTGACAAATCAAATCTTTGCCAAAATAATATGCAAATGAAGTAAATTTCCAACAATTTATTAAAAATGCTTGCCCTATTCGGGAAGTGACATAATCTCACAATCTATTTCTCTATGACCATTTGAACACTGTTTGTTATAAGCCTGTATTTTATTTTATTTTTTAAAAAATTTTATTGTCTGATGTTTATTCACACCTCCTTCTTGACTTAGAATGTTGTGTTGGTCTATATTTTGACCAAAAACTTCTTTGCAGGTCTCGAGAATTGAAAAAAGGATTACTACTTTGGCTAAACTTGGATATAAAACCTGCATTGTTCCAAAGTCGGCTGAAAAGGCCATAGCAGCTCTCGGCTTTGAAGGGTTACAGGTAGTGGGATGCAAGAACCTGAAAGAAGTCATTGATAAAGTATTCAGTCCTTGAGAAGAAAAACCATAAATTTTCTCCTTTTTTGGCATCTTATAAAGCATATGTAACATTGTTTTATATTATGTTGTATTGTTGTGTAAGAATCTGATATAATGTAAATATGACGTAGATAGATTATTAGATGTGCTCATGTATATACAATTTTACCTCTATTTAAGGACGAAGGCACGAAGCTCACTAGAGTGGTTCGTTCATGTACTGAACAAGCACGTGGTTGAATTGAAATACACGTGCGATTTTGCCGATTGATACTGCTGATATAAAATATTAGAGCCCTATGAGTTGTTACTTTGTTGATGCCTTTGCCTTCTCTATCTCCGTTAACACTTTGTCTATCTCAATAATTGAATGAAAAGAGACTTATAGTTGATTTCAGGGATCAATAAAACAGTCAAATCTCAAGTTTGTGGTACATAAAAAGGTGTTGTAGAACTTGGAATTTTTGTGATGATACAACTTTGGTGACATTTTGGAGAGTTGCTTGAATTTCAGATACTAGTGGAGTTGTGGTGGAACTTTTGGTGGTATTAATAAGTTTTTTAATTGATTATCATTCTTGATATTACACACTGAAAGGCTCAAGGAATAATGCTGTGTAAAATTTCAATGCTTGTTCAACAGTTGGCACAGTCAAGGAGTGAAGAAGGCGCATATATGTAAAAATTCCATATTTTTTATGCAAAAGTTGGCACTATGAACCAATTATGGGTTAAAAAGAATCATCTGCAAAGCACAACTGGAACTGTCTCAATTTTATACAAGGCCATCTCAAAGAACAAATCACCTAGTTAAAAAAAAATTATCAGAAACAAAATTGTTTACATAAAACATCTCACTGACTGATGCAGTTTTCAAAATTTGATGAATCCCAATGGTGAAGTGTTAGCACAGTCATAGCTTCCGCCATCCAATCAAGATTTCATTTAGATCTTTCTCAGTGATTGCATAAAAAGTTAAAATCCTCAACAACCCTCTCATGGTATACGTTTTACAGGATATCAAGGCATATTGAAATGTACAGAAAACGTAGTCTCTTCGCTTTGAGGAAATTCATCAGCTTCTCTTACTCAAGCTATTATGTCTGCTTGTGCTCTTCTTTCTTCAATCCTTCAATGGTCTCAGGGTCCAAAAAACTTGGCTGGTTGGTGGAGGACAAGAGCCTAGCCCACATCCTGTCAGTTATTATAACCTTGTTTTGCTTCTCAGTAATTCGCTGCAAAAGAAGATATATAAATCAGAGGTAAGAAAACCATCAGGTATATAGGAATTTCACAAGGCACATATATGCTTCAATTACCCAGACATCAATGGCATGTGGAATTTGTATCCTTCTACTTAAAACTGCCAAATTACCTTACTCTCTAGGAAGACAAATGTACAATCAATATATATTAAAATATCACAAAAAATGTAGAAGGCATTCAGACGAGTATACTTCTAACATTGAATTAATGAGGACAGTAAGGGGTGCATTCTAGAACTTATACCAAAAAAATACATACTCCTTAGTGTTTTTATAATGAAAATGTACCATAATTAGGTGCAACAACAACAATGCTTTGATCAAAACATTAACAGATAAATGGCAATACCTGGAACGGTATGTAGGCATGTCGACTGTTAACTGGCCCAACAGTGAACCCTGTGAACCCTGCCATTGCACCATGAACTGCACTCTGTGCAAGTAGTGTACAGTAAACATTATCTGAAGCATTTGCAGGAACTGCACGGATCATGTACGTGGGATCTGCCAAAGAGAACATAACAGTCAAATGAAAGAGTCAGTATAGCTATCAGGCAGAGTTCTGGCCCTTCTTGGGGAGGTAAGGGTTCAGAGAGGATTTGAGAACAAACCAATGTATTTGAGATTTATCACCCAATCGATCTGCTTGAAATGATCCTACAATAATAATAAATAAAAAAAAAAAATTATAACTCCTTACATAGAAAATTTTTGATAAGAATCAAACCAAAGTTTGTGGAGTATAACTTAACATCAACAGCGAAGATAAAGAAAACGAAATTGAGAACAAGCAAGCCTTGGCTATATGGGAATGATAACAGATCCGTGTCTTAAAAGAAAATCCTCTAGCCTTCTGGACATATATTCTCAATGCAGGTAACATATGAAAAACACATTTCAAAAATTTGAATCTTCATAATTGCAAATAAATCATTATGACGCGCAAAAAGTAGCTAATAACATGATTGCAAGGCCAAGACAAATCAGCGAGCTATGAGATAATGTAGCCTATAATCACGCACCTATACATCCCAAAGAGTTAAGATACTATAATCAACAATGTACTATAATCAACAATGCCAACCTTTATTTTCTGTGATATCCAGAATCCAACATCTTGGTACAGCTTGTTCCCAGAGGCATCCTTTGCATCCGTATTAGGCATGCATTCTGAAAGAAAATTCTGTCCTGCACCCTCAGCTATGACAATGACCATATGCCCATTTTCTTTGAGCCTTTTCTCCATATATTCAAAGAGTCCACCAGGTCCTTCAAGATAAAATGGCGATTCTGGGATCAAGCAACAGTCCACATCTCGGCTGGCAAGAGTTGCATACAGAGCTATAAATCCTGCACAAGTTGATCAAATCCGTGTTTAATTGTAGAGTAACAGAATAATTGAGTGAAAGAACTGCCCAACAATCTAAAAATAGTTACTGACATAACAGTCACACTATCGTCACTATGTCAATACTCGTTCCTATCCACCAGCAGCATATTAGAATATAGATACAGCCTTGCTTGGTACTTTTTATGGAAGAAAATCTAGAAGCAACCGATATACTTATGTAGATTCTACACAATAGTTAGTCACCACTTAAGAAAGTTAACATCCACCCCTTCTAATAATACTAACCAAGCTATTAAATATTTGAATTGGTAAAAGACGAAAATATGAACAGGGGCAAGTTCCAAGCTTTCCAAAATTACCAAGATGCCTAAAATATTTATTTGAAACTTGATTGAAAATTGGGGAGGTGAATATCTTAAACATAGCATTTACATTTATATATACTCTTAACTCTTTAAAAGGTCTCTCATGACCTTGATCTAAATCTTCTAATTGAAGAAGGCCTGGGCAATTCTTATCAGCCCCACCCAACAATAAAGTAAATCAACATAAACTAGTGAAATATAAAATGTTCATCTGTCATTAGTCACAGTAAGATGGGAAGCCAGAAATTTACCACAATCACGCCCCATTAGCTTAACAACACCCACACCATGTTCCGCACTCATAGCTTCCACATGTGCTGCATCAATTGCTCTTTGCGCCTCCTCCACAGCAGTGTCAAAACCAAAGGACTTGTCTATAACCTGAAATGATGAATGAAAGTCAGCAACTCTCGCAGCTGAATCTAAAATTTTAAATAGAAAACACACTTCCAAGCACACAACAAAAGAATGAAATATGTAAATACCGGAATATCATTGTCTATGGTCTTGGGAATCCCAATAACAGAAACTTTTAGTCCTCGTCTTCTGACTTCCTGAAAGATTTGATCAGAAGAGCTAAGAGCAATGAGAGTTGCTGTCCATAAGTCTGTGAGCTTTAAAAAGCAGATATTGACAAATTGCTATACCTCATAAATCACAGATGCCCCTCTTTGAGTACCATCACCTCCAATTATGTATACCTGTAACAGAAAAGTAACAAATTTCATATCATAAAAGGTACGAAACATGCTACATTGTGAAGTATGTACTAGTGTGTACCTGATTAATCCCTCGATCCTCTATGCTGTCAACTATCTTTGTGGTATCATGGCCTCCTCGTGAAGTACCAAGGACTGTTCCACCACGTTTGTGGATGTCGTTTACAGATTTGGGAGTTAATGATACAGTATTTCGAGCATAGAAACCTCTATAGCCTCCCTGCATGCATCAAAAAACACTCATGTAAGACGAAAGTCCAATTCACGATCAAATATGACTCTGAACTTGCGTGCATCAGAAATTGTTAGAACTAATTAATGAAAAAATCCTAAGACATTCTCAGAAACAGAAAACATACAGTGAACATTGAATTAGATATATTATTGCATATTTAAACAGAACCTCGTTTCTCAGAAAGGGCTAGGAACTAATTTTAGTGGAATCGCAGCACTCTTATTAAAGGGAGATGAAAAATTATTAAACATGAGGACTTACCTCAATACCAAGTACTCTAGTGATGCCATACATATGGTATAAACCACATACTAATTCTCGGACAACTGTGTTCAAACCAGGACATAGACCACCACATGTCACAATGCAAGCTTGCACTTCATCAGCTTCAAAATAAACCTGTAACACAACAAAGTTCAAAATACATAATTAGAAAACAACACCGATAAAGAACAAATTATATAAAACAAAATATAAACCAGGAGAAACAGGAAATGTTCATTACCCTCTGCTGAGGTCCAGCACGCCTAAAATGTGTACCTCTTGGACTATCTTCATGAACAACAATCTATGAAAAAAAAAAAAAAAAAAGCCATCAAAATTCAGAAACTCGGATCATTTTGATTCAACTATATCAAAATGTATTAGGAATAATTTTATTCCAAATTACATCTATAATATAATTAGGGAGACTAAAATTTAATCAGATCAAGTTCGAATTTCCTTTCCTATTTTTCAACAATTTCTACAAAATAGCTTTGGCAGATGTCAATTCTCAAATTATTTGGAATTTAATATTCACACACACACACACACACACACACACACACACAAAAAAAAAAAAAAAAAAAAAAAAAAAACAGCCATCTAAATCAAATGTACATTACATTTAGACTACAAGGATAAGTTTCTCAAAATCCAATTAAAAATATATAAGAATAATATGCATTCTTCAAATTCAACAACATAAATGGTACTAATCATTCACTACATTATGCAATTCAAGCAACAAACAGAGGGTATAAGCCATTACCATCTGAGCGACTGTATCTTCCTCATTTACGAAATGCCGCCTATAAACAAGAAGAATTAAAATTTAGCAAATTACCTAAAACCATTAGCATGTTCAAAAATCACATTAACAAAAAGAAATAAACAAGTTATGCTTAGAAAACTTTACTTGACAACAGAATATGAGGGATTGTCTTGCAACGGATTATGATAGGTCTGCAAAACCCAACTATCAAATTGTCACAAAATCAACTAAAACCAAATAATACATATATTGCACACACTAAAGAATTACTCCCTCTATTCCGAAATAATAAACGACCCTTTTATTTTTGTAGCGAAAACATACCACTCCATGACTACCACTAAAGAATTACTTGTTCCGTCACAAAATAATAATCCACATTTGATATTTCATAGCGTAATTACTATGGAGTACATTAACTACCCAAAACAATAATAATCTTGGCAAATTAAATTTCTTTATGATTTTAGCCGATATAATTTTTTGCACAAAACAAATGGATGCATATTTGATCAATATTACCAATAATATTAGTTATGTAACAATATGCTAAATTCACAATACTTAAAAAGTTAGAATTATTCCAACAAAATTGTCCCATATCATCCTTTTTCTTGAAAATGACAGAACAAAGATTAAAACCTAGTATTACAATAAATGTCCATAATTCATAATACAACTTTTTGCATTGACTTTTTAATAATAATGGATTGGACCCATTTGCAAAATATACGGACCCCCATATTTAGCAAAAACAAATTATTTCATTAAAATCAAATTAAAGTAAAAATATGCAATAAAATTATCATTAAAATTAAGATTAAGATTAAATAAAAAGTTAAGGGAAGAAAATTACAGGGAGATTGGAGAGATAATCAGACAAATGAGGAACATCTTCAAGAACAAACCCACACTGTCCTTGAACAATCTTGGGCATGAGATGGGTCGAAGAATCACAGCCGTCGAAACTAATCACGCCATTGTTGGAAGATCCAACGGTGGGATTTGAGGGTGCACCGGAAGTATTGGAGGATTCCATAGCATAGAAAAACCCAAGAAATTGTGATTGGGATTTGATCTAGTACAGTAAGGTGCAGAGTAAGGGAAGATCAGACGGTGGAGAAGGTGGACAGGTGGCGGGTGGTGGTGAGGAGAGAGAAAGCGGTATGTCGGAGAAACGAGAAGGGTGGAGAAAAGGAAGAGTGATGTATGTGAAGTTTGGTAGTAGAAGAAGAAGAAGAAGAAGAAATAAGAGAGAAGAAAGGGGAGGAATAAAGGTGACTCAAATAAACCAGGGGAGCACAAACGGTTTTGGTCTTTTTGACACTTGGTGTTTCATTTTTTTGATTTTCATTTGGATTCTTTAACAAGAATAAATAAACATGGGATGGGATCATGTCTCATGGGATGAGTTATCCGGTACGGACTACAGAGTACATATAAACTAACCCGGCACAATGTCATCTTTTCAAGTTAAGTTAGTCTAGCACTCGAGTGTAGGGATGTCAATGGGGCGGGGCGGATGTTGGCCTTTCCATCCCCATCCCCACCTAATATTTCCATCCCCATCCCTTCGGCGGGTCCAATTTTCATCCCCATCCCCGCCCCACCGGGTACAGCTCCAAAACCATCCTTGCCCCATCCCCACCTAATTCCCACCAAAGACCCGCCTAATCCCCACCCAAGATCCACCTAATATCCGTATCTCAAATACACAATCTTACATAATTAATACGAATTATAAAATAAAACATTCTATACACATTTTTGTGTTATAATATAAGTGTCGTAGTATTATAATTAATATTGTATTTCATGTAATTATTTTATAAATAGAATAAAATTATGTAATTTTGCTTTAAAAGATATATAGATGTGGGTATGAGGTGGGGATGGGGTGGGTACGAAGTGGGGGCGGGTGGGGCGGGGCGGGGATGGGTTTTAATCCCCGCCCTACCACCCGCCAAACCGAGACCCATCCCCGCCCCGTTGAGGCGGGGATGGGGCGGGTCTCCTACTTGACCCGCCCCACTAACATCCCTACTCGAGTGTAAAGAGATAGATTAGGATATCTTCCAAATTCCAAATAAATGTAGGGTTTGTTCTCATACGTTGAAATTAAGTTCAGTTCAATTCAGCTCAGCTCAGTTCAACTCCTAATTTCCTTCTATTATAAAATATTCAGTTCAGTTCAGTCAATTAGAACAGGCCCATAGTTTTGAGCTGTCAAAGTCATAAAGTGAGTTCCCTAAATGTTTTACTAAAATTATTTGATTAACTTACTTAAAATTGGATTAAAGTACACAAAGGGTCTTAGGGTCTTTTCTCTTCAACTTAATTTCAGTTCAGTTTAGTTTCTAATTTTCTTCTCTCATAAACAGTTTAGTTTAGCTCATGTCAGTAAATTAGAACGGCCCCTTACTTTTGGGTTTTGACTTTGTGAGGAGAAACTTTTATCAAGGAATTGTTTTTAGGTTATTTTAGATTTTAACACCTCACAAAAACACGAAAATTGATTTTAACACCCCCATAAAAAAAAAAAAATTGATTTTAACACCAGATAAATTTCCAAAAAAATTGGTATTACCACCACTTAACGGTTTTCATCCAAAAATTACGTTAAGTGTGGCCCACATTAACACGTGTCAGCATTTTATTTGTTCAAAATAAAAAGAAAAATTAAAAAAAAAAGAAAAAAAAAATATAAAAACCTAAAACTACCCAGCCACCACCACAGCATCACCCCCGCGCCACCGCCGGCTTCCCCCCAACTCACCACATCCCTCCACGAAACCACCACCCCCAACCCACCTGAACACTCCCCCTCCCTTTCCCGCAACCGTAACGCCCCTAAAAAACACCAGACCCAAAACCCTCGTCCCCCCTAAACGGCCACGAATCCGGCCTTAAAAGGCCGAAATCGGCCTGTTAAGGCCACTAATCCCTAAAATCGGCCATTTTTGGCCAGATTCGTGGCCATTTTGGGGAACAAGGGTTTTGGGTTTGGTGGTTTTTGGGGGCGATACGGTTGTGGGAAAGGGAGGGGGAGGGTTCAGGTGGGTTGGGGGTGGTGGTGCGACACGGGTGGTGGTTTCATGGAGGGATGTGGTGAGTTGGGGGGAAGCCGACGGTGGCGCGGGGGTGGTGCTGTGGTGGTGGCTGGGTAGTTTTAGGTTTTTATTCTTTTTTATTTTTATTTATTTTTCTTTTTTTTTATTTTTTTGGCCAATAATAACACGACACGTGGCTTATGGACCCACTTAACGGATTCCTAAATAGAATCAGTTAAGTGGTGGTAATATCAAATTTTTAGAAATTTATCTGGTGTTAAAATCCATTTTTTTTATGGGGGTGTTAAAATCAATTTTTGCGTTTTTGTGAGGTGTTAAAATCTAAAATTTCCTTGTTTTTATCTTCAATCGTTTACACTATGTTTGGATAATATAGTGAAGGAAAAGGGAGGGAAAAGAAAAGGAGGGAATGGAAAAGAAGGTGAGGGGAGAGAAGGTGAATCTTAATTTTTCTTCCAAATCTTTCTAACAATGAAGGGATTTGGTTTATAAAAGGAAAGTAAAATGAATCCTTTCAATTCTCTCATCTTCCCTCCTTGCCCTTAGATATACAAACAAAGGATGATGCATCTCTTCTTTTTTTCTTACAGTGTTTTTGTTTTTTTTTTTATTTATTACCTTAAAAAAAATATAATGTACTGATTATAATTTAAATTAAGCAAGAATAAGTTTAATTTTGTATGTATAAATACAATAGCAACTAGTGAAAAAAAATTAATTTTAGTAAAAATAATTTAATTTAACAAAATATCATGTGAGGAAAACATTGTATTAAAATAAGATATCCTTTAAGAAAATTAAATTGATAGGAGATGACAAAAACGATGAAGATAATTGTATTTGAGTTAGACAATGACAAAAGTTGGCCTCTTCCTCTAAATGTGAGGATGGAATTAGGGTGTAGTTTATCCTTGTTATTATTTACATTACATATTGCCAAAATAATTTTAAGTCAAAATTACTTTGATAGAATTGAGCCTCACATTTGTCACATAGACAAAATATACGGTCATTAACTGCATGGGAGCACGTTGCACGCGTTCATAACTAAATTTATGTGCAATTGCATATGCTAGATTCCCCTTTAAACTCTTCATAAAATTTAGGAAAATTTGTCAGGAACTACACGCTTATTAGGGGTATTTAGAAACAATTACCCACTAAAAAATTTTATCAAAAAAACTACCTCCTAAATTTAAAAAGTTAGATTAGCACTACCTGTTTGCATTTTCCGACGAGAATGTTCGGCACATGGGCCCACTTTTTCAATTTTTCTCTGAAAAGACATGATGCAATGACAAATTGGACATTAATTCATAACCCTAAGATAACCAATTTGAATTAAAAGCAACACATTCAACCAATTTCAAATTATCCCCAATTTCTAAGAACCCTAATTTTTCTAATTGTTACACCGTAACATCAAAATTCATAATTAATGAATTAAAAGAGAAGAATTACCTATAAATTGCATACCCTACTTGTTCTCACTTCTCAATTAGGAATTTTCAGGAAAAAATAGAAAAAGTGGGCCCCACACACCGGACTTTCTCGCCGGAAAATGCAAATGGATAGTACTACTCTAACTTTTTAAATTTAGGGGGTAGTTTTTTTTATAAAATTTTTTAGTGGGTAGTTGTTTCCAAATACCCCTGTAGTTCCTGACAATTTTTCCTAAAATCTATACTAATATATTAAAAGGCGTTTCTAAAAACGTTTATGTGCCACGTAAACTCCTCATTGCGCCACGTTATATACTCAATTCTTCAATGCGCCATGTCACTAGCTCAATTCCTCAAAACGCCATGTCACCCATGCAACCAACAATAACACTATATGATGCCTCAACTAAATTAAAAAAATATGTGGATGGAGAGGTTCGAACACTCAACCTCTAAGAAAAAAAATCATTGTTTAACCATCTAAGTAACTGTTAGTTATGTTATAATCTTGCACATAAATTTATGTTATACTATAAAAGTATTAAAAACACATTCAAACTATTAAATGTCATTTGAAAAAAATTAATTAATAGTTGCATAACTTAAAAAAGTAGTAATCCGGGGCATCGCCCGGACTATATACTAGTACAAAATTAAAAGGTACTTTCTATGTCAAACAATGAACCTCATGTATATAACATCACACTTCTTATCATTCCACAATAGTGAGAGCCCTAAGAGGTATACTTCTCTTTGAATCAATTTTTTTTTTTCCAACCATCATGCTTAAAGCTGCAACCTGAATTACACTTGTTGATAATATAAAATTAGATAGGGAGATTAGAGATAGATAAATTGTGCAAGTAGGTTATGCACTTATGTTAATTAATTTTGTAAAATTAATGTTATTTGGTTTTATAATAATCCTAAGTATATTGTATTATATGAGTGTTATTAAAAATATAACAACATTTTATTAAGAAAGAGAGGTTATGTGGGATCAAATAAAAGAAATATGTGAAGTTATATTTTTTTTTAATATAATAATTAAAATCTAAACAAACTTTCTTCTAGAATCGGAGAGAAAAATAACCAACGCAGCTATCCCTCACTCTCATTTTTTATTTAATAGTTTAGCGTACATAAAAATTTAGTCAAATTATATGTATAATAATAAAATAGACGTCCGAATTAGATCAAATTATATAAAACTACACTAAGGGCCTGTTCACATTTACTGAAATGAGCTGAACTTAACTGAACTGAACTTAACTGAACTAAAATTAAGTAAATGTGAACAGGCCCTAGGCCCTTTCAAAAAAATATATAATAGAGAACCAGTAAAAAAAACAATTAGTTAAGTAAAAATAATTTAAGGGTTTGTTGAGCTCACCTTATTTTTGTTTATCTGATCTAATCTGGTCTAATTTGAGTTGATCTAATTTTATGATTTAATCAAACATTGATGTTATGTGTACGATAATTTATAAAGGAAAAATATATAAAGTGGGTCTTGTTATATTCGTAATAATGTGTTTATGAGAGAAGGAAATTAAGAAATGAACTGAATCGACTAAACTAAACTGAGTTGAATTAAATTGAAATTAAGTTGAATAGAATAATTGAAGTTGAAGTTGGTACTAGGGACTAGGGACTAGGGACTAGGGAGTGTGATTTACCGCTCGACGGGGGTATAGTCTATTCGTTTTCCCTATTTGAAAATTTACTCATTCCAAAACATGAAGCTCCCTCTTCACTTCCACCACCACCGTCAACTCCGGCACTACGCCACAAAATACACCGCAAAAATAACCTCAACAACCACCGACGGCCGCACACTCTCCGCCGAAGTCCACTCTCCTTCTCTCCCCTCCGACGCCCGCGGCTTCCCTCTTCCTCGCCGCGAACTAATCTGCAAAATCACCCAAATCCTCAAATCCCCAATTTCCGACCCCTTTTCCGACCTCTCCAATTACCTTCAAACCCTAACCCTAACCCTAACCCCTTCCGAAGCCTCCTTAATCCTTAAATCCCTCAACAATTCCCCTCATCTTTCCCTCAAATTCTTCCATTTTTGCCCCTCTTTTTTCCCCAATTTCCGCCATGACACCTTCTCTTACAATCGATTGCTTCATATCTTGTCGATTGCGGCGTCGTGTGGTGGGTCTGATTGGGTTGAGAAATGCCGTGAAGCGGTGGCGGAAATGGAGAGGGATGGGGTTTATGGGAATATTTCTACTGTGAATATTTTGATTGGGGTTTTGGGTGCTCCGGGTGTTGATTGGTGTTTAGGGTTGGTGAAGAAATGGGGTTTGCAGTTGAATTCGTATACTTATAAGTGTATTTTGCAGGCCTATTTGAGGTCGTATGTAACCGAAAAGGCGTTCGAGGTTTTTAAGGTGATGAGGAGGAAAGGGTATACGCTTGATGTTGTTGGTTATAATATGCTCTTGCATGCTCTTGCTAAGATCAATAAGGTAAATTACAATTTGGGGTTTATTTATTTAATTTTTTTTTTTGTTGATTTAATGTTAATACTTTGTTTTTTCTAATTCAATGTTGATAATTGTTTTTGGTTATTCATGTACACATACATAATGTTAATGATGTATTAAGGTAATTTGTTTGAGCTAGCATAAGGTAAATTTAGCTTAGTACTTGAAGAGGTGAAGGAGTATCTTAATTTGGATTCGTGGGTTAATGCCATGAGTGAAGGATAAAGTTTTGATGGCTACTCGTATATATAAATCTAATATATGCCAGATTGTGGCATTAATCTAGTTTGGCAAGCGCGGAATTTTTTATGAATATTGGTAAGTAATGTGTAATGATGTATGTTACATATGAATGCTTTTATGGTTTACTACGTATTATGTTAATTGCTCTACATTGTGGGACTAGACTATTGAAATCATATGGTACATTTGTTTTGGAGGAAGTCTATATGTATCAATGTATGTATTTGATGCAAAAGCTTTGAGCTTTTTATGTGCATGGTTATACATGTGTGGTAGTTTGAGTGCCTGATTATTATATAGAGTCGGTGTCATGACATGGGAGAATTCACAGCATGCTGCTCTTAACTCTTTGTTTGCTTCTTGTTTCAGTTTTTGCTTTATCAAAACTCTGTTTCCATATTGGGTGTAATTTGCAAAGTTTGACAACAGTTTTAAGCTCTTTTTACATTCTTTTGATCTCTTTCATGCACCCTGCTATTAATTCTGTGCAATACATTGATAATTTAACTCCGCCAGTGGGTTTCCCGCTGCCAGTCCCAAGCCTGGATAAAGGAGGAGGGTTACGGTAGGCCAGTGACAGCCAGTATAAAACTTCGTCACATCCCATGACATGAGCCAAACAGATATTTTCGTGGGGGCGTTCCCTACTCAGCGACGCGCTGCACTTCCTAGACCCGGGTGTAGTGATAAGTATGCAAGGGTTGCTAGGTCGTCGCCCAGAAGCGACGCGCCACATTGCCCGAGTGTGGTGTCAAATGAGCAAGGGCGTGCCATTGGGGCGTTCCCTACTGAGCGACGCGCTGCACTTCCCAGACCCGGGTGCAGTGATAAGTATGTAAGGGTTGCTAGGTCGTCGCCCAGAAGCGACGCGCCATATTGCCCAATTGTGGTGTCAAATAATCAAGGACTTGGAGTTGGGATCAGGAGGGAGCGTGGGAGAAAAGAATTTAGTTTGCGGATTGGTTCTTGGAATGTGGGGTCTCTTACGGGAAAATCAGCAGAATTGGTAGAAGTAATGAAAAGACGACGCGTGAACATCATGTGCCTCCAAGAGACAAGATGGACAGGAGAAGGAGCTCGAGGCTTGGTTTTGGGGTATAAGGTATGGTATGTTGGGCAAGAAACGAGCCACAGAACAAGGAATGGTGGAGCTAGGAACGGAGTTGGTGTGGTTCTCGATGAGAGGTTGGCAACAGAGGTGATCGAGGTCTATCGGAAGAACGATAGGTTGATAAGGCTGAAGTTGCTATGTGGCAAGGAGATTGTGAATGTTATCAGTGCTTATGCTCCCCAAGTGGGTTTAGATGCAGAAGAGAAACGACAATTTTGGGAGGACCTAGACGAGGTGGTGCAGGGTGTCCACCACTCAGAGAAGTTATATATTGGAGGGGATCTAAATGGGCACGTTGGGGCGAGCCGAGATGGCTATGAGAGTGTCCATGGAGGCTTTGGGTATGGGCAGAGGGACGCCGGTGGTGAAGCTATTATGGATTTTGCCCAATCATATGATTTAATTTTGGCTAATACTTGGTTTAAGAAGAGGGATTCACACTTGATAACTTTTCGGAATGGAGCAAATGCAACTCAAATAGACTTCCTGCTCACAAGGAGCATAGATAGACAAAGTTGCATAAACTGTAAGGTTATCCCAGGGGAGAGTGTGGTCACCCAACACCGGCTATTGGTAATGACTATTCGTCTGAAAGAGAAGGCGAAGAAAAAAGTTAGACAAGAAGAACCAAGGATAAGATGGTGGACCCTAAGGGATGCAAAAGCTAAGGTTTTTACAGAAAAGGTAATTGAAGAAGCGGATTGGGATGGAGAGGTGGATCCGGACATGACCTGGCTACGAATGAAGAACTGTTTCCTAAGAGTGGCCAAAGAGGTCTTAGGGGAAGTAAGGGGAAGAACTTCGGTACAGAGAGATACTTCGTGGTGGAATGAAGAGGTGAAAGCAGTAATTAAGCAAAAAAGGGAATGCTATCAAGCCTTAGGAAAATGTAGGAGTGATGAAACCTTTGCAGCGTATAAGGAGGCTAAGAGTAAGGCAAAGGCAGCTGTTCGCCAAGCAAAAGAAAAGGCATATCAGGAGGTTTATGAAAAGCTTGATTCCAAGGAGGGAGAAAGGATCATTTATAAGATGGCAAAGAGAAGACAAGAGGCAAGGAAGGATATTGGCATGGTGAAGTGTGTCAAAGATAAGAACCAAATGGTCCTAGTGCAAGAGGAGGACATCAAGGACAGGTGGAAGGGGTACTTCGATGAATTATTTAATGGAAGTAATGGAGTTGTGATAGGAGATACCTCTATGAGTGATGAAGAAATCAACATGGAGTATGTGCGAAGGATTAGGAGAGTAGAGGTGGAGATTGCACTGAGGAAGATGAAACCTAAGAAGGCGGTTGGCCCTGATGGGGTACCGATAGAGGTGTGGAGGTGTTTGGGTAAGATTGGTATTGATTGGTTAACAAACCTTTTCAACAAGATATGGACGGCTACAAGGATCCCACAAGATTGGAGGAAGAGCACCTTGGTCCCGGTTTATAAAAACAAAGGAGACGCTCAAGATTGTTCTAACTATCGAGGAATTAAGCTTATGAGCCATACTATGAAGTTGTGGGAAAGGGTGATTGAACAAAGGTTGAGGGCATGCACAAGCATTTCAGATAACCAATTTGGTTTTATGCCTGGGAGATCTACTATGGAGGCAATCCATTTGATAAGACAAATGATGGAGTTTTATAGGGTAAAGAAGAAAGATCTTCATATGGTCTTTATTGATTTAGAGAAGGCATATGACAAGGTGCCAAGAGAGATACTTTGGTGGGCAATGTTGAAGAAAGGTATCCCACGAAGGTATGTAGACCTAGTTAAGGATATGTATCGGGATGTGTCAACAAATGTGAGGACATGCGGAGGGTTGACAAAAGATTTCCCTATTACAATCGGATTGCATCAAGGGTCTGCATTAAGCCCTTTTCTTTTTGCAACGGTTCTAGACGAATTAACTAGACCAATTCAAGATGAGGTTCCATGGTGTATGCTGTTCGCAGATGATATCGTTTTGGTGGATGAGACTAAGGATGGGGTTAATGTCAAGTTGGAGCAATGGAGGCAAAGGTTGGAATCTAGAGGGTTTAAGCTAAGTCGGAGTAAGACTGAATATTTGGTATGTCGTTTTGGCACTCAGAGGGGGACAAGCAATGCAGTGGTGAGTTTGGATGGAAAGGATTTGACCATGAGTGAATGTTTTAAGTACCTAGGGTCGATCATCCAGAAGAATGGTGACATTGATCAAGACGTGACCCACAGGATTAAGTCAGGGTGGCTTAAATGGAGAGCGGCCACGGGAGTGCTATGCGACCGCAGCATTCCCTTAAAGTTGAAGGGAAAATTCTACAGGACTGCCATAAGACCAGTGTTGCTCTATGGTACAGAATGTTGGGCTTCTAAGAAAGAGCATATTAAAAAGATGGAGGTTACGGAAATGCGCATGTTAAGGTGGATGTGTGGAAACACTTTAAGAGATAGAATCAGAAATGAGGTTATTCGCAAGAAAGTAGGTGTGGCGGGCATTGTAGATAAATTAAGGGAAAATCGTCTGCGTTGGTTTGGACATGTAAGACGGAGACCCGAGGGTTTTTATGTGCATGGTTATACATGTGTGGTAGTTTGAGTGCCTGATTATTATATAGAGTCGGTGTCATGACATGGGAGAATTCACAGCATGCTGCTCTTAACTCTTTGTTTGCTTCTTGTTTCAGTTTTTGCTTTATCAAAACTCTGTTTCCATATTGGGTGTAATTTGCAAAGTTTGACAACAGTTTTAAGCTCTTTTTACATTCTTTTGATCTCTTTCATGCACCCTGCTATTAATTCTGTGCAATACATTGATAATTTATGCTTATGTACTGCATGTAAGGACTATATTGGCTTAAAGGAAACCTGGATCTGATATTATTCTGTCAGAATTAGACAAACACTTGCTATTGAATTTCTAGCTGTTCAGACAATAGACAACTTATTAATAGTTGCTGTGCCGGCTACTTTTTTTTAGGAGCTATATATAGAGTGAAAGGGAAGAGAGGGGGTGGGGGTGGAGGCTTGGCTTCTACTTGAATTTTTTTCATACCGATGAATATTGCACTTGTACATCAGCGGTATATGGAATCCAGTACTCAAATGTGTTAAGAGTCTCTTTCAACGTTCTGAAGTACTCTCTGATTTCTTTTTCGACAAAAGCTTCAGACCTTATGCTTGAGCTTAAAACAAGTAGCATCTCATTAAATTGTACTCACATAACTTCAAAATTATAAGCTAAGCTAATTTTATGTCTTTGTAAGTGGTTGAATTGCTGCATGTTGCTGTCTATGCATCACAGATATAAAAGTATTTTAGCGACAGATGTTTGCTTTTGTAGGTGATTAGTTTCTGTCAATTTGGGCCTGTGATGGCTCTTGAATCTTTATTGCTCATAATATGCAGTGGACATGTAAAGTTCTGCTTGTGAAAAATTGAGTCTGTATGTCTAGCACCAGATCTCCGTGTTCTTTGGCTATCTAAGGATGTGTAGTGGCTGTCCCTTCCAGCCTTCCTGCTTTTTACATAAGAAATCATGAAATTTCTTTTGTCTTTTGTTTAACTGTCTGTGCATGGATGGAGCTGCTAGTTACTTTCAATATCTAATCTCTTTTGAAAGTGCATACCTGTCTTCTGCCCATCTCATGCATAATCCTAATGATCTGATATACAGTTTTCTATAGGTTGATCAGGCCTACATGGTTTTTGAGGACATGAAGAGGAAGATTTGTGAGCCTGATGAATATACGTACACCATCATGGTCAGAATGACTGGTAAGATGGGGAAGCCTGATGAATCCTTAGCATTATTCCAGGAAATGCTAGGGAAGGGTTTAGCCCCTAATTTAATGGCATATAATACGATGATTGAGGCACTTGTTAAGAATCGAATGGCTGAGAAGACAATTTTTCTCTTCTCAAAGATGATAGAAAGCAATTGTCGCCCCAATGAGTTTACATACAGTTTGATTTTGACTGTTCTCGTTGCGGAAGGACAACTTGGTAAACTAGATGAAGTTGTGGAGTTATCAAATAAATATATAACTAAGTCAATATATGCCTATCTTGTGAGGACTCTCAGCAAGTTGGGGCATGCAAGTGAAGCCCATCGTCTATTTTGTAATATGTGGGCTGTTCATGATAAAGGAGACAGGGATGCTTGCATGTCCATGATAGAAGGCAATTAAATGCTTGTCTAACGTCAAGTTAGTTCATAACCAGATTACCAGGGCCTTTAATGCATCAGCATGACTGCACATGGCCGCACAAGTAATATTTCATCACCTTAAAGGACTAACGAACCCAACCAGTGATAGGGTTTTGCTTGCGAATCCTGCTGGTCCGGTGTGAACCACTTTGCAGCCTCTCCAGAATAGCGTAAGTTATGAAATCAGGAGTCAAACCTGTTCCTTAAGTTTAGCATACAAATCTACTGCTTCAGCAGTTTTCCACGTCCGCTCAAAACAATCAAGTAGGATATTATATGTAACAATATAGGACTGCATCCTTGAGCAACCATATCATCAACATCCTGCTAGCCATCTGCCACTTGTCAGTCT